>JALIRH010000082.1:447500-703881 GCA_023055505.1 Callipepla californica brunnescens
AGTGACATTCTGGAATTGTGACAACCTCTCATTCTGGCATTCTGTCTTTTTGACTGTAGTGGGATTGCCTGGTCACAGCCTGAACCAGTGAATGAGCATATGAGTGAGCGGAGCGGAGGAGCCCAGGTCCACCGGACCTCTCGCTCTCTCCCTCTCATTGGTGCTTTTGGGAGCACAGATCCGCTCAGAGCCTGCGCGGGTTGCCCCCCCTCGGGCTTTCTTCCTTCCGGCGCGCCAGCGTTCGAACGAGAGGTGGCTGCATTCCTCAGCCTAAACGGTCGCCGGGAGGGGTGAGTTCATTCCCCCTTATCTGTAACATCTCTTTCTGTAGCACCTCTGCCTCAAATAAAAGCTCTGTCACCGCCTTTGCTTGCTTTACACTTGGCGAGCCAGGCAGCCTAATACATTTTAAAAACATTCACTATGACCTTTCTAAGTAACATTGTGGGGTGGTTTTCACGGGAAAAGACCACCCCCTTAAATGAACTTTTTGCCCGGTCATATCCCGGGATTTCTAGGATCCCCATACCACGGGGTTGCTGCTATTATTGAAAAATGGGGCCCCCTGCGAGATGGAGAAAACCTCCTTGAATCCCCGTCCCGACTAGCTGACTATTTTCTCTCTCTGACTAAAAACGTACTGACTACTCGGGAGCGGCAATTAGCTGTGTCTACGGTGGCATGGCCGCTGCTGATGGCCTTAAACCAGATGAACACATCTGAAGGGGATCTGCTTGATGAAAATCAACTCTTGCGTGACCGTATCGAAGAATTAGAAAGAGAAATTGCAATTTTGACAGGAAAAACACCAAAACCGGTCACTCCCGTACGGAAGGTCCGGAATATCTCCCTAGAAGTCACCGGGGACCCTGTAGAAGACAACCCGCATAATCTGTTTCTGAAGATGAAGGCACTAAAAGGTCGGATCTCGAAGTTCCACTTGAGCTAGATCCCTTTGAGATCCGACCAGTTGTAACCCAAAAAACAAAAAAAATACAGGATAGATCAGTGGGGCTACCCTCTGACCAGTGGCCCCCTGCCCATAGCACTTTACATGTAACAGCTCGCCCATATACAGCAGCTGAACTGATGGATTTATTACAGCGGTTTAGACAAAAACCAAGAGAGAGTGTACCAGCATGGCTACTCCGCTTATGGGACATGGGGGCAGAAGGTGTTATGGTAAATGGGCCAGAAATTTCAAAACTGGCATCCATTACCATTCACCCTGCCCTCAGACAGAGGCTATATGCCACCGTCCAACATAATGATGAAAATCATTCCCTAATTAAATGGTTAACAGCTGCGTGCCGTATAACATGGCCAAACAAAAGTGACATCCCTTTAAATACAGGTCTATGGTCTTCTATGGAAGATCTGCAAAATTATATTCGGGAACTGGGTATGAGAGAGGCAATCTATGAGGAAGATTTTGAGAGCCCAGACCTGATGAAATTCTCAGCAGGAAAGAGAGACCTTATCCTGCAGCAAGCTCCATCTCATCAGTATGGTACTTTGGTATCCATACTGAACCCCCTAGTGGCCTCAGAGGGCATCATACAACAGGCTGCCCAATTGGTGGCAGATCTGGGGGAGACAGAGCGCCTGCGCGCTAGGTGCAATGTCTGAATGGTGGTGGAAAATTCAGAGATCCATCCACCACCACGACCTAGGAGACCAGCCTCTAAGGTAATCCAATCTGGACCCATCAGAGTATCGAGAAGACAGATGTTTAATGACCTGCTGAGAGCAGGAGTTCGATTTGAAAAGATTGATGGGCAGCCTAATCAGGTATTACTACAACTATGGAAACAGTTGCCCAATGATCAAAGATTCCAGTCCTCTCCCAAAAGGGAAGGAATTCGATTTATAGAACACATTCCACAAGACACATGGAATCTGGAAGATTTAATGGTGCCATCGAAAAGATGTAAACCTCCTCAGGCGGCCCGCGCAGCCACAGTCGAGCCGTCAGAGGAAAAAAGACTTGGGGATTGCAGAGCTGATGGCATGACAGGGGAGTCAAAATTCCCCAGGACTAGGGTCTCTACAGGAGACCAGAGACCCTATGTTGAATTAACTATTCATTGGTCAAGAAAGAATGTACAACGAGTGATGGCGCTGGTAGATACTGGGGCAGAAACATCCATCATATATGGGGACCCAAATAAATTCCTGGGCACTAAGGCTATGATAGGTGGGTTCGGGGGGCAGATGATCCCCGTAACCCAAACGTGGTTGAAACTGGGGGTTGGGCGTCTTCCACCTCGGGAGTACAAGGTATCTATTGCTCCAGTTCCAGAGTACATACTGGAGATAGACATCTTGTGGGGTCTGACTCTCCAGACCACTGTGGGAGAGTTCAGACTAAGGGAAAGATGTATTAGTGTCCGGGCAGTGCAGGCAATTTTAAGGGGCCATGCAAAAATTGAGCCTATTTGTTTGCCACAGCCCCGACAGATAACAAATACGAAACAATACAGACTCCCTGGTGGGCAAGAAGAAATTACCAAGACTGTGCAGGAGCTGGAGAGAGTAGGGATTATTAGACCTGCACACAGCCCATACAACTCCCCCATATGGCCAGTCAGGAAGTCTGATGGTACGTGGCGAATGACGGTAGACTACAGAGAACTAAATAAAGTCACTCCACCGATACACGCAGCTGTACCCAACATTGCCTCCCTCATGGATACGTTAAGTAGAGAAATAGAAACATATCATTGTGTTTTGGATTTAGCAAATGCATTTTTTAGCATTCCAATTGCTGAGGAATCTCAAGACCAGTTTGCATTTACATGGGAGGGCAGGCAGTGGACTTTTCAAGTCCTACCTCAGGGATACGTGCATTCACCTACATTCTGCCATAACGTGATAGCACGTGACTTGGCAAATTGGAATAAACCATCTACCGTCAAAATGTACCATTACATTGATGATCTGATGCTGACATCCAACTCAATTGAGGCATTAGAGAAGGCATTACCATCATTAACCACTTATTTACAGGAAAAAGGATGGGCTATAAACCCACAGAAAGTCCAAGGACTGGGGTTATCAGTTAAATTCCTGGGCGTTATCTGGTCAGGTAAGACTAAGGTCTTACCCAGCTTGATCATAGATAAGATTCAAGCGTTCCCCGTTCCCACAGCACCAAAACAATTGCAGGAGTTCTTGGGTATATTAGGATACTGGCGATTCTTTATACCCCACTTAGCACAACTCCTAAAACCTCTATATCGATTAACAAAAAAAGGCCAAGTATGGGATTGGGGTAAAATGGAGCAAGATGCCTTCCAGCAGGCAAAAATAGCTGTCAAACAGGCCCAGGCACTGGGTGTATTCGATTCAACCCTTCCAGCTGAACTAGATGTGCATGTAACTCAAGAAGGGTTTGGCTGGGGTCTGTGGCAGTGCCAGAGTTCTGTTCGGACCCCCATTGGGTTCTGATCACAGGTTTGGCACGGAGCAGAAGAAAGATACAGCATGGTTGAAAAGCAGTTATTGGCTACCTATTCTGCACTGCAGGCGGTAGAACCGATAACTCAAACTGCAGAAGTTATTGTTAAAACAACTTTGCCAATTCAGGGGTGGGTAAAAGATCTAACCCACATCCCTAAGAAAGGGGTGGCCCAATCACAAACAGTGGCATGCTGGGTTGCCTACCTCAGTCAGAGAAGCCGCCTGTCATCATCTCCACTGAAGGAAGAACTGCAGAAGATACTTGGCCCAGTAACATATCACAGTGAAACACCTGAGGAAATAATTGTCACTCGTCCAGAGAAGAGTCCTGTACAGGAGGGGAAATACCCTATTCCAGAGGATGCCTGGTACACAGATGGATCCAGCAGAGGGAACCCAAGTAGGTGTCGAGCTGTCGCATACCAACCCTCAACTGAAACAATATGGTTCGACGAAGGGGATGGACAAAGTAGCCAGTGGGCTGAGCTACTAGCTGTGTGGATGGTGATAACTCAAGAACCAGGCGATGGCGCATTGAATGTCTGCACGGATAGCTGGGCAGTCTACCGAGGGCTCATGCTCTGGATAGCACAGTGGGCCACTCAGGACTGGGCGATCAATGCTCGACCTATCTGGGGCAAAGATATGTGGGTTGATATATGGAACGTGGTTAGGCACAGGACTGTACGAGCATACCACGTTTCTGGACATCAACCCTTGCAGTAGCCAGGTAATGATGAAGCTGACACTCTGGCTCGAGTTCGATGGCTAGGAAATACATCAGCCAAAGATATTGCCCATTGGTTGCATCGGAAATTACGGCATGCAGTACAGAAAACCATGTGGGCAGCAGCTAAAGCATGGGGGCTGCCCATACAGTTACCAGATATTGTCCAGGCATGTCAGGACTGTGACGCTTGCTCACGAATGAGACCAAGACCTCTGCCAGAAACAACGGCCCATCTTGCCAGAGGACACAACCCTTTACAACGATGGCAGATCGATTACATAGGTCCCCTTCCTCGATCTGAGGGGGCCAGATATGCCCTAACCTGTGTTGACACAGCAAGTGGATTGATGCAAGCCTATCCTGTAGCGAAGGCAAACCAAGCCTATACCATTAAAGCTCTAACTAGGTTGATGGCATCATATGGGACTCCTGAGGTCATTGAGAGTGACCAAGGTACACATTTCACAGGTACAACTGTACAAAAGTGGGCTGAAGAAAGCAACATTGAATAGCGGTTTCACCTGCCCTATAATCCAACGGGAGCAGGCTTAATAGAAAGGTATAATGGAATCCTGAAGGCTGCTCTGAAGGCAGATTCACAGTCCTTGCAGGGGTGGAACAAGAGGCTTTATGCAACCCTGCGGGACTTGAATGAGAGACCGAGGGATGGCAGACCCAGCGCTTTAAGAATGTTGCAGACAACTTGGGCCTCTCCACTTAGGATACAAATCACTAGCAAAGACACCTCACTTAAGCCGCAAGTTGGCACCATGAATAATCTTCTGCTCCCTGCCCCTGATGACCTAGAGCCTGGGAAACACAAGGTAAAATGGCCTTGGAAGGTGCAAGTAGGACCAAAACGGTGTGGTCTCCTTGCACCTTGGGGGAGATTGTTAGAGGCTGGGGGATCAGTAAACCCTCCTGTGGTCGGTGCATGGCCAACAGAGGTTGTAGTTGACACTCCAATTTTCATTGCAAGGGGGACATTAATCATGTCCTTATGGCAAATTAGAACTCCCCCCTTGGTACCTGATGTAGTGATCCAACCACAGATATCAGGCCAAAGGGTATGGTATCGAAGGCCAGGCCATGCTCCAGTACAGGCAGAGGTATTGACTGAAGACCGAAATACAGCCTGTATCTTACCATGGAGGGCAGACTTACCCCTCCTTGTACCTGTTAAACATCTGTATTACTCCCCTTGAGGTTATGAAGTTCACAGGACAGCTGGCAGGAGCAACACCACTCCAGCATGCTCCAGTGACCATGAGGAAACATCATGACATCCGGTGGTGGACAGCTGAACTTTCAGCAACTGTCGAGTGTGAACCTACTGGTCCTTAAAGAAGATACAACTCCAGAAGGAACATCAAGTACTGGCCCAAGAAAACCACAAGAAGGGACTACAAATAATGGCTTTCAGTGCCTTAACATTCTATATTGCGGCGGGTATTGTACATGCGTCGCGATGTACTTGGTATTTTGAGCCATCGGAACAGCAGGAGATTATGCCCAACCTGCTCAGTTGCTGGTTCATGCTGTGAAGGGGTGGAGTGTAGTGGGATTGCCTGTTCACAGCCTGAACCAGTGAATGAGCATATGAGTGAGCGGAGCGGAGGAGCCCAGGTCCACCGGACCTCTCGCTCTCTCCCTCTCAGTGGTGCTTCCGGGAGCACAGATCCACTCAGAGCCTGTGCGGGTTGCCCCCCCTCTCTCAGGCTCTCTTCCTTCCGGCACGCCAGCGTTCGAACGAGAGGTGGCTGCATTCCTCAGCATAAACGGTCACCGGGAGGGGTGAGTTCATTCCCCCTTATCTGTAACATCTCTTTCTGTAGCACCTCTGCCTCAACTAAAAGCTCTGTCACCGCCTTTGCTTGCTTTACAGTGACATTCTCTCATTCTGACGTTCTGACGTTCTAGAATTGTGACCTAGTGACATTCTGGAATTGTGGAACCTGCCATTCTGCCATTCTGACATTGTGACATTCCCACATTCTGAGATTGTGACATTCTCTCATTCTGACATTCTGACATTCTAGCATTGTGACATAGTGACATTCTGGAATTGGGACAACCTCTCATTCTGACATTCTGTCATTGTGACATTCTCACATTCTGACATTCTAGCATTGTGACATATTTACATTTTGCAATTGTGACAACCTGTCATTCTGACATTCTGACATTGTGATATTCTGACATTCTGACATTCTAGCATTGTGACACAGTGACATTCTGGAATTGTGGCAACCTGACATTCTGACATTCTGATATTGTGACATTCTCACATTCTGACATTCGAGCATTGTGACATAGTGATATTCTGGAATTGTGGCAACCTGTAATTCGGACAAACTGACGTTTTGACGTTCTCACTTTCAGACATTCTAGCATTGTGACTTAGTGACATTCTGGAATTGTGGCAACCTGTAATTCGGACAAACTGACATTGTGACATTGTGGAATTCTCACTTTCTGACATTCAGACATTCTAGCATTGGGACATAGTGACATTCTGTAATTGTGGCAAACTCTCATTCTGACATTCTGACATTGTGACATTCTCGCATTCTGACATTCTGAGATTCTAGCATTGTGACAGAATGACATTCTGAATTTTTTGAAACCTGACATTCTGACATTCTGAAATATTGCTATTCTCTCATTCTTTCATTCTGATAATCCAGCATTCTGAAATCGTGACATTCTGGAATTGTGGCAACCTGTCATTCTGACATTCTGATATAGTGACGTTGTGACATTTTGACATTGTCACATTCTGACATTGTGACATTGTCACATACTGACATTCTGACATTCTAGCATTGTGACATTGTGACATTCTGGAATTGTGGCAACCTGACATTCTGACATCCTCAAATTGTGACATTCTCACATTGTGACATTCTCACATTCTAGCATTGTGACTTAGTGACATTCTGGAATTGTGGCAACCTGACATTCTGACATTCTGACTTTCTGACATTCTCACATTCTGACATTCTGACATTCTCAAATTCTGACATTATGAAATTCCAGCATTGTGACATAGTGACATTGTGGAATTGTGCAACCTGACATTCTGACATTCTGACATTGTGACATTCACAAATTCTGACATTCTGACATTCTAGCATTGTGACATACAGACATTCTGGAATTGTTGCAACCTCTCATTCTGATATTCTGTCATTGTGACATTCTCATATTCTATCATCCTGACATTCTAGGATTGTGACATAGTGACGTTGTGGAATTGTAGAAACGTGTCATTCTGACATGCTGACATCGTGACATTCTCATATCTGACATTCTGACATTCTATCATTTTGACATAGTGGGCATTCTGGAATTGTGGCAACCTGACATTCTGACATTCTGACATTGTGACATTCTCGCATTCTGATATTTTGACATTCTACCATTGTGACATAGTGACATTCTGTAATTGTGGCAACCTGACATTCTCACATTCTGACATTGTGACATTCTCACATACTGACATTCCGACATTCTAGCATTGTGACATAGTGACATTCTGGAATTGTGGCAACCGGACATTCTCACATTCTGACATTGTGACATTCTCACATTCTAACATTCTGAAATTCAAGCAGTGTGACATTCTGACATTCTGGAATTGTAGCCACCTCTACTACTGACATTTTGTCGTTGAGACATTCTCACATTCTGACATAGTGACATTCTGGAATTGTGGCAACCTGAGATTCTAACGTTCTGACATAGTGATATTCTCACATTGTGTCATTCAGATATTCTAGCATTGTGACATAGTGACATTCTGGAATTGTAGCTACCTGTCATTCTGACGTTCTGATATTGTGAGATTCTCACATTGTGACATTCTGACATTCTCAAATTCTGTCGTTTGATATTCTTGTATTGTGATATAGTGACATTCTGGAATTGTGGCAAACTGTCATTCTGACATTCTGACTATTTGACGTTCTCACATTCTGACATTATAGCATTGTGACTTAGTGACATTCTGGAATTGTGGCAACCTGTAATTCGGACAAACTGATATTGTGACATTCTGACATTCTCACATACAGACATTCTGACATTCTAGCATTGTGACGTAGTGACATTCTGGAATTGTGGCAACCGGACATTCTGACATTCTGATATTGTGATATTCTCACATTCTGACATTCTGACATTCTCAAATTCTGACATTATGAAATTCCAGCATTGTGACATAGTGACATTCAGGAATTGTGGCAACCAGACATTCTGACATTCTGACATTGTGACATTCTCACATTCTGACATTCTGCCATTCTACTGTTGTGACATAGTGACATTCTGGAATTGTTGCAACCTGACATTCTCACATTCTGACATTGTTACATACTCACATTCTCAGATTCAGACATTCTAGCATTGTGACATAGTGACATTCAGGAATTGTAGCAACCTCTCATTCTGACATTGTGTCCTTGTGACATTCTCACATTCTGACATAATGGCATTCTGGAATTGTGGCAACTTGTCATTCTTATATTCTGACATAGTGACGTTGTGACTTTCTGAAATTGTGACATTCCCACATACTCACATTCTGAAATTCTAGCATTGTGACATAGTGACATTCTGGAATTGTGGCAACCTGACATTCTCAGATTCTGACATTGTGACATTCTCACATACAGACATTCTGACATTCTAGCATTGTGACGTAGTGATATTCTTGAATTGTAGCAACCACTCATTCTGACATTGTGTCCTTGTGACATTCTCAGATTCAAACATTCTCATATTCTTGCATTGTGACATAGTGACATTCTGGAATTGTGGCAACCTGTCATTCTGACATTCTGATATAGTGGCGTTGTGACATTTTGACATTGTCACATTCAGACATTGTGACATTGTCACATACTGACATTCTGACATTCTAGCATTGTGACATTGTGACATTCTGGAATTGTGGCAACCTGACATTCTGACATCCTTAAATTGTGACATTCTCACATTGTGACATTCTCACATTCTAACATTGTGACTTAGTGACATTCTGGAATTGTGGCAACATGACATTCTGACATTCTGACTTTCTGACATTCTCACATTCTGACATTCTGACATTCTCAAATTCTGACATTATGAAATTCCAGCATTGTGACATAGTGACATTCAGGAATTGTGGCAACCTTACATTCTGACATTCTGACATTGTGACATTCACAAATTCTGACATTCTGACATTCTAGCATTTTGACATACAGACATTCTGGAATTGTTGCAACCACTCATTCTGATTCATATTCTATCATTCTGACATTCTAGGATTGTGACATAGTGACGTTGTGGAATTGTAGAAACGTGTCATTCTGACATGCTGACATCGTGACATTCTCATATCTGACATTCTGACATTCTATCATTTTGACATAGTGGGCATTCTGGAATTGTGGCAACCTGACATTCTGACATTCTGACATTGTGACATTCTCGCATTCTGACATTTTGACATTCTACCATTGTGACATAGTGACATTCTGTAATTGTGGCAACCTGACATTCTCACATTCTGACATTGTGACATTCTCACATACTGACATTCTGACATTCTAGCATTGTGACATAGTGACATTCTGGAATTGTGGCAACCGGACATTCTCACATTCTGACATTGTGACATTCTCACATTCTAACATTCTGAAATTCAAGCAGTGTGACATTCTGACATTCTGGAATTGTAGCCACCTCTACTACTGACATTTTGTCGTTGAGACATTCTCACATTCTGACATAGTGACATTCTGGAATTGTGGCAACCTGAGATTCTAACGTTCTGACATAGTGATATTCTCACATTCTGTCATTCAGATATTCTAGCATTGTGACATAGTGACATTCTGGAATTGTAGCTACCTGTCATTCTGACGTTCTGACATTGTGAGATTCTCACATTGTGACATTCTGACATTCTCAAATTCTGTCGTTTGATATTCTTGTATTGTGACATAGTGACATTCTGGAATTGTGGCTAACTCTCATTCTGACATTCTGACTATTTGACGTTCTCACATTCTGACATTATAGCATTGTGACTTAGTGTGATTCTGGAATTGTGGCAACCTGTAATTCGGACAAACTGATATTGTGACATTGTGACATTCTCACATTCAGATAGTCCGACATTCTAACATTGTGACTTAATGATATTCTGTAATTGTGGCAAATAGATATTCTGACAAACTGACATTTTGACATTGTGACATTCTCACATTCTGAAATTCTGACATACTAGCATTGTGAATTAGTGACATTCTGGAATTGTGGCAACCTGTAATACGGACAATCTGACATTGAGACATTGTGACATTCTCACATTCTGACATTCTGACATTCTAGCATTGTGACATAGTGACATTCTGGAATTGTGGCAACCGGACATTCTGACATTCTGATATTGTGATATTCTCACATTCTGACATTCTGACATTCTAGCATTTTGACATAGTGACATTCTGGAATTGTAGCCACCTCTACTACTGACATTTTGTCGTTGAGACATTCTCCCATTCCGACATAGTGACATTCTGGAATTGTGGCAACCTGACATTCTAACATTTTGATATAGTGACATTCTCACATTCTGACATAGTGACATTCTGGAATTGTGGCAACCTAACATTCTAACAATTTGACACAGTGACATTCTCACATTCTGTCATACTGATATTCTAGCATTGTGTCATAGTGACATTCTGGAATTGTAGCAGCATGTCATTCTGACATTCTGACATTGTGAGATTCTCACATTGAGACATTCTGACATTCTCAAATTCTGATGTTCTGACATTCTAGCATTGTGACATAGTGACATTCTGGAATTGTAGCAACCTGTCATTCTGACGTTCTGACATTGTGAGATTCTCACATTTTGACTTTCTGACATTCTCAAATTCTGACGTTCTGACATTCTAGCATTTTGACATAGTGACATTCTGGAATTGTGGCAACCTGACATTCTGACATTCTGACATTGTGACATTCTCACATTCTGACATTCGAGCATTGTGACATAGTGATATTCTGGAATTGTGGCAACCTGTCATTCTGACATTCTGACGTTTTGACGTTCTCACTTTCAGACATTCTAGCATTGTGACTTAGTGACATTCTGGAATTGTGGCAACCTGTAATTCGGACAAACTGACATTGTGACATTGTGACATTACCATATTCAATTATTCAGATATTCCAGCATTGTGACTTAATGACATTCTTGAATTGTGGCATCCAATAATTCTGAAAAACTGACATTGTGACATTGTGACATTGTCAAATACTGACATTCTGACATTCTAGCATTGTGACATAGTGACATTCTGGAATTGTGGCAACCTGTAATTCGGAAAAACTGACATTGTGACATTGTGGAATTCTCACTTTCTGATATTCTGACATTCTAGCATTGGGACATAGTGACATTCTGTAATTGTGGCAAACTCTCATTCTGACATTCTGACATTGTGACATTCTCGCATTCTGACATTCTGAGATTCTAGCATTGTGACAGAATGACATTCTGGAATTGTAGCAACCTCTCATTCTGACATTCTGTCATTGTGACATTCTCCCATTTTTTCACATAGTGACATTCTGGAGTTGTAGCAACCTGACACTCTCACACTCTGACATTGTGACATTCTCACATTCTGACATTCTGACATTCTACTATTGTGACATAGAGAAATTCTGGAATTGTGGCAACCTGACATTCTGACATTCTGACATCTTGAAATTCTGACATTCTGACATTCTAGCACTGTGACATAGTGATATTCTGGAATTGTGGCCATCTGTACATTGGAAAATCTGACATTGTGACATTTTGACATTCTCACATTTAGATATTCAGATACTCTATCATTGTGAATTAATGACATTCTGGAATTGTGGCAACCTGTAATTCGTACAAACTGACATTGTGATATTGTGACATTCTCACATTCTGAAATTCTGACATTCTAGCATTGTGACATAGTGACATTCTGGAGTTGTAGCAACCTCTCATTCTGACATCCTGTCATTGTGACATTCTCCCATTTTTTCACATAGCGACATTCTGGAATTGTAGCAACCTGACATTCTCACATTCTGACATTGTGACATTCTCACATTCTGACATTCTGACATTATACTCTTGTGACATAGTGACATTCTGGAATTGTGGCAACCTGTAATTCGGACAAACTGATGTTGTGAAATTGTGACATTCTCACATTCAGATTTTCAGATATTCTAGCATTGTGACTTAATGATATTCTGGAATTGTGGGCACCTGACATTCTGATAAACTGACATTTTGACATTGTGACATTCTCACATTCTGAAATTCTGACATTCCAACATTGTGACTTTGTGACATTCTGGATTTGTGACAACCTGTAATTCGGAAAATCTGACATTGTGACATTGTGAAATTCTCAGATTCTGACATTATGACATTCTAGCATTGTGACATTGTGATATTCTGGAATTGTGGCACCTGATATTCTGTCATTCTGACATTCTGAAATTCTCACACTCTGACATTCTGACATTCTTCCATTGTGACATAGTGACATTGTTGAATTGTGGCAACCGGACATTCTGACATTCTGATATTGTGATATTCTCACATTCTGACATTCTGACATTCTAGCATTGTGACATCGTGACATTCTGTAATTGTAGCCACCTCTACTTCTGACATTTTGTCGTTGAGACATTCTCCCATTCTGACATAGTGACATTCTGGAATTGTGGCAACCTGAGATTCTAACATTCTGACATAGTGACATTCTCACATTCTGTCATTCTGATATTCTAGTATTGTGACATAGTGACATTCTGGAATTGTAGCTACCTGTAATTCTGACGCTCTGACGAGTTGACGTTCTCACATTCTGACATTATAGCATTGTGACTTAGTGAGATTCTCGAATTGTGGCAACCTGTAATTTGGACAAACTGATAATGTGACATTGTGACATTCTCACATTCAGATAGTGCGACATTCTAACATTGAGACTTAATGATATTCTGGAATTGTGGCAAATAGACATTCTGACAAACTGACATTTTGACATTGTGACATTCTCACATTCTGAAATTCTGACATTCTAGCATTGTGAATTAGTGATATTCTGAAATTGTGGCAACCTGTAATACGTACAAACAGACATTGAGACATTGTGACATTCTCACATTCTGACATTCTGACATTCTAGCATTGTGACATAGTGAGATTCTGGAATTGTGGCAACCTGACATTCTGAGATTCTGACATCGTGAAATTCTGACATTCTGACATTCTAGCATTGTGACATAGTGACATTCTAAATTGTGGCAAACTGTCATTCTGACATTCTGACATCGTGACATTCTCACATTCTGACATTCTAGCATTGTGACGTAGTGACATTCTGGAATTGTGGCAACCTGTATATTGGAAAAACTGACATTGTGACATTTTGACATTCTCACATTCAGATATTCAGATACTCTATCATTGTGACTTAATGACATTCTGGAATTGTGGCAACATGTAATTCGGACAAACTGATAATATGACATTGTGACATTCTCACATTGAGATAGTCCAACATTCTAACATTGTGACTTAATGATATTCTGGAATTGTGGCAAATAGACATTCTGACAAACTGACATTTTGACATTGTGACATTCTCACATTCTGAAATTCTGACATTCTAGCATTGTGAATTAGTGACATTCTGTAATTGTGGCAACCTGTAATTCGGACAAACTGACATTGAGACATAGTGACATTCTGACATTCTGACATTCTGATATTCTAGCATTGTGACATAGTGAGATTCTGGAATTGTGGCAACCTGACATTCTGACATTCTGACATCGTGAAATTCTGACATTCTGACATTCTAGCATTGTGCCATAGTGACATTCTAAATTGTGGCAACCTGTCATTCTGACATTCTGACATCGTGACATTCTCACATTCTGACATTCCAGCATTGTGACATAGTGACATTCTGGAATTGTGGCAACCTGTCATTCTGACATACTTACATTGTGACATTCACAAATTCTGACATTCTGACATTCCAGCATTGTGACATAGTGACATTCTGGAATTGTGGCAACCTGTCAGTCTGAAATTCTGACATTCTGACATTCTCACATAGTGACCCTCTCAAATTCTGAAATTCTGGCATTCTAGCATTCTGACATAATGACATTCTGGAATTGTGGCAACCTGTCATTCTTACATTCTGACATTGTGACATTCTGACATTCTGACATTCTGACATTCTGACATTGTTACATTGTGGAATTGTGGGAACGTTTCATTCTGACATTCTGACATTGTGACATTGTGACATTCTGACATTCTGACATTCTGACATTCTGGCATTGTGACATAGTGACATTCTGTAATTGTGACAAACTCTCATTTTGAAATTATGTCATCGTGACATTCTCACATTCAGACATAGTGACATTCTGGAATAGTGGCAACCTGACATTCTAACATTCTGACATTGTGACATTCTCACATTCTGACATACAGCCATTCTAGCATTGTGACATAGTGACATTCTGGAATTGTAGCTACCTGTCATTCTGACGTTCTGACATTGTGAGATTCTCTCATTGTGACATTCTGACATTCTCAAATTCTGACGTTTGGACATTCGAGCATTGTGACATAGTGACATTCTGGAATTGTGGCAACCTGATATTCTGACATTCTGACATTGTGACTTTCTAACATTCTGACATTCTGTCATTCTGACATTCTAGCATTGTTACATAGTGACATTATATGACTGTGACATTGTGTCATTCTGATATTGTGACATTCTCAAATTCTGACATTCTAACATTCTAGCATTGTGAAATAGTGACATTCTGGAATTGTGGCAACCTGTCATTCTGGCATTCTGACATTGTGACATTCTCACATTCTGACATTCTGACATTCTAGCATTGTGACATAGTACATTCTGGAATTGTAGCTACCTGTCATTCTGACGTTCTCACATTGTGAGATTCTCTTAATGTGACATTCTGACATTCTCACTTCCTGACGTTTTGGCATTCTGGCATTTTCACATAGAGACATTCTGGAATTGTGGCAACCTGTCATTCTGACATTGTGACATTGTGGCATTCTCACATTCTGACATTCTGACATTCTAGCATTGTGAAATAGTGGTATTCTGGAATTGTGGCAAACTGTCATTTTGACATTCTGACATTGTGACATTCTCACATTCTGACATTGTGATATTCTCACATTCTGATATTCTGACATTCTAGCATTGTGACATAGTGACATTCTGCAATTATGACAACCTGACCTTCTGACATTCTGACATTGTGAAATTCTGACATTCTGACATTGTGGCATTCTGACATTCTAGCTTTGTGACATAGTGACATTCTGGAATTGTGGCAACCTGACATTCTGACATTCTCACATTCTGACATTCTCACATTCTGACATTCTAGCATTGTGACATAGTGACATTCTGGAATTGCTGCAACTTGTCATTCTGACATTCTGTCTTTCTGACATTCTGATATTCAGACATAGTGACTTACTGATATTCTGACATTCTGACATCGTGACATTCTGACATTCTGACAATCAAGCATTGTGACATAGTGACATTCTGAATTGTGGCAATCTGACATTCTGACATTCTGACATTCCCACATTCTGACATTCAGAAATTCTAGCGTTGTGACATAGTGACATTCTGGAATTATGGCAACCTGTCATTCTGACATTCTGATATTGAGACATTCTCACATTCTGTCATTCTGACATTCTAGCATTGTGACATAGTGACATTATATGACTGTGACATCCTGTCATTCTGATATTGAGACATTCTCACCTTCTGACATTCTAACATTCTAGCATAACATAATGACATTCTGGAACTGTGGCAGCCTGTCATTCCGAAATTCTGACATTCTCACATTCTGACATTGTGAAATTGTGACATTTTGACATTCTGGAATTTTTGTAACCTGACATTCTGGCATTCTGACATTGTGACATTCTCACATTCTGACATTCTGACATTCTAGCATTGTGACATAGTACATTCTGGAATAGTAGCTACCTGTCATTCTGACGTTCTCACATTGTGAGATTCTCTTAATGTGACATTCTGACATTCTCACATCCTGACGTTTTGGCATTCTGGCATTTTCACATAGAGACATTCTGGAATTGTGGCAACCTGTCATTCTGACATTGTGACATTGTGGCATTCTCACATTCTGATATTCTGACATTCTAGCATTGTGAAATAGTGGTATTCTGGAATTGTGGCAAAATATCATTTTGACATTCTGACATTGTGACATTCTCACATTCTGACATTGTGATATTCTCACATTCTGACATTCTGACATTCTCACATTCTGACATTCAGAAATTCTAGCGTTGTGACATAGTGACATTCTGGAATTCTGGCAGCCTGACATTCTGACATTCTGACATTGTCACATTCTCAGATTTTGATATTCTAGCATTGTCACATAGTGACATTCTGGAATTGTGGCAACCTGTCATTCTGACATTGATACATTCTCACATTCAGACATTGTGACATTCTGGAATTTTGACAACATGACATTCTGACATTCTGACATAGTGACATTCTCACATTCTGACATTGTGAAATTCTCACATTCTGACATTCTGACATTCAACAATTATGACTTAGTGACATTCCGAAATTGTTGCAACCTGACATTCTGACATTCTGACATTGAGACAATCTCACATTCTGACATTCTTGCATTGTGACATATTGATATTTTGCCACTTTGAAAACCTGTCATTATGACATTCTTACGTTGTGACATTCTCATATTCTGACATTCTGACATTCTAGCATTGCAAAATAGTGACATTCTGGAGTTGTGGCAAACTGTCATTCTGACATTCTGACATTGTGACATTGCGACATTTTGACATTCTCATATTCTGACATTCTGACATTCTAGCATTGTGACATATTGACATTCTGGAATTGTGGCAAACTGATATTCCGACGTTCTTATATTCCAGCATTGTGACATAGTTACATTCAGAAATTCTAGCATTGTGACATAGTGACATTCTGGAATTGTGGCAACATGACATTCTGACATTGTGAAATTCACAAATTCTGACATTCTGACATTCTAGCATTGTGACATAGTCACATTCTGGAATTGTGGCAAACTTTCAGTTTAACATTCTTCAATTGTGACTTTCTGACTTTCTGACATTGTGACATTCTCACATTATGACATTTTTACATTCTAGCATTGTGACATAGTGACATTCTGGAATTGTGGCAACCTCTCATTCTGACGTTCTGTCATTGTGATATTCTCACATTCTGACATTCTGATATTCTACCATTGTGACATAGTGACATTCGGGAATAGTTTCAACCTTTCACTCTGACATTCTGACATTGTGACTTTCTGAGATTCTGACAATGTGATATTCTCACATTACGATATTCTGACATTCTAGCATTGTGACACTGTGACATTCTGGAATCATGGCAACCTGTCTTTCTGACATTCTGAAATTGTGACCTTCTCACGTTCTGACGAGCTGACATTCTAGCATTGTGACATGGTGACATTCTGGAATTGTGGCAACCTGACATTGTGACATTCTGAAATAGTGACATTCTCACATTCTGACCTTCTGACATTCTAGCTTTGTGACATAGTGACATTTTTTAATTGCGGCAACCTGATATTCTGAAATTTTGAAATACTGATATTCTGACATTCTGTCATTCTGATATTCTAGCATTCTGACATTGTGAAATTCTGGAGTTGTGGCAACCAGTCATTCTGACATTCTGACATTGATACATTCTCACTTTCTGACATTGTGACATTCTGACACTCCGACATTCTGAAATTCTGACATATGTGACATTCTGGAATTGTGGCAACCTGTCATTCTGATATTGTGAAATTCTCACATTCTGACATTCTTACACTCAACCATTGTGACATGGTTACATTCTAGAATTGTAGTAACCTATCATTCTGACATTCTGTCATTTAGACATCCTCACATTCCGACAATTTGACATTCAGACATTCTACCATTTTGACTTAGTGACATTCTGGAATTGTGGCTACCTGACATTCTCAAATTCTGGCAGTGTGAAATTCTGACATTCTGACATTCTGACATTCTGACATTCTATCATTGTTACATAGTGACATTCTGGAATTGTAGCATCCTGACATTCTGACATTCTGACATTGTGACATTCTCACATTCTGATATTCTGACATTCGAGCACTGTGATAAAGTGATATTATGCGACAGTGACAACCTGTCTTTCTGACATTCTGACATTGTGACATTCTCACATTCTGACATTCTGACATTCTAGCATTGTAACATAATGACATTCTGGAACTGTGGCAGCCTGTCATTCCGAAATTCTGACATTCTCACATTCTTACATTCTGACATAGTGACATTCTCAAATTTTGACATTTTGACATTCTCACATTCAGACATTCTAACAAACTAGCATTGTGACATTGTGACATTCTGGAATTGTAGCAACCTGTCATTCTGAAATTCCGAATTTCTCACATTCTTACATTCTGACAGAGTGACATTCTCAAATTGTGACATTGTGACATTCTAGCATTGTGACATAGTGATATTCTGGAATAGTGGCAACCTGATATTCTGACATTGTGACATTGTGACATTGTGACATTCTGACATTCTGACATTCTAGCATCGTGACAGAGTGACATTCTGGAATTGTAGCAACCTCTCATTCTGACATTCTGTCATTGTGGCATTCTCACATTCTGACATTTTGACATTCTATCATTGTGACTTAGTGACATTCTGGAATTGTGGCAACCAGACATTCTGACATTCTGACATTGTGAAATTCTCACATTCTGACATTCTGACATTCAACCATTCTGACATAGTGACATTCAGGAATTGTGGCAAACTGACATTCTGACATTCTGAAATACTGATATTCTCACATTCTGTCATTCTGAAATTCTAGCATTGTGACATAGTGAAATTCTGGTGTTGTGGCAACCTGTCATTCTGACATTCTGACATTGATACATTCTCACATTCTGACATTGTGACATTGTGACATTGTGATATTCTGACCTTCTCAAATTCTGACATTTGTGACATTCTGGAATTGTGACAACCTTATATTCTCATATTCTGACATTCTGACATTCTGGCATTCTGACATAGTGACATTCTGACATTCTGGCATTCTGACATAGTGACATTCTGGAATTGTGGCAACCTGTCATTCTGACATTCTGACATTTTGAATTTCTGACATTCTGACATAGTGACATTCTCACATTCTCACATTCTGACATTCTAGCATTTTGACATATTGAGGTTCCTGAATTGCGGCAACCTGAATTCCTGACATTCTAAAATTGTGACCTCACATTCTGAGATTCTGACATTCTAGGATTGTGACATAGTGATATTTTGCGACTTGAAAACCTGTCATTATGAAATTCTTACGTTGTGACATTCTCACATTCTGACATTCTGACATTATACCATTGTGACATAGTGACATTCTGGAATTGCGGCAACCTGACATTCTGACATTCTGATATTCTGACATTCGCAAATTCTGACATTATGACATTCTACCATTGAGACATAGTGACATTCTGGAATTGTGGCAACCTGACATTCTGACATTCTGACATCATGACATTCTCACATTCTGACATTCTGACATTCTAGCTTTGTGACATAGTGACATTCTTTAATTGCGGCAACCTGATATTCTGAAATTTTGAAATACTGATATTCTGACATTCTGTCATTCTGATATTCTAGCATTCTGACATTGTGAAATTCTGGAGTTGTGGCAACCTGTCATTCTGACATTCTGACATTGATACATTCTCACATTCTGACATTGTGATATTGTGACACTCCGACATTCTAGCATTGTGACATTGTGACATTCTAGCATTGTGACATAGTGACATTCTTGAACAGTGGCAACCTGATATTCTGACATTGTGATATTGTGACATTCTCACATTCTGAAATTCTGACATTCTAGCATTGTGATATTGTGACATTATGCGACTGTGTCAACCTGTCATTCTGACATTCTGACATTCTGAACTTCTCAAATTCTGACATTCTGACATTATAGCATTGTGACATAGTAGCATTCTGGAATTGTGGGAACCTAACATTTTGAAATTCTAACATAGTGGCATTCTCACATTTCCACATTCTGACATTCCAGATTTCTTGCATAGTTACATTCTGGAATTCTGGCATCCTGTCATTCTGACATTCCGACATTGTGACATTGTGACATTCTGACATATTGAGGTTCTGACATTCTCACATACTTACATTCTGACATTATACCAAAGTGACTTAGTGACATTGTTGAATTGTAGAAACGTATCATTCTGACTTTCTGACATTGAGACATTCTCACATTCTGACATTCTAGCATTGTGACATAGTGACATTCTGGAATTTTGGCAGCCTGACATTCTGACATTCTGACATTGTGATATTCTCATATTCTGACATTCCGACATTCTAGCACTACTATATATAGATATTATGTGACTGTGACAACCCGTCATTCTGACATTCTGAAATTGTGACATTCTCACATTCTGACGTTATAGCATTGTGACATAGTGACATTGTGGAATTGTGGCAACCTGTCATTCTGACATTCTGACATTGTGACATTCTCACATTCTGACATTCTGACATTATAGCATTGTGACATAGTGACATTCTGGAGTTGTGGCACCCTGACATTCTGACATTCTGACATTGTGATATCCTCACATTCTGACATTCTCACATTCTGACATTCTTGCATTGTGACATAGTGATATTTTGGAATTTTAGCAACCTCACATTCTGAAATTCTGTCATTGTGACATTCTGGCATTCTGACATTCTACCATTGTGACATAGTGACATTCTGGAATTATGGCAGCCTGACATTCTGATATTCTGGCATTGTCACATACTCAGATTGTGATATTCTAGCATTGTGACATAGTGACATTTTGGAATTGCGGCAACCTGACATTCTGACATTGAGAAATTCTCACATTTTCACATTCTGACATTCTAGCACTGTGATATAGTGACATTATGGAATTGTGGCAACCTGACATTCTGACATTCTGACATAGTGACCTTCTCACAATCTGACATTCTGACATTCCAGCATTGTGAAATAGTGACATTCTGGAATTGTGGCAACCTGTCATTCTGAAATTCTGACATTCTCACATTCTTACATTCTGACATTCTGACATTCTAGCATTGTGACATTGTGACATTCTCACATTCTGATATTCTGACAAACTAGCATTGTGTCATAGTACATTCTGGAATTGTAGCTACCTGTCATTCTGATATTCCGACATTGTGACATTGTCAAATTCTGACCTTCTGACATTCTAGCATTATGAAATAGTGCCTTTCTGAAATTGTAGCAAACTGTCATTCTGAAATTCCGAAATTATCACATTCTTACATTCTGACATAGTGACATTCTCAAATTGTGACATTTTGACATTCTAGCATTGTGACATAGTGACATTCTGGAATAGTGGCAACCTGATATTCTGACATTGTGACATTGTGACATTCTCACATTCTGTAATTCTGACATTCTAGCAGTGTGATATACTGACATTATGCGACTGTGACAGCCTGTCATTATGACATTGATACATTCTCACAGACATTGTGACATTCTGGAATTTTGACAACATGACATTCTGATATTCTGACATAGTGACATTCTCACATTCTGACATAGTTACATTCTCACATTCTGACATTCTGATATAGTGACATTCTCACATTCTGACATGGTGACTTTTTCGCATTCTGACATTCTGACATTCTAGATTTTATGACAAAGTGACATTCTGAAATTGTTGCAACCTGACATTCTGATACTCTGACATTTTGACAATCTCACATTCTGACATTCTGACATTCTACCATTGTGACAAAGTGATATTTTGCCACTTGGAAAACCTGCCATTATGACATTCCTACCTTGTGATATTTGCACATTCTGAGATTCAGACATTCTAGCATTGTGAGATAGTGACAATCTGGAATTGTGGCAACCTGTCATTCTCATATTCAGACATTCTGACATCGTGATATTCTCACATTTTGACATTCTGACATTGTGACATTCTCAATTTCTGACATTCTGACATTCTAGCGTTGTGACATTCTCAATTTCTGACATTCTGACATTCTAGCGTTGTGACATAGTGACATTCTGGAATTGTGGCAACCTCTGATTCTGACATTCTGACACTGTGACATTAACAAATTCTGACATTCTGACATTCTAGCACTGTGATATAGTGATATTGTGGATTTGTGGCAACCTGTCATTTTGACATTCTGTCATTGTGACATTCACACATTCAGATATTCAGACATTCTAGCATTGTGACATAGTGACATTCTGGAATTGTGGCAACCTGTCATTCTGAAATTGTGGTTTTATGACATTCTGAATTTGTGACATTCTCACATTCTAACATTCTTCCATTGTGACATATTGACATTCGGGAAATGTTGCAACCTGTCATTCTGACATTCTGACATTGTTACTTTCTGACATTCTGACAATGTGAAATTCTCACATTCTGACATTCTGTCATTTTAGCGTTGTGACATAGTGACATTCTGGTATTATAGCAACCTCTCATTCTGACATTCTGTCATTGTGACATTCTCACATTCTGACATTCGGACATTCTAGCATTGTGACATAGTGACATTCTGGAATTTTGGCAACCTCTCATTCTGACATTCTGTCGTTTTGACGTTCTCACATTCTGACATTCTAGCATTGTGATATATTGACATTCTGGAATTGTGTCAACCTGTCATTCTGACATTCTGGTATTGTGACTTTCTGACATTCCTTCATTCTTGCGTTGTGACATAGAGGAATTCTGGAATTTTGGCAACGTGACATTCTGACACTCTGACATAGTGACCTTCTCACATTCTGACATTCTAGCACTGTGATATTGTGACATTCTGGAATTGTGGTAACCTGACATTCAGACATTCTTATTGTCTGACATTGTGACATTTTGAAATTCTGACATTCTGACATTGTGACGTACAGACATTGTGACATTCTCAATTTCTGACATTCTGACATTCTAGCATTCTGTCATAGTGACATTCTGGAATTGTGGCAACCTGACATTCTGACATTCTGACATTCTAGCATTGTGACATAGTGACATTCTTCCATTCTAGCGTTGTGACATAGTGACATTCTGGAATTGTGGCAACCTCTCATTTTGACATTCTGACATTGTGACATTCACAAATTCTGACATTCTGACATACTAGCATTTTGACATATTGACATTCTGGAATTGTAGCAACCTCTCATTTTGACATTCTGTCATTGTGACATTCTCACATTCCTATATTCAGACATTTTAGCATTGTGACATAGTGAAATTCAGGAATTGTGGTAACCTGTCATTCTGACATTCTGACATTGTGGCTTTATGACATTCTGACTTTGTGACATTCTGACATTCTGACATTCTAGAATTGTGGCATATTTACATTCGGGAAATGTGGCAACCTGTCATACTGACATTCTGATATTGTGACCTTCTCACATTCTGACATTCTGACATTCTAGCATCGTGACAAATTGATATTCTTTAATTGTGGCAACCTGACATTCTGACATTCTGAAATTGTGACATTCTCACATTCTGACATTCTGATATTCTAGCATTGTGACATAGTGACATTCTGGAATTGTGGCAACCTGACATTCTGACATTGTGACATTCTCACATTTTGACATTCTAGCAATGTGATATAGTGACATTATGGAATTGTGGCAACATGTCATTCTGACATTCTGACATTGTGACATTCAAAGACTGTGACATAGTGACATTTTGCGATTTTGACAACTTTTCGTCTGACATTCTGACATTGTGACATTCTCACATTCAGATATTCTGATATTCTAGCATTGTGACAGAGTGACTTTCAGGAATTTTGGTAACCTGACATTCTGACGTTCTGTCATTGTGACATTCTCACATTCTGACATTCTGACATTCTAGCATTGTGAATTAGTGACATTCTGGCATTGTGGAAACCTGTCATTCTGACATTCTGACATTCAGTCATTCTAGCATTGTGACTTAATGACATTCTGGAATTGTGGCAACCTGTAATTCGGTCAAACTGACATTGTGACATTGTGACATTCTCACATTCTGACATTCTGACATTCTGGAATTGTGAAGTAGTGACATTCTGGAATAGTTTCAACCTGACATTCTGACAATCTGTCATTGTGACATTCTCCATTCTTTCACATAGTGACATTCTGGAATTTTGGGAATGTGTCATTCTGACATTCCGACATAGTGACATTCTCACATTCTGTCATTCTGATATTCTAGCATTGTGACCTATTGACATTCTGGAATTGTAGCAACCTGTCATTCTGACGTTCTGACATTGTGAGATTCTCACATTGTGACATTCTGACATTCTCAAATTCTGGCGTTCTGACATTCTAGCATTGTGACATAGTGACATTCTGGAATTGTGGCAACCTGTAATTCGGAATAAATGACATTGTGAAATTGTGGCATTCTCTAATTCTGTCATTCTGACATTCTAGCATTCTGACATTGTGACATTCTGGAATTGTGGCAACCTGACATTCTCACACTGTGACATTCTCACATTCTGACATTCTGACATTGTGACATTATCACATTCTGACATTCTGACATTCTACCATTGTGACATAGTGACATTCTGGAATTGTGGCAACCTGACATTCTCACATTGTGACATTCTCACATTCTGACATTCTGACATTGTGACATTATCACATTCTGACATTCTGACATTCTACCATTGTGACATAGTGACATTCTGGAATTGTGGCAACCTGACATTGTGACATTTTGAAATAGAGATATTCTCACATTCTGTCATTGTGATAATCCAGCATTCTGATATCGTGACATTCTGGAATGGTGGCAACCTGCCATTCTCAAATTCTTACATTGTGACATTCTGACATTGTGACACTCTCAAATTCTGACATTCTGACATTCTAGCATTGTGACATAGTGACATTCTGGAATTGTGGCAACCTGTAATTCGGAATAAATGACATTGTGAAATTGTGGCATTCTCTAATTCTGTCATTCTGACATTCTAGCATTCTGACATTGTGACATTCTGGAATTGTGGCAACCTGACATTCTCACATTGTGACATTCTCACATTCTGACATTCTGACATTGTGACATTATCACATTCTGACATTCTGACATTCTACCATTGTGACATAGTGACATTCTGGAATTGTGGCAACCTGACATTGTGACATTTTGAAATAGAGATATTCTCACATTCTGTCATTGTGATAATCCAGCATTCTGATATCGTGACATTCTGGAATAGTGGCAACCTGTCATTCTGACATTCTGACATAGTGACATTCTGACATTCTGACATTGTGGCATTCTGACGTTCTGACATTCTAGCATTGTGTCAAAGTGACATTCTGGAATTGTGGCAACCTGTCATTCTGACATTCTGAAATAGTGATATTCTCACATTCTGTCATTCTAATAATCTAGCATTCTGACATTGTGACATTCTGGAATAGTGGCAAACGGTCATTCTGACATTCTGACATAGTGACATTGTGGCATTTTGACATTGTGTCATTCTGAAATTGTGACATTCTCACATACTGACATTCTGACATTCTAGCATTGTGACATTGTGACATTCTGCAATTGTGGCAACATGACATTCTGACATTGTGACATTCTCACATTCTGACATTCTCATATTCTCACATTCTAGCATTGTGAAATAGTGACATTCTGGAATGGTGGCAACCTGCCATTCTCAATTTCTTACATTGTGACATTCTGACATTGTGACACTCTCACATTCTGACATTCTGACATTCTAGCATTTTGAAATAGTGACATTCTGGAATGGTGGCAACCTGTAATTCGGACAAACTGACATTGTGACATTGTGACATTCTCACATTCTGACATTCTAGCATTCTGACATAGTGACATTCTGGAATTGTGGCAACCTGACATTCTCACATTCTGAAATTCTGATATTCTCACATTCTGACATTCTGACATTGTAGCATTGTGACATAGTGACATTCTGGAATAGTGGCAATCTGACATTCTCACATTCTGAAATTCTGATATTCTTACATTCTGACATTCTGACATACTAGCATTGTGTCAAAGTGACATTCTGGAATTGTGGCAACCTGTCATTGTGATATCCTGAAATAGTGATATTCTTACATTCTGTCATTCTGATAATCTAGCATTCTGACACCGTGACTTTCTGGAATAGTGGCAACCTGTAATTCGGACAAACTGACATTTTGACATTGTCACATTATCACATTCTGAAATTCTGACATTCAAGCATTGTGAATTAGTGACATTCAGGAATTGTGTCAACCTCTAATTCGGACAAACTGACATTGTGACATTGTGATATTCTCACATTCTGACATTCTGACATTCTAGCATTGTGACATAGTGACATTCTGGAATTGTAGCAACCTCTCATTCTGACTTTCTGTCATTGTGACATTCTCCATTCTTTCACATAGTGACATTCTGGAATTTTGGGAACGTGTCATTCTAACATTCTGACATAGTGACATTCTCACATTCTGTCATTCTGATATTCTAGCATTGTGACATATTGACATTCTTGAATTGTAGCAACCTGTCATTCTGACGTTCTGACATTGTGAGATCCTCACATTGTGACATTCTGACATTCTCAAATTCTGACGTTCTGACATTCTAGCATTGTGACATAGTGACATTTTGGAATTGTGGCAACCTGTAATTCGGAATAAATGACAATGTGAAATTATGGCATTCTCAGATTTTGTCATTCTGACATTCTAGCATTCTGACATTGTGACATTCTGGAATTGTGGCAACCTGACATTCTGACATTGTGACATTCTCACATACTGACATTCTGACATTCTAGCATTCTGACATTGTGACATTCTGGAATGCTGGCAACCTGACGTTCTGACATTGTGACATTCTCACATTCTGATAATCTTACATTCTATCATTGTGACATAGTGACATTCTGGAATTGTGGCAACCTGTAATTCTGACATTCTGACATATTGACATTGTGACATTTTGACATTGTGACATTCTGACATTGTGACATTCTCACATACTGATATTCTGGAATTCTAGCATTGTGACATTGTGACATTCTTTAATTGTGGCAACCTGACATTCTTTCATTCTGACATTGTGACATTCTGACGTTCTGACATTGTGACATTTTCACATTCTGACATTATGACATTCTAGTATTGTGACATAGTGACATTCTGGAATATTGGCAACCTGTCATTCTGACATTCTGACATCGTGACATTCTAACATTCTGACATTCTGACATTCTTGCTTTATGAATTAGTGACATTCTGGAATTGTGGAAACCTGTCATTCCGACATTCTGACATCGTGATAATCTGACATTCTGACATACAGATATTCTAGCATTGTGACTTAATGACATTATGGAATTGTGGCCACCTGTAATTAGGACAAACTCACATTGTGACATTGTGACATTCTCATATTATGGCATTCTGACATTCTGGAATTGTGACGTAGTGACATTGTGACATTCTAGCGTTGTGACATAGTGACATTCTGGAATTGTGGCAACCTGTCATTCTGACATTCTGACATTGTGACATTCTCAGATTCTAACAGTCTGACATTCTGGCATTATGACATAGTGACATTCTGGAACTGTGGCAACCTGTCGTTCTGCCATTCTGACATTGTGACATTCTCACATTTTGACATTCTGACATTCTCAAATTCTGACTTTATGACATACTAGCATTGTGACCTAGTGACATTCTAAAATTGTAGCAACCAATAATTCTTACATACTGATGTTTTGACGTTCTCACATTCTGACATTCTAGCATTGTGACATTCTGATATTCTGGAATTGTGGCAACCTGTAATTCGGACAAACTGACATTGTGACATTGTGACATTCTCACATTCAGATACTCTGACATTCTAGCATTTTGACGATGATATTCTGGAATTGTGGCAACCCTAAATTCTGACAAACTGACATTGTGACATTGTGACATTCTCATATTCTGAAATTCTGACATTCAAGTATTGTGAATTAGTGACATTCAGGAATCGTGGCAACCTCCAATTCGGACAAACTGACATTGTGACATTGTGACATTCTCACATTCTGACATTCTGACATTCTGGAATTGTGAAGTAGTGACATTCTGGAATAGTTTCAACCTGACATTCTGCAATCTGAGATCGTGACATTCTCACATTCTAACATTCTGAAATTTTAGAGTTTTGACATTGTGAAATTCTGGAATTGTGGCTACCTGACATTTTCACATTCTGACATTGTGACATTCTCACATTCTGACATTCTGACATTCTAGCATTGTGACATAGTGACATTGTGGAATTGTAGCAACCTGTCATTCTGACTTTCTGACATTTTGAGATTCTCACATTCTGACATTCTGACATTCTCAAATTCTGACGTTCTGAAATTCTATCATTGTGACATAGTGACATTTTGGAATTGTGGCAACCTGTAATTCGGAATAAATGACAATGTGAAATTGTGGCATTCTCAGATTTTGTCATTCTGACATTCTAGCATTCTGACATTGTGACATTCTGGAATTGTGGCAACCTGACATTCTGACATTGTGACATTCTCACTGACATTCTGACATTCTAGAATTGTGACATAGTGACATTCTAGAATTGTGGGAACGTGTCAATCTGACATTCTGACATTGTGACATTCCCACACCCTGACATTCTGACATTCTGACATTGTGACATAGTGACATTCTGGAACTGTGGCAACCTGTAATTTGGACAAACTGATTTTTTGACATTATGACATTCTCACATTCTGACATTCTGACATACTAGCATTGTGACATAGTGACATTCTGGAATTGTGGCAACATGACATTCTCACATTCTGACATTCTGATATTCTCACATTCTGACATTCTGACATTGTAGCATTGTGACATAGTGACATTCTGGAATTGTGGCAACCGGACATTCTGACATTCTGATATTGTGATATTATCACATTCTGACATTCTGACATACTAGCATTGTGTCAAAGTGACATTCTGGAATTGTGGCAACCTGTCATTGTGATATTCTGAAGTAGTGATATTCTCACATTCTGTCATTCTGATAATCTAGCTTTCTGACATCGTGACATTCTCGAATAGTGGCAACCTGTAATTCTGACATTCTGACATATTGACATTGTGACATTTTGACATTGTGACATTCTGACATTGTGACATTCTCACATTCTGTCATTCTGACATTCTAGTTTGTGACATAGTGAAAATCATGGAATTGTGGCATCGTGTCATTCTGACATTCTGTCATTGTGACATTCTCACATTCTGACATTCTGAAATTCTAGCATAGTGACTTAATGACATTCTGGAATTTTGGCAACGTGTCATTCTTACATTCTGATATTGTGACTTTCTGACATTTTGACTTTGTGATATTCTGACATTGTGACATTCTCACATACTGAAATTCTCACATTCTAGCATTGTGACATTGTGACTTTGTGACATTGTGACATTCTCACATTCTGACACTGTGACATTGTGATATTCACACATTCTGACATTCAGAAATTCTGGCATTGTGACATTGTGAAATTCTGGAACTGTGGCAACGTGTCATTCTGACATTCTTACATTGTAACATTCTCACATTCTGACATTCTGACGTTCTAGCATTGTGACATAATGACATTCTGGAATTGTGGCAACCTCTCATTCTGACAATCTGACATTGTGATATTCTCACATTCTGATATTCTGACATTCCAGCATTATGACATAGTGATATTCTGGAATAGTGGCAACCTGTCATTCTGACTTTCTGACATTGTGACTTTCTGACATTCTGACATTCCAGCATTGTGACATAGTGATATTCTGGAATTGAAGCTACCTGTCATGGTTTTATGATTTTTGGTACTGGTATTCCACATCATAACATCATGTATTGCATTAAGAGTTGGGGAGCTAATACTCCAGCTCCATAGATCATTGATAATTCCAGGTATACCTGCCTCAGAAGAGAAGAAGAACTACATTCCCCAGAGGACTTTGCGATGCTTTGTATTTTTACGTGTTTTCCGCTCAGAGGGAACAGATAAAAACCCTCAGCGGTCACGGGACATTCTCTTTCCTTCGGGATCGACTCAGCAGTGGGTGCTCGCTGCCGTATCGCCTTCAGCATTAGCGTAAGGCCTTCGGTTTATCGGAGACTCTCTCTTGCTCATTTTATTTGATTCATTAGCCTCAATTCCAATTATATTGTATTATATTCTGTTATTTTGCTTTCTGATATCTTATTTAGTAAATTAGCTTTCCTCCTCAGATCGTTGCCGCTGTTTTGTTTCTAGGCCCATCTCCCTTTTCTCTTCTCCCTTTTTCCTTCCCCTTTCCTGGGGCGTGGGTCCGTGGGTCCCCCGCACCGATCGTCACGGAACCGGGCCGATCCAGCCCGGTAAACCGTTGACACTACCTCTCATTCTGACATTCTGACATTGTGACATTCTCACATTCTGACATTCCAGCATTGTGACATAGTGATATTCTGGAATTGTAGCACACTCCCATTCTGACATTTTGACATTTTCGCATTCTGACATTCTGACATTCTGACATTCGAGGATTTTGACATAGTGACATTCTGGAATTGTAGCACACTCTCATTCTGACATTCTGTCATTGTGACGTTCTCCCATTTTTTCACATAGAGACATTCTGGAATTGTGGCAACCTGACATTCTAACATTCTGACATAGTGACATTCTCACATTCTGATATTGTGACATTCTAGCATCGTGACATAGTGATATTTTGCGACAGTGGTAACCTGACATTCTCACATTTTGAGATTGTGACATTCTCACATTCTGATGTTCTCACAGTCTAGCATTCTGACATAGTGACATTCTGGAATTTTGGCAACCTGTAATTCTGACATTCCGACATTGTGACATTGTGACATTCTAACCTTTTGACATTGTGATATTCTCACATACTTACATTCTGAGATTCTAGAATAGTGAGTTAGTGACTTTGTGGAATTGTAGAAACGTGTCATTCTCATTTTCTGACATTGTCACATTCTCACATTCTGACATTCTGACATTCTAGCATTGTGACATAGTGACATTCTGGAATTGTAGTAACCTGTCATTCTGACATTCTGATATTCTCACATTCTCACTTTCTGACATTGTCACATTCTCACATTCTGACTTTGTGACATTCTAGCACTGTGATATAGTGACATTCTGGAATAGTGGCAACCTGATACTCTGACATTGTGACATTGTGACATTCTCAAATTCTGATATTCTGACATTGTAGCATTGTGACATAGTGACATTCTGACATTGTGAGATAGTGACATTCTGGAATTGTGGAAATATGTCATTCTGACATTTTTATATTTTGACTTTCTGATATTTTGACATTGTGACATTCTGACATTCTGACATTCTCACATACTGACATTCTGACATTCTAGCATTGTGACATTGTGACTTTCTGACATTGTGACATTCTCACATTCTGACATTATGACATTGTAACATTCTCACATTCTGACATTCAGACATTCTAGCACTGTGACATAATGAAATTCTGGAATTGTGGCAACGTGTCATTCTGATATTCTGACATTGTAACATTCTCAAATTCTGACATTCTGACATTGTAGCATTGTGACATAGCGACATTCTGGAATTGTAGTAACCTGTCATACTGACATTCTGATATTCTCACATTCTCACATTCTGACATTGTGACATTCTCACATTCTGATATTCTGACATTCTTGCATTGTGACATAGTGACATTCTGGAAGTGTGGCAACTTGAAATTCTGACATTCTGATATTGTCACATTCTCACATTCTGAAATTCCAGCATTGTGACATAGTGACATTCTGGAAATGTGGCAACCTGACATTCTGACATTGTGCAATTCTCACATTTTGACATTCTGACATTCTAGATTTCTGATATAGTGACATTATGGAATGGTGGCAACCTGTCTTTCAGACATTCTGACATTCTGACATTGTTATATTCTCAGATTCTGACATTCTAACATTGTGACATATTGAAATTCTGGAATTGTGGCAACCTGTCAGTCTGACATTCTGTAATTGTGACATTGTGATATTCTGACATTCTAACATTTGGACATTCTAGCATTTTGACATAGTGACATTCTGGAATTGTGGCAACGTGTCATTATGACATTCTAGCATTGTGACATAATGATATTATGTGACTGTAACAACCTGTCATTCTGATATTGTGACATTCTCATATTCTGACATTCAGACATTCTATCATTGTGACATAGTGACATTCTGGAATTGTAGAAGCTTGAGATTCTCACTTTCTTACATTGTGACATTCTCACATTCTGTCATTCTGACATTCAAGCATAGTGACATAATGATATTCTGGAATTGTGGCTACGTCTCAATCTCACATTCTGACATTGTGATATTCTCGCATTCTGACATTCTGACATTCTAGAGTTGTGACATAGTGACATTCTGGAATTGTGGCAACCTGTCATTCTGACGTTCTGACATTGTGAGATTCTCACAATGTGACATTCTGACATTCTCAAATTCTGAAGTTCTGACATTCTAACATTGTGAGATTCTCACAGTGTGACATTCTGACATTCTCACATTCTGACGTTCTGACATTCTGACATTGTGACATAGTGATATTCTGGAACTGTGACAACGTGTCATTCTGATATTCAGACATTGTGACATTCTCACATTCTGACATTATGACATTCTACCATTGTGACATAGTGACATTCTGGAATTGTGGCAACCTGACATTCTGACTTTCTGACATTCTAGCTTTGTGACACACTGACAGTCTGGAATTGTGTCAAACTGTCATTCTGACATTCTGATATTCTGATATTCTAGCATTCTAAGATAGTGACATTCTTGAATTGTGGCAACCTAACATTTTGACATTCTGACATTGTGACATACTCATATTCTGACATTCTGACATTCAAGCACTGTGACATAGTGACATTCTGGAACTGTTGCAACCTGTCATTCTGTCATTCTGACAGTGTGACGTTCTGACATTCCGACATTCTAGCATTGTGACATAGTGACATATTGCGATTTTGACAACCTTTCATCTGACATTCTGACACTGTGACATTCTACACTCTAATATTCTGATATTCTAGCATTGTAACATAGTGACATTCTGGAATTGTGGCAACCTAACATTCTGTAATTCTGACTTTCTGACATTGTGACATTCTCACATTCTGACATTCTGACATTCTAGCATTGTGACATAGTGACATTCGGGAATTGTGACAAAGTGAAATTCTGGAATTGTGACAACCCGTCTTTCTGACATTCTGATATAATTTCATTATCACATTCTGACATTCAGACTTTCTAGCATTGTGACACAGAGACATTCTGGAATTTTGGCAACCTGTCATTCTGATATTCTGATATTGTGACATTCTCACATTCTGACATTCTGACATTCTGACATCCTAGCGCTGTGACATAGTGAAATTCTTACATTCTAACATTGTGACATAGAGAAATTTTGCGACTGCAACAACATGTCATTCTGACATTCTATCATTGTGTCATTGTGACATTCTGGATTTCTGGCAGACTGTAATTCTGAAATTCTGACAGTGTGACATTCTCACATTCTGATATTCTGACATTCTAGCATTTTGACATAGTGACATTCTGGAATTGTGACAACCTGACATTCTGACATTCTGACATTCTCACATTCTGACATTCTCACACTGACATTCTGACATTCTAGCATTGTGACATAGTAACATTCTGGAAAGGTGGCAACTTGTCATTCTGACATTCTGACATTGTGACATTCTCACATACTGACATTCTGACATTCTAGCATTCTGACATTGTGACATTCTGGAATTTGACAACCTGACATTCTGACATTATGACATTCTGACATTCTCACATTCTGACATTCTGACATTCTATGCTTTGACATAGTGAAATTCATGAAATTGTGGCATCGTGTCATTCTGACATTCTGACATTGTGACATTCTCACATTCTGACATTCTGATATTCCAGCAATGTGACATTGTGACATTCTGGAATTGTAGCAACCTCTCATTCTGACATTCTGTCATTGTGACATTCTCACATTCTAATATTCTGAAATTCTAGCATTGTGACTTAATGACATTCTGGAATTGTGGCAACCTCTCATTCTGACATTCTGACATCGTGACTTTCTGACATTTTGACATTGTGACATTCTCACATACTGACATTCTGACATTCTAGCATTGTGACATTGTGACATTCTGGAATTGTGGCAACCTGACATTCTGACATTCTGACATTGTGACATTCTCACATTCTGATATTCTGACGTTCTAGCATTGTGACATAGTGTCATTCTGGAATTGTGGCAACCTGTCATTCTGACGTTGTGACATTTTGACTTTCTGACATTCTGACATCGTGATATTCTCACATTCTGACATTCTAGCATTGTGACAAAGTGACATTCTAGAATTGTGGGAACGTGTCAATCTGACATTCTGACATTGTGACATTCCCACACTCTGACATTCTGACATTCTGACATTGTGACATATTAACATTCTGGAATGGTGGCAACTTGTCATTCTGACATTCTGACATTGCGACATTCTCACATTCTGACATTCTGACATTCTAGCATTGTGACATAGTGACATTCGGGAATTGTGACAAAGTGAAATTCTGGAATTGTGACAACCCGTCTTTCTGACATTCTGATATAATTTCATTATCACATTCTGACATTCAGACTTTCTAGCATTGTTACACAGAGACATTCTGGAATTTTGGCAACCTGTCATTCTGATATTCTGATATTGTGACATTCTGACATTCTGACATTCTGACATTCTGACATCCTAGCGCTGTGACATAGTGAAATTCTTACATTCTAACATTGTGACATAGAGAAATTTTGCGACTGCAACAACATGTCATTCTGACATTCTAGCATTGTGTCATTGTGACATTCTGGATTTCTGGCAGACTGTAATTCTGAAATTCTGACAGTGTGACATTCTCACATTCTGATATTCTGACATTCTAGCATTGTGACATAGTGACATTCTGGAATTGTGACAACCTGACATTCTGACATTCTCACATTCTGACATTCTCACACTGACATTCTGACATTCTAGCATTGTGACATAGTAACATTCTGGAAAGTTGGCAACTTGTCATTCTGAAATTCTGACATTGTGACATTCTCACATACTGACATTCTGACATTCTAGCATTCTGACATTGTGACATTCTGGAATTTGACAACCTGACATTCTGACATTATGACATTCTGACATTCTCACATTCTGACATTCTGACATTCTATGCTTTGACATAGTGAAATTCATGAAATTGTGGCATCGTGTCATTCTGACATTCTGACATTCTGACATTGTGACATTCTCAAATTCTGACATTCTGATATTCCAGCAATGTGACATTGTGACATTCTGGAATTGTAGCAACCTCTCATTCTGACATTCTGTCATTGTGACATTCTCACATTCTAATATTCTGAAATTCTAGCATTGTGACTTAATGACATTCTGGAATTGTGGCAACCTCTCATTCTGACATTCTGACATCGTGACTTTCTGACATTTTGACATTGTGACATTCTCACATACTGACATTCTGACATTCTAGCATTGTGACATTGTGACATTCTGGAATTGTGGCAACCTGACATTCTGACATTCTGACATTGTGACATTCTCACATTCTGACATTCTGAAGTTCTAGCATTGTGACATAGTGTCATTCTGGAATTGTGGCAACCTGTCATTCTGACGTTGTGACATTTTGACTTTCTGACATTCTGACATCGTGATATTCTCACATTCTGACATTCTAGCATTGTGACAAAGTGACATTCTAGAATTGTGGGAACGTGTCAATCTGACATTCTGACATTGTGACATTCCCTCACTCTGACATTCTGACATTCTGACATTGTGACTTTCCCACACTCTGACATTCTGACATTCTAGCATTGTGACATATTAACATTCTGGAATGGTGGCAACTTGTCATTCTGACATTCTGACATTGTGACATTCTCACATTCTGACATTCTGACATTCTAGCATTGTGACATAGTGACATTCGGGAATTGTGACAAAGTGAAATTCTGGAATTGTGACAACCCGTCTTTCTGACATTCTGATATAATTTCATTATCACATTCTGACATTCAGACTTTCTAGCATTGTTACACAGAGACATTCTGGAATTTTGGCAACCTGTCATTCTGATATTCTGATATTGTGACATTCTCACATTCTGACATTCTGACATTCTGACATCCTAGCGATGTGACATAGTGAAATGCTTACATTCTAGCATTGTGACATAGAGAAATTTTGCGACTGCAACAACATGTCATTCTGACATTCTAGCATTGTGTCATTGTGACATTCTGGATTTCTGGCAGACTATAATTCTGAAATTCTGACAGTGTGACATTCTCACATTCTGATATTCTGACATTCTAGCGTTGTGACATAGTGACCTTCTGGAATTGTGACAACCTGACATTCTGACATTCTGACATTCTCACATTCTGATATTCTCACACTCTGACATTCTGACATTCTAGCATTGTGACATAGTAACATTCTGGAAAGGTGGCAACTTGTCATTCTGACATTCTGACATTGTGACATTCTCACATTCTGACATTCTGACATTCTAGCATTGTGACATAGTAACATTCTGGAAAGGTGGCAACTTGTCATTCTGACATTCTGAAATTGTGACTTTCTAAAATTCTGCCATTGTGATATTCTCAAATTCTGACATTCTTATATTCTAGCACTGTGACATAGTGACATTCTGGAATTGTGGCAACCTCTCATTCTGACATTCTGAAGTTATGACGTTCTCACATTCTGACATTCTAGCATAGTGACATTGTGACATTCTGGAATTTTGGCAACCTGTAATTCTGACAAACTGACATTGTGACATTGTGACATTCTCATATTCTGAAATTCTGACATTCTAGAATTGTGACTTAGTGACATTCTGAAATTGTGGCTACCTGAAATTCGGAAAAACTGACATTGTGAGATTGTGAAATTCTCAGATTCTGACATTCTGACATTCTAGCATTATGACATTCTGACATTCTGGAATTGTGGCAACCGGACATTCTGACATTCTGACATAATCACATTCTGACATTCTGACATTCTATAATTGTGACATAGTGACCTTCTGGAATTGTGGCAACCTGACATTCTGACATTCTGTCATTGTGACATTCTCGTTTTCTGACATTCTGACATTCTACTTTGTGACATAGTGAAATTCATTTAATTGTGGCATCGTGTCATTCTGACATTCTGTCATTGTGCCATTCTCACATTCTAACATTCTGAAATTCTAGCATTGTGACTTAATGACATTCTGGAATTGTGGCAACCTGTCATTCTGACATTCTGTTATTGTGACTTTCTGATATTTTGACATTGTGACATTCTGACTTTGTGACATTCTCACATACTGACATTCTGAAATTCTAGCATTGTGACATAGTGACATTCTGGAACTGTGGCTACCTGTCATTCTGACATTCTGACATGGTGACATCCTCACATTCTGACATTCTGACATTCTAGCATTTTGACATAGTTACATTCTGGAATTATAGCAACCTCTCATTCTGACATTCTGATGTTTTATCGTTCTCACATTCTGACACTCTAGAATTTTGAATTAGTGACATTCGTGAATTGTGGCAAACTGTAATTCGGACAAACTGACATTGTGACATTGTGACATACTCACACTCTGTATTTCTGACATTCTAACCTAGTGACTTAGTTACATTCTGGAATTGTGGCAACCAGACATTCTGATATTCTGACATTCTGAAATTCTGATATTCTCACATTCTGACATTCAGAAATTCTAGCATTGTGGCATAGTGACATACTAAAATTGTGGCAACCGGTCGTTCTGATATTCTGACATTGTGACATTCTCACATTCTGACATTCTGACATTCTTGCAACGTGTCATAGTGACATTCTGGAATATTAGCAACCTGTCATTCTGACATTCTGACATAGTGACATTGTGAAATTTTGACATTGCGACATTCTGACATTGTGACATTCTCACATTCTGACATTCTGAAATCCTAGCATTGTGACATTGTGACATTCTGGAATTGTGGCAACCTGTAACTTGGACAAACTGGTATTTTGACATTATGACATTCCCACATTCTGAAATTCTGACATACTAGCATTGTGACTTAGTGACATTCTGGAATTGTGGCAACCTGAAATTCGGAAATACTGACATTGTGACATTGTGAAATTCTCAGATTCTGACGTTCTGACATTCTAGCATTGTGACATTCTGGAATTCTGGCAACCGGACATTCTGACATTCTGATATTGTGACATTATCACATTCTGAAAATCTGACATTGTAGCATTGTGTAATAGTGACATTCTGGAATTGTGACAACCTGTCATTGTGACATTCTTAATTAGTGATATTCTCACATTCTGTCATTCTGATAATCTAGCATTCTGACATCGTGACATTCTGGAATAGTGGCAACCTCTAATTCTGATATTCTGACATAGTGACATTGTGATATTTTGACATTGTGACATTCTGACATTGTGATATTCTCACATACTGATATTCTGACATTCTAGCATTGTGACATTGTGACATTCTGGAATTGTGGCAATGTGACATTCTGACATTCTGACATTGTGACATTCTCACATTCTGACAATCTGACATTCTACTTTGTGACATAGTGAAATTCACGGAATTGTGGCATCGTGTCATTCTGACATTGTGACATTTTCTAATTCTGACATTCTGACATTCCAGCATTGTGACATTGTGACTTTCTGGAATTGTAGCAACCTTTCCTTCTGACATTCTGTCATTGTGACATTCTCACATTCTGACATTCTGACATTGTTGCATTGTGACATAATGACATTCTGGAATTGTGGCAACCTCTCATTCTGACATTCTGACATTCTAGCGTTGTGACATAGTGACATTCTGGAATAGTGGCAACCTGAGATTCTGACATTGTGACATTGTGACATTCTCACATTCTGATATTCTGACATTCAAGCAATGTGATATAGTGACTTTATGCGACAGTGACAAACAATCATTCTGACATTCTGACATTGTGAACTTCTCACATTCTGACATTCTTGCATTGTGACATAGTGACATTCTAGAGTTGTGGCAACCTGTCATTCTGACATTCTGATATTGATACATTCTCACATTCTGATATTCTGACATTCTGACATACTGACATTCTAGATTTGTGACATAGTGACATTCTTAAATTGTTGCAACCTGACATTCTTACATTCCGATATTATGACAATCTCACATTCTGACATTCTGAAGTTCTAGCATTGTGACATAGTGACATTCTGAAATTGTGGCAACCTGTCATTCTGACAATCTAAAATTTTGACTTCCTGACATTCTGACATTGTGACATTCTCACATTCTGACAATCTTACATTCTAGCATTGTGACATAGTGACATTCTGACAATGCGACATTGTGATATTCTGACATTTTGACATCGTGACATTCCCACTTCTGACATTCTGATATTCTAGCATTGTGACATAGTGACATTCTGGAATTGTGTCAACCTGACATTCTGACATTCTGACATTGTTACATTGTGACATTCTGACATTGTGACATTATCAAATTCTGACATTCTGACATTCTAGCATTGTGACATAGTGAAATTCTGGAATTGTGGCAACCTGACATTCTGACATTCTGACATTCTGACATCGTGATATTCTGACATTCTGACATTCTGACATTCCAGCATTGTGACATAGTGACATTCTGGAATGGTGGCAACCTCTCATTCTGACATTCTGACATTATGACATTCGCAAATTCTGACATTCTGACATTCTAGCATTGTGAAATAGTGACATTCTGGAACTGTGGCAAACAGTCATTCTGACATTCTGACATTGTGACATTGTGACATTGTGACATTCTGACATTCTAGCATTCTGACATAGTGACATTCTGATATTCTAGCATTGTGACGTAGTGACATTCGGGAATTCTGGCAACCTGACATTCTCACATTCTGACATTGTGACAATCACAAATTCTGACATTCTGGCATTCTAGCATTGTGACATAGAGATATTCTGGAATTGTAGAACCTCTCATTCTGACATTCTGTCACTGAGACATTCTCACATTCTGACATTCTGACATTCTATCATTGTGATTTAGTGACATTCTGGAATTGTGGCAACATGACATTCTGACATTCTGATATTCTCATATTCTGACATTCTGACATTCTAGAATTCTGCCATACTGACATTCTGGAATTGTGGCAACCTGACATTCTGACATTGTGACATTCCAGCATTGTGACATATTGACATTCTGGAATTGTGGCAACCTGTCATTATGACATTCTAAAATTCTGATATTCACAAATTCTGACATTATGACATTCTACTATTTTGACATAGTGACATTCTGGAATTGTGGCAACCTGACATTCTGACAATCTGAAATACTGATATTCTCACATTCTGTCATTCTGATATTCTAGCATTGTGACATAGTGAAATTCCAGAGTTGTGGCAAACTGTCATTCTGATATTCTGACATTGATACATTCTCACATTCTGACATTGTGACATTCTGACATTCTGACATTCTGACATTCTCAAATACTGACAAATGTGACATTCTAGAATTGTGACAACCTGAGATTCTGACATTCTGACATGTTGACATTCTCACATTCTGACATTGTGACATTCTCACATTCTGACATTCTCACATTCTAGCATTGTGACATAGTGACATTCTGGAATTGTAGCAACCTCTCATTCTGACATTCTGTCATTGTGACTGTGAAAGACAGAAACTGTTTTTTACTTTTTTTGTCTCAAAGCTTGCTTCATGAGGCCTTTCTGGCTATAAGACTCTAATTGACAACTGCAAATCATCTTGATGGTTTTCGCGGCGCCTCACTGTCTCTGTTTGTGGTTGTAAAGATAAGCAGAAATAGGGGCAAGTAGTCTTTTTCGGGGTACGGCTTGGAGAAGCTGATCACCGCAAAGGACGATAATACTTGTATGGCACCAAAGGTGCTACTCCCTGTTGATTTTTCTGTTGGGCCAGATGTGTTGGGTGGGCATAAATCAAACTAATGCCAGAACATGGAGGCAGCTAAAGAAAGCAGGACAGACATCCTGTTGTCCCAACAAGATAACCAAACAGACGTCTCTCTTATAACAAGACACCCACAGGAATGGTGAGGAGCTCTCCCCCTTCAAGGTTTGAAAATTTACAGCAAAATTGACCCTTAGGTTTAATCCCCTCGATAACCAGAGTTTGGAATGTGATGAATATGCATGTGCTATACCTTTAAATATGTATTCGTTTCTCTCTTTGTGTGCATGTTTGGTGGAGTGATCCCCCATGTACCCAGCGCCGTAATGGGGGGAATAGCCGCTTGACATAACTCACTGATGTGTCGAGTTGCTCAGTTGGTTTTCTCGGCACCACTAAACCAATGACTTTGAAGAAGAGACTTTCCTGAGGGAAAAACCTCTTTGGAAGACCCCCCCCCCTGCACGGTGCCTGCTTGCTGTGAAACTTCCCGGCTTTCTCCCATCCCCCACGGAGACCAGACGAGTTCCTGAGATCAACGGACTACGGACCTCGCCGGATCCTCGGTGGTGATGCGCTCTCTCTCTCTCTCTCTCTCTCTCTTGTTTTCTGCTTTTCTATCGCCCACCCTCCCTTCCCCATATCCCTAAGCAACTAGTAATTGTAATAAACTGGTTGGGCTAACATTTGACCGGCTGTGTCTTAATCTCGCCATCGGGTATACACATACATATAAAGAACCTCGTCTCCCTCCTTTATATTGGAGCGTGACAGTGACATTCTCACACTCTCTCATTCTGACACTCTAGCATTGTGACATAGTGACATTCTGGAATAGTGGCAACCTGTAATTCTGACATTCTGACATTGTGACTTTCTGATATTCTGACATTGTGAAATACTCAAATTCTGACATTCTGTCATTCTAGCATTGTGACATACTGACATTCTGGAATTGTGCAAACTGTCATTTAGACATTCTGACATTGTGATATTCTCACATTCCAACATTCTTACATTCTAGCATTGTGACATAGCGATATTCTGGAATTGTTGCAACATGTCATTTTGACATTCTCACATTCTGACTTTCTGATATTCTGACATTGTGACATCCTAGCATTGTGACATTATGATATTTTCCGACTGCGGCTACCTCACATTCTCACATTCTGACAATGTGACATTCTAACATTGTGACATAGTGACACTCTGACATTCTAGCATTGTGACATATTGACATTCTGGAATTGTGGCAACCTGTCATTCTGACATTCTGACATTGTGACTTTCAGACATTCTGACATTGTGACATACTCACATTCTGACATTCTGTCATTCTAGCATTGTGATATAGTGACTTTATGCAACTGTGACAACCTGTCATTCTGACATTCTGACATTGTGACTTTCAGACATTCTGACATTGTGACATTCTCACGTTCTGACATTCTGTCATTCTAGCATTGTGTCATAGTGACATTCTGGAATTGTGGCAACCTGTCATTCTGACATTCTGACATTGTGACTTTCAGACATTCTGACATTGTGACATACTCACATTCTGACATTCTGACATTCAAGCATTGTGATATAGTGACTTTATGCGACTGTGACAACCGGTCATTCTGACATTCTGACACTGTGAACTTCTCACATTCTGACATTCTAGCATTGTGACATAGTGACATTCTAGATTTGTGGCAACCTGTCATTCTGACATTCTGATATTGCTACATTCTCACATTCTGATATTCTGACATTCTGACATTCTGACATTCTAGATTTGTGACATAGTGACATTCTGAAATTGTTGCAACCTGACATTCTGACATTCTGATATTATGACAATCTCACATTCTGACATTCTGACGTTCTAGCATTGTGACATAGTGACATTCTGAAATTGTGGCAACCTGTCATTCTGACAATCTAAAATATTGACCTTCTGACATTCTGACATTGTGACATTCTCACGTTCTGACATTCTGTCATTCTAGCATTGTGTCATAGTGACATTCTGGAATTGTGGCAACCTGTCATTCTGACATTCTGACATTCTGACATTCTGACATTCTGATATTCCAGCAATGTGACATTGTGACATTCTGGAATTGTAGCAACCTCTCATTCTGATATTCTGTCATTGTGACATTCTCACATTCTAATATTCTGAAATTCTAGCATTGTGACTTAATGACATTCTGGAATTGTGGCAACCTCTCATTCTGACATTCTGACATCGTGACTTTCTGACATTTTGACATTGTGACATTCTCACATACTGACATTCTGACATTCTAGAATTGTGACACAGTGACATTCTGGAATTGTGGCAACCTGACATTCTGACATTCTGACATTGTGACATTCTCACATTCTGACATTCTGACATTCTAGCATTGTGACATAGTGTCATTCTGGAATTGTGGCAACCTGTCATTCTGACGTTGTGACATTTTGACTTTCTGACATTCTGACATTCTGACATCTTGATATTCTCACATTCTGACATTCTAGCATTGTGACAAAGTGACATTCTAGAATTGTGGGAAAGTGTCAATCTGACATTCTGACATTGTGACATTCCCACACTCTGACATTCTGACATTCTGACATTGTGACTTTCCCACACTCTGACATTCTGACATTCTAGCATTATGACATATTAACATTCTGGAATGGTGGCAACTTGTCATTCTGACATTCTGACATTGTGACATTCTCACATTTTGACATTCTGACATTCTAGCATTGTGACATAGTGACATTCGGGAATTGTGACACAGTGAAATTCTGGAATTGTGACAACCCGTCTTTCTGACATTCTGATATAATTTCATTATCACATTCTGACATTCAGACTTTCTAGCATTGTTACACAGAGACATTCTGGAATTTTGGCAACCTGTCATTCTGATATTGTGATTTTGTGACATTCTCACATTCTGACATTCTGACATTCTGACATTCTGACTTCCTAGCGCTGTGACATAGTGAAATTCTTACATTCTAACATTGTGACATAGAGAAATTTTGCGACTGCAACAACATGTCATTCTGACATTCTAGCATTGTGTCATTGTGACATTCTGGAATTCTGGCAAACTGTAATTCTGAAATTCTGACAGTGTGACATTCTCACATTCTGACATTCTGTCATTCTAGCATTGTGTCATAGTGACATTCTGGAATTGTGGCAACCTGTCATTCTGACATTCTGACATTGTGACTTTCAGACATTCTGACATTGTGACATACTCACATTCTGACATTCTGACATTCAAGCATTGTGATATAGTGACTTTATGCGACTGTGACAACCGGTCATTCTGACATTCTGACACTGTGAACTTCTCACATTCTGACATTCTTGCATTGTGACATAGTGACATTCTAGAGTTGTGGCAACCTGTCATTCTGACATTCTGATATTGATACATTCTCACATTCTGATATTCTGACATTCTGACATACTGACATTCTAGATTTGTGACATAGTGACATTCTTAAATTGTTGCAACCTGACATTCTGACATTCTGATATTATGACAATCTCACATTCTGACATTCTGACGTTCTAGCATTGTGACATAGTGACATTCTGAAATTGTGGCAACCTGTCATTCTGACAATCTAAAATATTGACCTTCTGACATTCTGACATTGTGACATTCTCACGTTCTGACATTCTGTCATTCTAGCATTGTGTCATAGTGACATTCTGGAATTGTGGCAACCTGTCATTCTGACATTCTGACATTCTGACATTCTGACATTCTGATATTCCAGCAATGTGACATTGTGACATTCTGGAATTGTAGCAACCTCTCATTCTGATATTCTGTCATTGTGACATTCTCACATTCTAATATTCTGAAATTCTAGCATTGTGACTTAATGACATTCTGGAATTGTGGCAACCTCTCATTCTGACATTCTGACATCGTGACTTTCTGACATTTTGACATTGTGACATTCTCACATACTGACATTCTGACATTCTAGAATTGTGACACAGTGACATTCTGGAATTGTGGCAACCTGACATTCTGACATTCTGACATTGTGACATTCTCACATTCTGACATTCTGACATTCTAGCATTGTGACATAGTGTCATTCTGGAATTGTGGCAACCTGTCATTCTGACGTTGTGACATTTTGACTTTCTGACATTCTGACATTCTGACATCTTGATATTCTCACATTCTGACATTCTAGCATTGTGACAAAGTGACATTCTAGAATTGTGGGAAAGTGTCAATCTGACATTCTGACATTGTGACATTCCCACACTCTGACATTCTGACATTCTGACATTGTGACTTTCCCACACTCTGATATTCTGACATTCTAGCATTATGACATATTAACATTCTGGAATGGTGGCAACTTGTCATTCTGACATTCTGACATTGTGACATTTTCACATTTTGACATTCTGACATTCTAGCATTGTGACATAGTGACATTCGGGAATTGTGACACAGTGAAATTCTGGAATTGTGACAACCCGTCTTTCTGACATTCTGATATAATTTCATTATCACATTCTGACATTCAGACTTTCTAGCATTGTTACACAGAGACATTCTGGAATTTTGGCAACCTGTCATTCTGATATTGTGATATTGTGACATTCTCACATTCTGACATTCTGACATTCTGACATTCTGACTTCCTAGCGCTGTGACATAGTGAAATTCTTACATTCTAACATTGTGACATAGAGAAATTTTGCGACTGCAACAACATGTCATTCTGACATTCTAGCATTGTGTCATTGTGACATTCTGGAATTCTGGCAAACTGTAATTCTGAAATTCTGACAGTGTGACATTCTCACATTCTGATATTCTGACATTCTAGCATTGTGACATAGTGACATTCTGGAATTGTGACAACCTGACATTCTGACATTCTGACATTGTGACATTGTCACATTCTGACATTCTGACATTCTAGCATTGTGGCATTGTGACATTCTGGAATTCTGTCAACGTGTCATTCTGACATTCTGACATCGTGACATTCTCATATCTGACATTCTTACATTCTAGCATTATGACATATTAAAATTCTGGAATTGTGGCAACATGACATTTTGACATTCTCACATAGTTACATTCTCACATTTTGACATTCCGACAGTATAGCATTGTGACATAGTGACCTTTTCCGACTGTGAAAACCTTTCATTCTGACATTCTGACATTGTGACATTCTCTCATTCTAACATTCTGTCATTCAAGAATTGTGACATAATGACATTTTGTGACTATGACAACCAGTCATTCTGACATTCTGAAATGCTTTCATTCTTACGTTCTGATATTCTTATATTCTACCATTGTGACATAGTGACATTCTGGAATTGTGGCAAACTCTCATTCTGACATTCTGAAATTTTGACATTCTCATATTCTGACATACTGACATACTAGCATAGTGAGATAGTGATATTTTGCGACAGTGACAAGCTGTCATTCTGAAATTCTTATATAGTGACATTCTCACATTCTGATATAGTGACATGCTCATATTCTGACATTCTGACATTTTAGCATCGTGACATAGTGACATTTTGGAATTGTGGCAGCCTTTAATTCTGATATTCTGAAATTGTGACATTCTTATATTATGACATTCTGACATTCTAGCATTGTGACATTCTGACTTTCTAGCCTCGTGAGATAGTGACATTCTGGAATTGTGGCAACATGTCATTGTAGAATTGTGGCAACCTGACATTCTGACATTCTAACATTATGACATTCTCATATTCTGACATACTGACATTCTAGCATTGTGACATAGTGACATTCTGGAATTGTGGCAACGTGTCATTAAGACATTCCGACATTGTGACATACTCTTATTCTGGCATTCTGACATTCTAGCATTGTGGCAACCTCTCATTCTGACATTCTGACATTATGACATTCTCATGTTCTGACATTCTCCATACTAGCATTGTGACATAGTGACATTCTGGAATTGGTCAAAGTGACATTTTGACATTCTGACGTTCTGACACATTGACATTTTGACATTCTGACATTCTAGCATTGTGACATAGTGACATTCTGGTATTGTTGCAACCTGTCATTCTGAAATTCTGACATTCTAGCATTGTGACATAGTGAAATTCTGTAATTGTGGCAACCTGTCATTCTGATATTCTGACATTGTAACATTGTCACATTTTGATATTCTCACATTCTGACATTCTGAAATTCTAGCATTGTGACATAGTGACATTCTGGGATTGTGGCAACCTGACATGGTGACATTCTGAAATAGTGATATTCTCACATTCTGTCATTCTGATAATCTGGCATTCTGACATCGTGACATTCTGGAATAGTGGCAACCTGACATTCTGACATTCTGACATAGTGACATTGTGACATTTTTACATTGTGGCATTCTCACATTATGACATTCTCAGATACTAACATTCTGACATTCTAGCATTTTGACATTGTGACATTCTGGAATTGTGGAAACCTGTCATTCTAACTTTCTGACATTGTGATATTCTCACATTCTCTCATTCTGATATTCTACCATTGTGACATAGTGACATTCAGGAATTGTAGAAGCCTGTCATTCTGAGGTTCTGACATTGTGAGATTCTCACATTTTGACATTCTCAAATTCTGACGTTCTGACATTCTAGCATTGTGACATAGTGACATTCTGGAATTCTGGCAAGCTCTCATTCTGACATTCTGACGTTTTGACGTTCTCTCATTCTAACATTATATAATGGTGACTTAATGACATTCTGGAATTGTGGCAACATGTAATTCGGGCAAACTTACATTTTGACATTGTGACATTCTCACATTCTGACATTCTGACATTCTAGCATTGTTACGTAGTGACATTCTGGAATTGTGGCAACCTCTAATTCGGACAAACTGACATTGTGACCTTGTGACATTCTCACATTCTGATTTTCTGATATTCTATCATTGTGACATAGTGACATTCGGGAATTCTGGCAACCTGACATTGTGACATTCTGAAATAGTGATATTCTCACATTCTGTCATTCTGACATTCTAGCATTCTGACATCGTGACATTCTGGAATTGTGGCAACCTGTCATTCTGACAAACTGACATTGTGACATTCTGACATTTTCACATTGTGACATTCTGACATGGTGACATTCTCACATACTGCCATTCTGACATTCTAGCATTGTGACATAGTGACATTCTGGAACTGTGGCAACCTGACATTCTGACATTCTGACAGTGTGAAATTCTCACATTCTGACATTGTGACATTCTCAAATTCTGACATTCTGACATCCCAGCATTGTGACATAGTGACATTCTTGAATTGTAGAACCTCTCATTCTGACATTTTGTCATTGTGACATTCTCACTTTCTAACATTCTGACATTCTAGCATTGTGACATAGTGACATTCTGGAATAGTGGCAACCTGTCATTCTGACATTCTGAAATTGTGACTTTCTAAAATTCTGCCATTGTGATATTCTCAAATTCTGACATTCTTATATTCTAGCACTGTGACATAGTGACATTCTGGAATTGTGGCAACCTCTCATTCTGACATTCTGAAGTTATGACGTTCTCACATTCTGACATTCTAGCATAGTGACATTGTGACATTCTGGAATTTTGGCAACCTGTAATTCTGACAAACTGACATTGTGACATTGTGACATTCTCATATTCTGAAATTCTGACATTCTAGAATTGTGACTTAGTGACATTCTGAAATTGTGGCTACCTGAAATTCGGAAAAAGTGACATTGTGAGTTTGTGAAATTCTCAGATTCTGACATTCTGACATTCTAGCATTATGACATTCTGACATTCTGGAATTGTGGCAACCGGACATTCTGACATTCTGACATAATCACATTCTGACATTCTGACATTCTATAATTGTGACATAGTGACCTTCTGGAATTGTGGCAACCTGACATTCTGACATTCTGTCATTGTGACATTCCCGTTTTCTGACATTCTGACATTCTACTTTGTGACATAGTGAAATTCATTTAATTGTGGCATCGTGTCATTCTGACATTCTGTCATTGTGCCATTCTCACATTCTAACATTCTGAAATTCTAGCATTGTGACTTAATGACATTCTGGAATTGTGGCAACCTGTCATTCTGACATTCTGTTATTGTGACTTTCTGATATTTTGACATTGTGACATTCTGACTTTGTGACATTCTCACATACTGACATTCTGACATTCTAGCATTGTGACATAGTGACATTCTGGAACTGTGGCTACCTGTCATTCTGACATTCTGACATGGTGACATCCTCACATTCTGACATTCTGACATTCTAGCATTTTGACATAGTTACATTCTGGAATTATAGCAACCTCTCATTCTGACATTCTGATGTTTTATCGTTCTCACATTCTGACACTCTAGAATTTTGAATTAGTGACATTCGTGAATTGTGGCAAACTGTAATTCGGACAAACTGACATTGTGACATTGTGACATACTCACACTCTGTATTTCTGACATTCTAACCTTGTGACTTAGTTACATTCTGGAATTGTGGCAACCAGACATTCTGATATTCTGACATTCTGAAATTCTGATATTCTCACATTCTGACATTCAGAAATTCTAGCATTGTGGCATAGTGACATACTAAAATTGTGGCAACCGGTCGTTCTGATATTCTGACATTGTGACATTCTCACATTCTGACATTCTGACATTCTTGCAACGTGTCATAGTGACATTCTGGAATATTAGCAACCTGTCATTCTGACATTCTGACATAGTGACATTGTGACATTTTGACATTGCGACATTCTGACATTGTGACATTCTCACATTCTGACATTCTGAAATCCTAGCATTGTGACATTGTGACATTCTGGAATTGTGGCTACCTGTAACTTGGACAAACTGGTATTTTGACATTATGACATTCCCACATTCTGAAATTCTGACATACTAGCATTGTGACTTAGTGACATTCTGGAATTGTGGCAACCTGAAATTCGGAAATACTGACATTGTGACATTGTGAAATTCTCAGATTCTGACGTTCTGACATTCTAGCATTGTGACATTCTGGAATTCTGGCAACCGGACATTCTGACATTCTGATATTGTGACATTATCACATTCTGAAAATCTGACATTGTAGCATTGTGTAATAGTGACATTCTGGAATTGTGACAACCTGTCATTTTGACATTCTAAAATAGTGATATTCTCACATTCTGTCATTCTGATAATCTAGCATTCTGACATCGTGACATTCTGGAATAGTGGCAACCTCTAATTCTGATATTCTGACATAGTGACATTGTGATATTTTGACATTGTGACATTCTGACATTGTGATATTCTCACATACTGATATTCTGACATTCTAGCATTGTGACATTGTGACATTCTGGAATTGTGGCAATGTGACATTCTGACATTCTGACATTGTGACATTCTCACATTCTGACAATCTGACATTCTACTTTGTGACATAGTGAAATTCACGGAATTGTGGCATCGTGTCATTCTGACATTGTGACATTTTCTAATTCTGACATTCTGACATTCCAGCATTGTGACATTGTGACTTTCTGGAATTGTAGCAACCTTTCCTTCTGACATTCTGTCATTGTGACATTCTCACATTCTGACATTCTGACATTGTTGCATTGTGACATAATGACATTCTGGAATTGTGGCAACCTCTCATTCTGACATTCTGACATTCTAGCGTTGTGACATAGTGACATTCTGGAATAGTGGCAACCTGAGATTCTGACATTGTGACATTGTGACATTCTCACATTCTGATATTCTGACATTCAAGCAATGTGATATAGTGACTTTATGCGACAGTGACAAACAATCATTCTGACATTCTGACATTGTGAACTTCTCACATTCTGACATTCTAGCATTGTGACATAGTGACATTCTAGAGTTGTGGCAACCTGTCATTCTGACATTCTGATATTGATACATTCTCACATTCTGATATTCTGACATTCTGACATTCTGACATTCTAGCATTGTGACATAGTGACATTCTGAAATTGTTGCAACCTGACATTCTTACATTCCGATATTATGACAATCTCACATTCTGACATTCTGAAGTTCTAGCATTGTGACATAGTGACATTCTGAAATTGTGGCAACCTGTCATTCTGACAATCTAAAATTTTGACTTCCTGACATTCTGACATTGTGACATTCTCACATTCTGACAATCTTACATTCTAGCATTGTGACATAGTGACATTCTGACAATGCGACATTGTGATATTCTGACATTTTGACATCGTGACATTCCCACTTCTGACATTCTGACATTCTAGCATTGTGACATAGTGACATTCTGGAATTGTGGCAACCTGACATTCTGACATTCTGACATTCTGACATCGTGATATTCTGACATTCTGACATTCTGACATTCCAGCATTGTGACATAGTGACATTCTGGAATGGTGGCAACCTCTCATTCTGACATTCTTACATGGTGACATTCACAAATTCTAACAATCTGACATTCTAGCATTGTGACATAGTGACATTCTGGAATTGTGCAACCTGACATTTTGACATTCTGACATTCTGACATTCTAGCATTGTGACATAGTAACATTCCGGAATTGTGGCAACCTTTCATTCTGACATGCTGACATTTTGACATTCACAAATTCTGACATTCTGACATTCTAGCAATGTGACATAGTGACATTCTGGAATTGTGGCAACCTGTCATTCTGACATTCTGACATTATGACATTCGCAAATTCTGACATTCTGACATTCTAGCATTGTGAAATTGTGACATTCTGGAACTGTGGCAAATAGTCATTCTGACATTCTGACATTGTGACATTGTGACATTCTGACATTCTGACATTCTAGCATTCTGACATAGTGACATTCTGATATTCTAGCATTGTGACATAGTGACAATCGGGAATTCTGGCAACCTGATATTCTCACATTCTGACATTGTGACAATCACAAATTCTGACATTCTGGCATTCTAGCATTGTGACATAGAGATATTCTGGAATTGTAGAACCTCTCATTCTGACATTCTGTCACTGAGACATTCTCACATTCTGACATTCTGACATTCTATCATTGTGATTTAGTGACATTCTGGAATTGTGGCAACATGACATTCTGACATTCTGATATTCTCATATTCTGACATTCTTACATTCTAGAATTCTGCCATACTGACATTCTGGAATTGTGGCAACCTGACATTCTGACATTGTGACATTCCAGCATTGTGACATATTGACATTCTGGAATTGTGGCAACCTGTCATTATGACATTCTAAAATTCTGATATTCACAAATTCTGACATTATGACATTCTACTATTTTGACATAGTGACATTCTGGAATTGTGGCAACCTGACATTCTGACAATCTGAAATACTGATATTCTCACATTCTGTCATTCTGATATTCTAGCATTGTGACATAGTGAAATTCCGGAGTTGTGGCAAACTGTCATTCTGATATTCTGACATTGATACATTCTCACATTCTGACATTGTGACATTCTGACATTCTGACATTCTGACATTCTCAAATACTGACAAATGTGGCATTCTAGAATTGTGACAACCTGAGATTCTGACATTCTGACATGTTGACATTCTCACATTCTGACATTGTGACATTCTCACATTCTGACATTCTCACATTCTAGCATTGTGACATAGTGACATTCTGGAATTGTAGCAACCTCTCATTCTGACATTCTGTCATTGTGACTGTGAAAGACAGAAACTGTTTTTTACTTTTGTTGTCTCAAAGCTTGCTTCATGAGGCCTTTCTGGCTATAAGACTCTAATTGACAACTGCAAATCATCTTGATGGTTTTCGCGGCGCCTCACTGTCTCTGTTTGTGGTTGTAAAGATAAGCAGAAATAGGGGCAAGTAGTCTTTTTCGGGGTACGGCTTGGAGAAGCTGATCACCGCAAAGGACGATAATACTTGTATGGCACCAAAGGTGCTACTCCCTGTTGATTTTTCTGTTGGGCCAGATGTGTTGGGTGGGCATAAATCAAACTAATGCCAGAACATGGAGGCAGCTAAAGAAAGCAGGACAGACATCCTGTTGTCCCAACAAGATAACCAAACAGACGTCTCTCTTATAACAAGACACCCACAGGAATGGTGAGGAGCTCTCCCCCTTCAAGGTTTGAAAATTTACAGCAAAATTGACCCTTAGGTTTAATCCCCTCGATAACCAGAGTTTGGAATGTGATGAATATGCATGTGCTATACCTTTAAATATGTATTCGTTTCTCTCTTTGTGTGCATGTTTGGTGGAGTGATCCCCCATGTACCCAGCGCCGTAATGGGGGGAATAGCCGCTTGACATAACTCACTGATGTGTCGAGTTGCTCAGTTGGTTTTCTCGGCACCACTAAACCAATGACTTTGAAGAAGAGACTTTCCTGAGGGAAAAACCTCTTTGGAAGACCCCCCCCCCGCACGGTGCCTGCTTGCTGTGAAACTTCCCGGCTTTCTCCCATCCCCCACGGAGACCAGACGAGTTCCTGAGATCAACGGACTACGGACCTCGCCGGATCCTCGGTGGTGATGCTCTCTCTCTCTCTCTCTCTCTCTCTCTTGTTTTCTGCTTTTCTATCGCCCACCCTCCCTTCCCCATATCCCTAAGCAACTAGTAATTGTAATAAACTGGTTGGGCTAACATTTGACCGGCTGTGTCTTAATCTCGCCATCGGGTATACACATACATATAAAGAACATCGTCTCCCTCCTTTATATTGGAGCGTGACAGTGACATTCTCACACTCTCTCATTCTGACACTCTAGCATTGTGACATAGTGACATTCTGGAATAGTGGCAACCTGTCATTCTGACATTCTGACATTGTGACTTTCTGATATTCTGACATTGTGACATACTCAAATTCTGACATTCTGTCATTCTAGCATTGTGACATACTGACATTCTGGAATTGTGCAAACTGTCATTTAGACATTCTGACATTGTGATATTCTCACATTCCAACATTCTGACATTCTAGCATTGTGACATAGCGATATTCTGGAATTGTTGCAACATGTCATTTTGACATTCTCACATTCTGACTTTCTGATATTCTGACATTGTGACATCCTAGCATTGTAACATTATGATATTTTCCGACTGCGGCTACCTCACATTCTCACATTCTGACAATGTGACATTCTAACATTGTGACATAGTGACACTCTGACATTCTAGCATTGTGACATATTGACATTCTGGAATTGTGGCAACCTGTCATTCTGACATTCTGACATTGTGACTTTCAGACATTCTGACATTGTGACATACTCACATTCTGACATTCTGACATTCAAGCATTGTGATATAGTGACTTTATGCAACTGTGACAACCTGTCATTCTGACATTCTGATATTGTGACTTTCAGACATTCTGACATTGTGACATTCTCACGTTCTGACATTCTGTCATTCTAGCATTGTGTCATAGTGACATTCTGGAATTGTGGCAACCTGTCATTCTGACATTCTGACATTGTGACTTTCAGACATTCTGACATTGTGACATACTCACATTCTGACATTCTGACATTCAAGCATTGTGATATAGTGACTTTATGCGACTGTGACAACCGGTCATTCTGACATTCTGACACTGTGAACTTCTCACATTCTGACATTCTAGCATTGTGACATAGTGACATTCTAGAGTTGTGGCAACCTGTCATTCTGACATTCTGATATTGATACATTCTCACATTCTGATATTCTGACATTCTGACATTCTAGATTTGTGACATAGTGACATTCTGAAATTGTTGCAACCTGACATTCTGACATTCCGATATTATGACAATCTCACATTCTGACATTCTGACGTTCTAGCATTGTGACATAGTGACATTCTGAAATTGTGGCAACCTGTCATTCTGACAACCTAAAATATTGACCTTCTGACATTCTGACATTGTGACATTCTCAAGTTCTGACATTCTTTCATTCTAGCATTGTGTCATAGTGACATTCTGGAATTGTGGCAACCTGTCATTCTGACATTCTGACATTCTGACATTCTGACATTCTGATATTCCAGCAATGTGACATTGTGACATTCTGGAATTGTAGCAACCTCTCATTCTGACATTCTGTCATTGTGATATTCTCACATTCTAATATTCTGAAATTCTAGCATTGTGACTTAATGACATTCTGGAATTGTGGCAACCTCTCATTCTGACATTCTGACATCGTGACTTTCTGACATTTTGACATTGTGACATTCTCACATACTGACATTCTGACATTCTAGAATTGTGACACAGTGACATTCTGGAATTGTGGCAACCTGACATTCTGACATTCTGACATTGTGACATTCTCACATTCTGACATTCTGACATTCTAGCATTGTGACATAGTGTCATTCTGGAATTGTGGCAACCTGTCATTCTGACGTTGTGACATTTTGACTTTCTGACATTCTGACATTCTGACATCGTGATATTCTCACATTCTGACATTCTGACATTCTAGCATTGTGACATAGTGACATTCTGGAATTATGGCAACCTGTGATTCTGACATTCTGACATTGTGACTTTCTGACATTCTGACATTCTTTCATCGTGATATTCTCACATTCTGACATTCCAGCAATGTGACATTGTGACATTCTGGAATTGTAGCAACCTCTCATTCTGACTTTCTGTCATTGTGACATTCTCACATTCTAATATTCTGAAATTCTAGCATTGTGACTTAATGACATTCTGGAATTGTGGCAAACTGTCATTCTGATATTGTGACATTCTCACATTCTGACATTCTGACATTCTAGCATTGTGACATAGTGACATTCTGGAATTGTGGCAACCTGTCGTTCTGACGTTGTGACTTTCTGACATTCTGACATTCTGACATTCTGTCATCGTGATATTCTCACATTCTGACATTCCAGTAATGTGACATTGTGACATTCTGGAATTGTAGCAACCTCTCATTCTGACTTTCTGTCATTGCGACATTCTCACATTCTAATATTCTGAAATTCTAGCATTGTGACTTAATGACATTCTGGAATTGTGGCAACCTGTCATTCTGATATTGTGACATTCTCACATTCTGACATTCTGACATTCTAGCATTGTGACATAGTGATATTCTGGAATTGTGGCAACCTGTCGTTCTGACGTTGTGACTTTCTGACATTCTGACATTCTGACATTCTGACATCGTGATATTCTCACATTCTGACATTCTAGCATTGTGACAAAGTGACATTCTAGAATTGTGGGAACGTGTCAATCTGACATTCTGATATTGTGACATTGCCACACTCTGACATTCTGACATTCTGAAATTGTGACATTCCCACACTCTGACATTCTGACATTCTAGCATTGTGACATAGTGACATTCGGGAATTGTTACAAAGTGAAATTCTGGAATTGTGACAACCCGTCTTTCTGACATTCTGATATAATTTCATTATCACATTCTGACATTCAGACATTCTAGCATTGTTACACAGAGACATTCTGGAATTTTGGCAAACTGTCATTCTGATATTCTGTCGTTGTGACATTCTCACATTCTGACATTCTGACATTCTGACCTTCTGACATCCAAGCGCTGTGACATAGTGAAATTCTTACATTCTAACATTGTGACATAGAGAAATTTTGCGACTGCAACAACATGTCATTCTGACATTCTAGCATTGTGACATTGTGACTTTCTGGAATTGTGGCAAACTGTAATTCTGAAATTCTGACAGTGTGACATTCTCACATTCTGAGATTCTGACACTGTATCATTGTGACATAGTGATATTCTGGAATTGTGACAACCTGACATTCTGACATTCTGACATTGTGACATTGTCACATTCTGACATTCTGACATTCTAGCATTGTGACATTGTGACATTCTGGAATTCTGTCAACGTGTCATTCTGACATTCTGACATCGTGACATTCTCATATCTGACATTCTTACATTCTAGCATTATGACATAGTAAAATTCTGGAATTGTGGCAACATGACATTTTGACATTCTCACATAGTTACATTCTCACATTTTGACATTCCGACATTATAGCATTGTGACATAGTGACCTTTTCCGACTGTGAAAACCTTTCATTCTGACATTCTGACATTGTGACATTCTCTCATTCTAACATTCTGACATTCAAGCATTGTGACATAATGACATTTTGTGACTATGACAACCTGTCATTCTGACATTCTGACATGCTTTCATTCTTACATTCTGATATTCTTATATTCTACCATTGTGACATAGTGACATTCTGGAATTGTGGCAAACTCTCATTCTGACATTCTGAAATTTTGACATTCTCATATTCTGACATACTGACATACTAGCATAGTGACATAGTGATATTTTGCGACAGTGACAAGCTGTCATTCTGAAATTCTTATATAGTGACATTCTCACATTCTGATATAGTGACATGCTCATATTCTGACATTCTGACATTTTAGCATCGTGACATAGTGACATTTTGGAATTGTGGCAGTCTTTAATTCTGATATTCTGAAATTGTGACATTCTTATATTATGACATTCTGACATTCTAGCATTGTGACATTCTGACTTTCTAGCCTCGTGAGATAGTGACATTCTGGAATTGTGGCAACCTGTCATTGTAGAATTGTGGCAACCTGACATTCTGACATTCTAACATTATGACATTCTCATATTCTGACATACTTACATTCTAGCATTGTGACATAGTGACATTCTGGAATTGTGGCAACGTGTCATTAAGACATTCCGACATTGTGACATACTCTTATTCTGGCATTCTGACATTCTAGCATTGTGGCAACCTCTCATTCTGACATTCTGACATTATGACATTCTCATGTTCTGTAATTCTCCATACTAGCATTGTGACATAGTGACATTCTGGAATTGGTCAAAGTGACATTTTGACATTCTGACGTTCTGACACATTGACATTTTGACATTCTGACATTCTAGCATTGTGACATAGTGACATTCTGGTATTGTTGCAACCTGTCATTCTGAAATTCTGACATTCTAGCATAGTGACATAGTGAAATTCTGTAATTGTGGCAACCTGTCATTCTGATATTCTGACATTGTAACATTGTCACATTTTGATATTCTCACATTCTGACATTCTGAAATTCTAGCATTGTGACATAGTGACATTCTGGGATTGTGGCAACCTGACATTGTGACATTCTGAAATAGTGATATTCTCACATTCTGTCATTCTGATAATCTGGCATTCTGACATCGTGACATTCTGGAATAGTGGCAACCTGACATTCTGACATTCTGACATAGTGACGTTGTGATATTTTTACATTGTGACATTCTCACATTATGACATTCTCACATACTAACATTCTGACATTCTAGCATTGTGACATTGTGACATTCTGGAATTTGACAACCTGACATTCTGACATTATGACATTCTGACATTCTCACATTCTGACATTCTGACATTCTATGCTTTGACATAGTGAAATTCATGGAATTCTGGCATCGTGTCATTCTGACATGCTGACATTGTGACATTCTCAAATTCTGACATTCTGACATTCCAGCAATGTGACATTGTGACCTTCTGGAATTGTAGCAACCTCTCATTCTGACATTCTGTCATTGTGACATTCTCACATTCCAATATTCTGAAATTCTAGCATTGTGACTTAATGACATTCTGGAATGGTGGCAACCTGTCATTCTGATATTATGACATCGTGGCTTTCTGACATTTTGACATTGTGACATTCTCACATACTGACATTCTGACATTCTAGCATTGTGACATTGTGACGTTCTGGAATTGTGGCAACCTGACATTTTGACATTCTGACATTGTGACATTCTCACATTCTGACATCGTGATATTCTCACATTCTTACATTCTAGCATTGTGACAAAGTGAAATTCTAGAATTGTGGGAACGTGTCTATCTGACATTCTGACATTGTGACATTCCCACACTCTGACATTCTGACATTCTGACATTGTGACATTCCCACACTCTGACATTCTGACATTCTAGCATTGTGACATAGTAACATTCTGTAATTGTGGCAACTTGTCATTCTGGCATTCTGACATTGTGACATTCTCACATTCTGACATTCTAACATTCTAGCATTGTGACATAGTGACATTCGGGAATTGTGACATAGTGACATTCTGGAATTGTGACAACCCGTCTTTCTGACATTCTGATATAATTTCATTGTCACATTCTGGCATTCAGACATTCTAGCATTGTTACACAGTGACATTCTGGAATTTTGGCAAACTGTCATTGTGATATTCTGACATTGTGACATTCTCACATTCTGACATTCTGACATTCTGACATTCTGACATCCTAGCGCTGTGACATAGTGAAATTCTTACATTCTAACATTGTGACATAGAGAAATTTTGCGACTGCAACAACATGTCATTCTGACATTCTAGCATTGTGGCATTGTGACATTCTGGAATTGTGGCAAACTGTAATTCTGAAATTCTGACAGTGTGACATTCTCACATTCTGAGATTCTGACACTGTAGCATTGTGACATAGTGACATTCTGGAATTGTGACAACCTGACATTCTGACATTGTGACATTCTCACATTCTGACATTCTTACATTCCACCATTGTGACATGATGACATTTTTTGACTTTGAAAAACTCTCATTCTCAAATTCTGATATTTTGACACTTTAGCATTGTGACATAGTGACATTTTACGTCTGTGACAATCTGTCATTCTGACATTCTTATATTGTGACATTGTCACATTCTGACATTCTGACATTCTAGCATTGTGACATTGTGACATTCTGGAATTCTGTCAACGTGTCATTCTGACATTCTGACATCGTGACATTCTCATATCTGACATTCTTACATTCTAGCATTATGACATAGTAAAATTCTGGAATTGTGGCAACATGACATTTTGACATTCTCACATAGTTACATTCTCACATTTTGACATTCCGACATTATAGCATTGTGACATAGTGACCTTTTCCGACTGTGAAAACCTTTCATTCTGACATTCTGACATTGTGACATTCTCTCATTCTAACATTCTGACATTCAAGCATTGTGACATAATGACATTTTGTGACTATGACAACCTGTCATTCTGACATTCTGACATGCTTTCATTCTTACATTCTGATATTCTTATATTCTACCATTGTGACATAGTGACATTCTGGAATTGTGGCAAACGGACATTCGGACATTCTGACATTGTGACATTGTCACATTCTGACATTCTGACATTCTAGCATTGTGAGATAGTGATATTTTGTGACAGTGACAAGCTGTCATTCTGAAATTCTTATATAGTGACATTCTCACATTCTGATATAGTGACATGCTCATATTCTGACATTCTGACATTTTAGCATCGTGACATATTGACATTCTGGAATTGTGGCAACCTTCAATTCTGATATTCTGAAATTGTGACATTCTTACATTATGACATTCTGACATTCTAGCATTGTGACATTCTGACTTTCTAGCATCGTGACATAGTGACATTCTGGAATTGTGGCAACCTGTCATTGTGGAATTGTGGCAACCTGACATTCTGACATTCTAACATTATGAAATTCTCATATTCTGACATACTGACATTCTAGCATTGTGACATGGTGACATTCTGGAATTGTGGCAACCTCTCATTCTGACATTCTGACATTATGACATTCTCATGTTCTGACATTCTGTCATTCTAGCATTGTGACATAGTGACATTCTGGAATTGGTCAAAGTGACATTTTGACATTCTGACGTTCTGACACATTGACATTTTGACATTCTGACATTCTAGCATTGTGACATAGTGACATTCTGGTATTGTTGCAACCTGTCATTCTGAAATTCTGACATTCTAGCATTGTGACATAGTGAAATTCTGTAAATGTGGCAACCTGTCATTCTGATATTCTGACATTGTAACATTGTCACATTGTGACATTCTCACATTCTGACATTCTGAAATTCTAGCATTGTGACATAGTGACATTCTGGAACTGTGGCAACCTGACATTCTGTCATTCTGACATTGTGACTTTGTGACTTTGTGACATCCTCACATTCAGACATTCTGAAATTCTAGCATTGTGACATAGTGACATTTTGCGTTTGTGAAAACCTCTCATTCTGACATTCTGAGATAGTGACATTCTCACATTCTGGCATTGTGACATTCTAACTTTCTGACATTCTGACATTCTAGTGTTGTGACATAGTGATATTCTGGAATTGTTATAACCTGACATTTTGACATTCTGACATTCTGACATTCTAGCATTGTGACATAGTGTCACGCTCCAATATAACGGAGGGAGACGAGGTTCTTTGATTATGTGTATACCCGATGGCGAGTTTAAGACACAACGGGTCAAATGTAAGCCCAACCAGTTTATTGCAATTACTAGTTGCTTAGGGATATGGGGAAGGGAAGGTGAGCGATAGAAAAGGGATAAAAAGCCAGGAGTCTTGATAGAAAGCAAGAGAGATATAATCACCACCGTGAGTCCAACGACGTTCGTAGTCACAGGAACTTGTCTGGTCACCGTGGGGGATGGGAGATGGCAGCAAGCAGGCCTCAGGGTCCGTCTTCGGGAGTTCTCCTCAAAGATTTTCTCTTTGGGAGTTCTTCTCCTCTCTTCTTCTCTTCTTCTCTCATCTCTTCTCATCTCAAAAATCCTTGGTACAGTGAAGGCCTTTTATCCCCATTTCTCAGGTATTTTTTTCTCTTTGTGTGACATGTCTGGCCCAACAGATAAGCCGGCAGAGGATGTTGCCTTCCTTGCTTTGCAGGAGCATTGTCTTTCTGTGGTGGTCAACTTCTCCAAGCCGTACCCCCCGGAAAAGACTATTTGCACCTATTTCTGCTTATCTTTACAACCATAAGCAGAGACAATGAGGCACCATAACACCCATCTGGGTAACTGGCAGTTATCAGTCAGAGTCTTGTCACCAGAAAATGCCTTACAAAGCAAGCTTTGAGACAAAAGAAGGGAAAAAAACAGTTTCTGTCTTTCACACCACCCAGTGGCTCAAATACTGCTTGAAACTGATCTGTAAACATTCATCCACGGTGGTGAGGAAAGGAGGAAAAAAAAGAACAAAAAACAAGCATAACGGAAAAGAGGGGTTGGAAGTCAGGTGGAGTTAAAAGTTATACAATTGTTATAAAGTACTTCTTGGACTTGGTTACAAATGTTGCTCTGATCTCTTGCATTTGCCCATCATCAGTTGAAGCAGTTACAATATGCATTGAAGATACAACACATAATAAAACACCGAATCATGCAAGGAATAAACAAAAGAGTTGCAACAACACACAATAGATAAAATAGAATATGTTTCACCCATGGGCCACCCGGAGGCCGGGGAAAAAAATAGATAAATAAATAAAAGATCAGCGTCTAGGTTTTTCCAGGTTTGGACAGGAACGTGGACAATTTGTTTAACAACTTTACCATTATCATCGCTCTTTAGACAACAATTAGAGTCATTCAATTTGCCACAAACAACCTATTCCTTAACAACAAACCAAGCACTAACTGGTTTTGCAATGCCATTATCAGTACTTGTTGCGTTTGTGATTTTAATTCTCAGAAAGCATATAATCTAGTACAATTCAACAATACGTGGATTTGCCATGTAATGTTTTCAATGATCATTTGGTGTTTTGCCAGGACGATAGATGGAACAAATATGTTTTCTAATAGGCTGAGTGAAGGTATAACTTCAGAACACAGCAACACTGCATGTTGCTTCAAGGTTAAATGTGAACAGAATTGTCATTTGAGCATCTCAAAAGCAATTGAAATGCTGAGAGAGATATATACTAGTTTGGCAAGTTCAAGTATTGTTATAGTCTATTGAACTTTCACAGGATAGTGTGTTTAGGATATCCCATAATATAAAACATTAGAGAAACATACACAGAAACATACACTTAACAAAACATAGACACTTTCCAACAACCATGTTTTGGATGGAACTCCTGGACTGGTGTTACAATAAACATCTCTCTAACGCTAAAAAGCATCAATAACAGTGGATTTCTTTTGTGACCACATCTGATAAATGTAAGATGGGTCCCTTGGTTAATTTCCACACTTTTTTTTTTAGGAAGTTGGAAACACTATAGCGGAGTTACATGCAAATCATAATCAGTTTGATAAAAAGGGGTAGAAGAAGGGATCAAAAGGAATGGTGTTACTGTGCAGGGAGTAGCCAGTAAGCCAGCAAAACCTGTGAAAACTCAAACCCAAGCGTGAAGTTTAACAGACCTAAAGACAACACCCACACCCACAACAACCTGAAACATGATACTATGCAACCAAAATACAGTGTTATCTAGAGGTGTATTCAGCGTTCTAGTATGATCAAATCTTCAATATTTGTCCCAAAACACAAATGATTAAAGTCAGCTGTATTCAGTCGAGTTCCAACGGGGGTCTTCTGCAAAACAAAACAGGACATCGGCTTGCCCTTTTGGGGCTTGTTAATATGGTTAAAATGAGGGAAAAATCCAGTGAGTTGTACTTTTGTATTCTTTTTCCAAGGCATCCTTAGCCTTCTAAGCGTATTTAACAGGTCGTTTCCTTTTGTTGTAAGTTTTCTAATGTACATCCACCCTCCTCCCCCCCACTCACTTGAGAAGAGGCAAGGGAATCAGTTTTCCCGCAGTCCTAGTGCCTGTGCTGATTCCAAAGTTGGGGGCACTCGGAGGTGGAGTGTCACTTCTTTCAGGCTTTTGCTTTGGCCATCCATTAACTAACTCCTCTAATTTGTCATCCATTAATTCTCGTGGTATACCCTTCTGTCGGCCCAGCATCCAAAAACTATTACATTTATGATCTATATTTCTCTCACTTGGTTTCACTGAAAATGAGACCCTTTTAGATCTGTTGTGGTCACGGTTGGATAGGGGAGGGGTCGAATTGGCCACTGAACGCCTTACTCCCTTTATTTCAAATTTACTGGAGGGAGAAATCACCGGTCCATATTTTCTCCCATAGTTAATTAATTCTTGGGCAACCTCCCCCCACGTCCATGTTTTGTACCCTGACTGCAAGTGGTTAGGGGTTGCAGCTCCTACTAACGCTGCCTGAATTCTTTCTCCCTGAGGCATAGCCTGTATTTTTCCTTGCAGTTGTATGCCTATAGATTTTAGTGATTCAGGAAGCCCCCTAATTAAAGGAGTCATCCTCCCAGGATCAACAGGAATCATCATAGGTGATTCATGATGTGGCTGCAGCTTTCTATCATACATCATTTGCAGACAAGCAGCCTTTTGAACGCTTTCTACTAATTGATCAACTGTCCCAGTAATGGCAAGGGGGTCTCCCCTTTCTAGAGGGTTAAGACCACCTGCCCAATAGGCAGCTCTCTGTGTGAGGGACCAAGGAGCACGACTGTTACCAATAGTTAAAAATACTCCTGGTCCCCAATAACCTTCAGCTTCCCTTTCAGTTAACAGTATTTGGTCTCCACCACTGAGACTAACTCTCCATACAAACTCAGTTTCTGATTCTTTTGGAGAACGGCTAAAATCTCTTTTCAGTTTTGTTAGTTCAGTGGCTGAAAAGGGAATTTCCTTAACATTCATTTGAGGGTCTAGATCCTCACCGTTATCAAAGGTATATTCAGTTTTTATCAAAGGACGTATTGGAGCTGGAGAGGCCTCCAATTTGTCTAGCCTTGCCTTTATTCCTTCCAGTCCTTCTAGAGGATAGATTTTTTCTTGAGGCAAACTATGGGTAACAGTGTCGCTGGTATCCTTGCAGTTACCCCTCAGAGCCTCTGGTAAGAGGGCTGAATTATGTTTTTCATTTTCTAATTGCCTTTTGAGTTCCTCTGTCTGTTTCTGTAGAGTTTTAACCAACTCCTGCAGTGACTCTATAGTTTGGCTCTCTGCTTTAAGCTGCTGGTCACGGACTTCAATGGCTGCAACCAGAGCTGAGCCCAATACTGCACAAATAAATGCCTTTTCCAGCTCGGGTACGAGCATTTTTTTGCAGAACACTAATACGGTCTGAAACACTCTGCAGGTTATGCCAGTTTTGCCGTGCCCAGTCTACCCCTGTTAACGACGGTCTGGCACCGTGCTTTTCTAAAAGGTTAAATAACACATCTTCACCTTTCATTGTGACTACACTGTCGCTCATTTCACAATATAAAGAACTATCTACACGGAGAAAGAGAGAGGGCAAATACTCAGACCACTCCTCTATTTACTGAGAGGAGCGTGCAAAAGACAAAGAGGATCAAAGGAAATGCTAATACGTAAATCACTTCTCACTTCTCTGTGAAGCCACACAGAGAAAAAAAAAACTTCAAACCCCACACCTAAGTTAGGAGGTACCCTCAAGTTTCGAAAATGCACAATAATCTTCACGGGTCCCAAAATCACTTAATAAGTTCCCGAGAGGCACACATATAAACAGTTCCAAAGACACAGTTAAGTTTCAATATGTGGAGTGATCTTCCTGGAGAGGTGCTCACATTAGAATTACCAAATTATTGGTAATTGCAACTCCAGGAGGTGCACACAGGAAAAGGATCAAATTTACTTAAAGTTCCCACAAACACAACCAAGTTTCAATATGCGGAGTGATTCTTCCTGGAGAGGTACACACGTCTAAATGACCAAATTATCACCGTTATCACTCCTCACAACTCGAGGAGGTACACACAAGAAAAGAGATTCAAATTTCACAAAACTAAGGTTCAGTATGCGGAGTGATCTTTCTGGAGAGGCACTCACATCTAAATTATCAAAAATAAATATCACTCCGGACAACTCCAGAAGGTACACACATCAACTATACCTGGAAGGGCAACAATCTCACTGACGGGTATCCTGCCGACTACGCCATTAAAAATGTCACGCTCCAATATAAAGGAGGGAGACGAGGTTCTTTGATTATGTGTATACCCGATGGCGAGATTAAGACACAACGGGTCAAATGTAAGCCCAACCAGTTTATTACAATTACTAGTTGCTTAGGAATATGGGGAAGGGAAGGTGAGCGATAGAAAAGGGATAAAAAGCCAGGAGTCTTGATAGAAAGCAAGAGAGATATAATCACCATAGTGAGTCCAACGAGGTTCGTAGTCACAGGAACTTGTCTGGTCACCGCAGGGGATGGGAGATGGCAGCAAGCAGGCATCAGGGTCCTTCTTCGGGAGTTCTCCTCAAAGATTTTCTCTCTGGGAGTTCTTCTCCTCTCTTCTTCTCTTCTTCTCTCATCTCTTCTCATCTCAAAAATCCTTGGTACAGTGAAGGCCTTTTATCCCCATTTCTCAGGTATTTATTTTCTCTTCGTTTGACATGTTTGGCCAACAGATAAGACGGTAGAGGATGTTGCCTTCCTTGCCATGCAGGAGCATTGACTTTCTGTGGTGGTCAGCTTCTCCAAGCCGTACCCCCAGGAAAAGACTATTTGTACCTATTTCGGCTTATCATTACAACCATAAGCAGAGACAATGAGGCACCATAACACACATCTGGGTAACCGGCAGTTATCAGTCACAGTCTTGTCACCAGAAAATGCCTTACGAAGCAAACTTTGAGACAAAAGAAGGGAAAAAACAGTTTCTGTCTTTCACACATAGTAACAATCAGGAATTGTGGCAACGGGACATTCTGACATTCTGACATTGTGACATTCTGAAATTCTGATATTCTTACATTCTAGCATTGTGAAATAGTGACATTCTGGAATTGCGGCAACATGACATTCTGACATTCTGACATTCTCACATTCTGACATTCTAGCATTGTGACATAGAGACATTTTGGAATTGTAGCAACCTGTCATTCTGAAATTCTGACATTGTGAAATTCTCACATTCTGACATTCTGGCATTCTAGCAATGTGACATAGTGACATTCTGGAATTGTGGCAACCTGACATTCTGACATTCTGACATTCTGACATTTTAGCATTGTGACATAGTGACATTCTGGAATTGTGCCAACCAGTCATTCTGAAACATTCTCACATTCTGATATTGTGACATTCTGACATTCTCACATTCTCACATTCTGACATAGTGACATTCTGGAATTGTGGCAACCTGACATTCTGACATTCTGACATTGTGACATTCTCACATTCTGACATTCTGACATTTTTACCTTCTGACATTCTAGCATTGTGACATAGTACATTCTGTAATTGTAGCTACATATCATTTTGGAGTTCTGACATTGTGAGACTCTCACAAAGTGACGTTCTCACATTCTCACATTCTGACGTTCTGACATTCTAGCATTGTGACATAGTGACATTCCGGAATTGTGGCAACCTGACATTCTGACATTCTGGCATTGTGACATTCTCACATTCCGACATTCTGACATTCTACCATTGTGACATAGTGATATTCTGGAATTGTGGCAACCTGACATTCTGACATTCTGAAATTGTGACATTCACACATTCAGATATTCTGACATTCTAGCATTGTGACATACTGACATTCTGGAATTGTGGCAACCTGATATTCTGATATTTTGACATTGTGACATTCTCACATTCTGACATTTTGACACTCTAGCATTGTGACATAGTGACATTCTGGAATTGTGAAGTAGTGACATTCTGGAATTTTGGCAACCTGTCATTCTGACATTCTGACATTCTGATCTTCTAGCATTCTGACATAGGGACATTCTGGAATTGCGGCAACCTAACATTCTGACATTCTGACATTGTGATATTCCCACATTCTGACATTCTGACATTCTAAAATTGTGACACAGTGACATTCTGGAATTGTTGAAACCTGTCATTTTGACATTCTGACATTCTACCAATCTGACATAGTGACATTCAGGAACTGTTGCAACATGTCATTCTGTCATTCTGACAGTGTGACATACTCAAATTCTGACATTCTAGCATTGTGACATAGTGACAATTTGCGATTTTGACAACCTTTCATCTGACATTCTGACACTGTGACATTCTACGCACTAATATTCTGATATTCTAGCATTGTAACATAGTGACATTCTGGAATTGTGGCAACCTAACATTCTGTAATTCTGACATTCTGACATTGTGACTACCTGACATTCTGATTTTTTGACAGTGTACCATTGTGACATAGTGAAATTCTGGAATTGTGGCAAACTGTCATTCTGACATTCTGACATTCTGTGATTCTCACATTCAGATATTCTGGCATTGTAGCATTCTGACATTCTGACATTCTGGAATTGTAGCTACCTGTCATTCTGACATTCTGACATTGTGAGATTCTCACGATGTGACATTCTGACATTCTCACATTCTGACGTTCTAACATTCTAGCATTGTGACATAGTGACATTTTGGAATTGTGGCAACCTGTCATTCTGACATTCTGACATTGTGACTTTCTGATATTCTGACATTCTGACATCGTGACATTCTCACATTCTGACATTCTGACATTCTGACATAGTGACATTCTAGAATTGTGACATAGTGAAATTCTGGAATTGTGGCAACCTCTCATTCTGACATTCTGACATTGTGACATTGTGAAATTCTCACATTCTGATATTCTGACATTCTATCATCGTGAAATAGTGACATTCTGGAATTGTAGAAACCTGTAATTCTGACATTCTGACATAGTGACATTCTGACATTGTGACATTCTGACATTCTAGCATTCTGACATAGTGACATTCCGGATTTGTGGCAACCTGTCATTCTGACAATGAGTCACTGTGACATTGTGATATTCTGACATTCTAACATTGTGACATTCTAGCATTTTGACATAGTGACATTCTGGAATTGTGGCAACGTGTCATTATGACATTCTAGAATTAAGACATAATGATATTTTGTGACTGTGACAACCTGTCATTCCGATATTGTGACACTCTCACATTCTGACATTCAGAAATTCTAGCATTGTGACATAGTGACATTCTGGAATTGTGGCAACGTGTCATTCTCACATTCTGACATTCTGACATTCTAGAATTTTGACATAGTGACATTCTGGAATTGTCGCAACCTGACATTCTGACATTGTGACATAGTGACATTGTAGCATTGTGACATAGTGACATTCTGGAATTGTGGCAACCTGACATTCTGACATTCTCACATTGTTACATTCTCAAATTCTGACATTCTGACTTTCTAGCATTGTGACATAGTGGCATTCTGGAACTGTGACAACGTGTCATTCTGATATTCTGACATTGTGACATTCTCACATTCTGACATTCTGACATTCTAGCACTGTGACATAGTGATATTCTGGAATTGTGGCAACCTGTCATTCTAACATTCTGACATTGTGACATTCTGACATTGTAGCATTTTGACATAGTGACATTCTGGAATTGTAGCAACCTCTCATTCTGACATTCTGTCATTGTGACATTCCCACATTCTAATATTCGGAAATTCTAGCATTCTGACATAGTGATATTCTGGAATTGTGGCAACCAGTCATTCTAACATTCTGACATTGTAACATTCTCAAATTCTGAAATTCTGACATTGTAGCATTGTGACATAGTGACATTCTGGAATTGTAGTAACCTGTCATACTGACATTCTGATATTCTCACATTCTCACATTCTGACTTTGTGATATTCTCACATTCTGACATTGTGACATTCTAACACTGTGATATATTGACATTCTGGAATAGAGGCAACCTGATATTCTGAAATTGTGACATTGTGACATTCTCACATTCTGATATTCTGACATTCTAGCATTGTGATCTAGTGACATTATGGAATTGTGACAACCTGGCATTCTGACATTCTGACATTCTGACATTGTCACATTCTCACATACTGACATCCTGACATTCTATCACTGTGACATAGTAACATTCTGGAATTGTGGCAATCTTTGGTTCTGACATTCTGACATAGTGACATTCTCACATTCTGACATTCTAACATTCAAGCATTGTGACATAGTACATTCTGGAATTGTAGCAACCTGCCTTTCTGACGTGCTGACATTGTGAGATTCTCACAACGTGACATTCTGACATTCTCAAATTCTGACGTTCTGAAATTCTAGCGTTCTGACATAGTGATATTGTGGAATTGTGGCAACCTGACATTCTCACATAATTACATTGTGACATTCTCAAATTCTGACATTATGACATTCTAGCATTGTGACATAGTGACAGACTGGAATTGTGGCAACCTGACATTCTGTCATTCTCACATTGTGACATTCACACATTCTGATATTCTGACATTCTAGCAATGTGACATAGTGACATTCAGGAATCGTGACGTAGTGACATTCTGGAATTGTGGCAACCTGTCATTCTGATATTCTCACATTCTGATATTCTCACATTCTGACATAGAGATATTCTGGAATTGTAGCAGCCTGTCATTCTGACATTCTGACATTGTGACATTCTCAAATTCTGACATTCTGACATTCCAGCATTGTGAAATAGTGACATTCCGGAATTGTGGCAACGTGTCATTCAGACATTCTGACATTCTGGGATTCCCACATTCAGACATTCTGACATTGTAGCATTGAGACTTAGTGACATTCTGGAATTGTGGCAACCTGTCATTCTGACGTTCTGACATTGTGAGAATCGCACATCCTGACATTCTGAAAATCTAGCATTGTGAATTTGTGACATTCAGGAATTGTGACGTAGTGACATTCTGGAATTGTGGCAACCTGTCATTCTGGCATTCTGACATGGTGACACTCTCACATTCTGACATAGTGACATTGTAGCATTGTGACATAGTGACATTCTGGAATTTTTGCAACCTGTCATTCTGTCATTCTGACATTGTGATATTCTCATATTCTGACATTCTAACATTCTGACATAGTGACATATTGCGATTTTGACAACATTTCATCTGTCATATTGTCATTGTGACATTCTCACATTCTAACATTCTGACATTCTAACATTGTGTCATAGTGACATTCTGGAATTGTGGCAACCTGTCATTCTTACGTTCTGACATACTGATATTCTCACATTCTGACATAGTGAAATTTTGGAATTGTGGCAACCTGACATTCTGACATTCTCACATTGTGACATTCTGAAATTCTGACATACTAGCATTGTGACTTAGTGACATTCTGGAATTGTGGCTACCTGAAATTCGGAAATACTGACATTGTGACATTGTGAAATTCTCAGATTCTGACGTTCTGACATTCTAGCATTGTGACATTCTGGAATTCTGGCAACCGGACGTTCTGACATTCTGATATTGTGACATTATCACATTCTGAAAATCTGACATTCTAGCATTGTGTAATAGTGACATTCTGGAATTGTGACAACCTGTCATTGTGACATTCTTAAATAGTGATATTCTCACATTCTGTCATTCTGATAATCTAGCATTCTGACATCGTGACATTCTGGAATAGTGGCAACCTCTAATTCTGATATTCTGACATAGTGACATTGTGATATTTTGACATTGTGACATTCTGACATTGTGATATTCTCACATACTGATATTCTGACATTCTACCATTGTGACATTGTGACATTCTGGAATTGTGGCATTGTGACATTCTGACATTCTGACATTGTGACATTCTCACATTCTGACATTCTGATATTCTACTTTGTGACATAGTGAAATTCACGGAATTGTGGCATCGTGTCATTCTGACATTGTGACATTTTCTAATTCTGACATTCTGACATTCCAGCATTGTGACATTGTGACTTTCTGGAATTGTAGCAACCTTTCCTTCTGACATTCTGTCATTGTGACATTCTCACATTCTGACATTCTGACATTGTTGCATTGTGACATAATGACATTCTGGAATTGTGGCAACCTCTCATTCTGACATTCTGACATTCTAGCGTTGTGACATAGTGACATTCTGGAATAGTGGCAACCTGAGATTCTGACATTGTTACATTGTGACATTCTCACATTCTGATATTCTGACATTCAAGCATTGTGATATAGTGACTTTATGCGACAGTGACAAACAATCATTCTGACATTCTGACATTGTGAACTTCTCACATTCTGACATTCTAGCATTGTGACATAGTGACATTCTAGAGTTGTGGCAACCTGTCATTCTGACATTCTGATATTGATACATTCTCACATTCTGATATTCTGACATTCTGACCTTCTGACATTCTAGATTTGTGACATAGTGACATTATGAAATTGTTGCAACCTGACATTCTTACATTCCGATATTATGACAATCTCACATTCTGACATTCTGACGTTCTAGCATTGTGACATAGTGACATTCTGAAATTGTGGCAACCTGTCATTCTGACAATCTAACATTTTGACTTTCTGAAATTCTGACATTGTGACATTCTCACATTCTGACATTCTTACATTCTAGCATTGTGACATAGTGACATTCTGACAATGCGACATTGTGACATTCTGACATTTTGACATCGTGACATTCCCACTTCTGACATTTTGACATTCTAGCATTGTGACATAGTGACATTCTGGAATTGTGTCAACCTGACATTCTGACATTCTGACATTGTTACATTGTGACATTCTGACATTGTGACATTATCAAATTCTGACATTCTGATATTCAAGCATTGTGACATAGTGAAATTCTGGAATTGTGGCAACCTGACATTCTGACATTCTGACATTCTGACATCGTGATATTCTGACATTCTGACATTGTGACATTCCAGCATTGTGACATAGTGACATTCTGGAATGGTGGCAACCTCTCATTCTGACATTCTTACATGGTGACATTCACAAATTCTAACAATCTGACATTCTAGCATTGTGACATAGTGACATTCTGGAATTGTGCAACCTGACATTTTGACATTCTGACATTCTGACATTCTAGCATTGTGACATAGTAACATTCCGGAATTGTGGCAACCTTTCATTCTGACATGCTGACATTTTGACATTCACAAATTCTGACATTCTGACATTCTAGCAATGCGACATAGTGACATTCTGCAATTGTGGCAACCTGTCATTCTGACATTCTGACATTATGACATTCGCAAATTCTGACATTCTGACATTCTAGCATTGTGAAATAGTGACATTCTGGAACTGTGGCAAACAGTCATTCTGACATTCTGACATTCTGACATACTAGCATTCTGACATAGTGACATTCTGATATTCTAGCATTGTGACATAGTGACATTCGGGAATTCTGGCAACCTGACATTCTGACATTCTGACATTCGAGTATTGTGAACTAGTGACACTCTGGAATTGTGGCAACCTGTCATTCTGACATACTTACATTGTGACAATCACAAATTCTGACATTCTGGCATTCTAGCATTGTGACATAGAGATATTCTGGAATTGTAGAACCTCTCATTCTGACATTCTGTCACTGAGACATTCTCACATTTTGACATTCTGACATTCTATCATTGTGACTTAGTGACATTCTGGAATTGTGGCAACATGACATTCTGACATTCTGATATTCTCATATTCTGACATTCTGACATTCTAGAATTCTGCCATACTGACATTCTGGAATTGTGGCAACCTGACATTCTGACATTGTGACATTCTAGCATTGTGACATATTGACATTCTGGAATTGTGGCAACCTGTCATTATGACATTCTAAAATTCTGATATTCACAAATTCTGACATTATGACATTCTACCATTTTGACATAGTGACATTCTGGAATTGTGGCAACCTGACATTCTGACAATCTGAAATACTGATATTCTCACATTCTGACATTCTGATATTCTAGCATTTTGACATAGTGAAATTCCGGAGTTGTGGCAAACTGTCATTCTGATATTCTGACATTGATACATTCTCACATTCTGACATTGTGACATTCTGACATTCTGACATTCTGACATTCTCAAATACTGACAAATGTGACATTCTGGAATTGTGACAACCTGAGATTCTGACATTCTGACATGTTGACATTCTCACATTCTGACATTGTTACATTCTCACATTCTGACATTCTCACATTCTAGCATTGTGACATAGTGACATTCTGGAATTGTAGCAACCTCTCATTCTGACATTCTGTCATTGTGACTGTGAAAGACAGAAACTGTTTTTTACTTTTGTTGTCTCAAAGCTTGCTTCATGAGGCCTTTCTGGCTATAAGACTCTAATTGACAACTGCAAATCATCTTGATGGTTTTCGCGGCGCCTCACTGTCTCTGTTTGTGGTTGTAAAGATAAGCAGAAATAGGGGCAAGTAGTCTTTTTCGGGGTACGGCTTGGAGAAGCTGATCACCGCAAAGGACAATAATACTTGTATGGCACCAAAGGTGCTACTCCCTGTTGATTTTTCTGTTGGGCCAGATGTGTTGGGTGGGCATAAATCAAACTAATGCCAGATCATGGAGGCAGCTAAAGAAAGCAGGACAGACATCCTGTTGTCCCAACAAGATAACCAAACAGACGTCTCTCTTATAACAAGACACCCACAGGAATGGTGAGGAGCTCTCCCCCTTCAAGGTTTGAAAATTTACAGCAAAATTGACCCTTAGGTTTAATCCCCTCGATAACCAGAGTTTGGAATGTGATGAATATGCATGTGCTATACCTTTAAATATGTATTCGTTTCTCTCTTTGTGTGCATGTTTGGTGGAGTGATCCCCCATGTACCCAGCGCCGTAATGGGGGGAATAGCCGCTTGACATAACTCACTGATGTGTCGAGTTGCTCAGTTGGTTTTCTCGGCACCACTAAACCAATGACTTTGAAGAAGAGACTTTCCTGAGGGAAAAACCTCTTTGGAAGACCCCCCCCTGCACGGTGCCTGCTTGCTGTGAAACTTCCCGGCTTTCTCCCATCCCCCACGGAGACCAGACGAGTTCCTGAGATCAACGGACTACGGACCTCGCCGGATCCTCGGTGGTGATGCTCTCTCTCTCTCTCTCTCTCTCTCTCTTGTTTTCTGCTTTTCTATCGCCCACCCTCCCTTCCCCATATCCCTAAGCAACTAGTAATTGTAATAAACTGGTTGGGCTAACATTTGACCGGCTGTGTCTTAATCTCGCCATCGGGTATACACATACATATAAAGAACCTCGTCTCCCTCCTTTATATTGGAGCGTGACAGTGACATTCTCACACTCTCTCATTCTGATATTCTAGCATTGTGACATAGTGACATTCTGGAATAGTGGCAACCTGTCATTCTGACATTCTGACATTGTGACTTTCTGATATTCTGACATTGTGACATACTCAAATTCTGACATTCTGTCATTCTAGCATTGTGACATACTGACATTCTGGAATTGTGCAAACTGTCATTTAGACATTCTGACATTGTGATATTCTCACATTCCAACATTCTGACATTCTAGCATTGTGACATAGCGATATTCTGGAATTGTTGCAACATGTCATTTTGACATTCTCACATTCTGACTTTCTGATATTCTGACATAGTGACATCCTAGCACTGTGACATTATGATATTTTCCGACTGTGGCTACCTCACATTCTCACATTCTGACAATGTGACATTCTAACATTGTGACATAGTGACACTCTGACATTCAAGCATTGTGATATAGTGACTTTATGCAACTGTGACAACCTGTCATTCTGACATTCTGACATTGTGACTTTCAGACATTCTGACATTGTGACATTCTCACGTTCTGACATTCTGTCATTCTAGCATTGTGTCATAGTGACATTCTGGAATTGTGGCAACCTGTCATTCTGACATTCTGACATTGTGACTTTCAGACATTCTGACATTGTGACATACTCACATTCTGACATTCTGACATTCAAGCATTGTGATATAGTGACTTTATGCGACTGTGACAACCGGTCATTCTGACATTCTGACACTGTGAACTTCTCACATTCTGACATTCTAGCATTGTGACATAGTGACATTCTAGATTTGTGGCAACCTGTCATTCTGACATTCTGATATTGATACATTCTCACATTCTGATATTCTGACATTTTGACATTCTGACATTCTAGATGTGTGACATAGTGACATTCTGAAATTGTTGCAACCTGACATTCTGACATTCTAATAATATGACAATCTCACATTCTGACATTCTGACGTTCTAGCATTGTGACATAGTGACATTCTGAAATTGTGGCAACCTGTCATTCTGACAATCTAAAATATTGAGCTTCTGACATTCTGACATTGTGACATTCTCACGTTCTGACATTCTGTCATTCTAGCATTGTGTCATAGTGACATTCTGGAATTGTGGCAACCTGTCATTCTGACATTCTGACATTGTGACATTCTGACATTTTGACATTGTGACATTCTCACTTCTGACATTCTGACATTCTTGCCTTGTGACTTAGTGACATTCTGGAATTGTGGCAACCTGAGATTCTGACATTCTGACATTCTGACATCGTGACATTCTGACACTGTGACATTATCAATTTCTGACATTCTGACATTCTAGCATTGTGACATAGTGACATTCTGGAATTGTGGCTACCTGACATTCTGACATTCTGGCATTCTGACATCATGATATTCTCACATTCTGACATTCTGACATTCCAGCATTCAGAGTTAGTGACATTCTGGAATTGTGGCAACCTCTCATTCTGACATTCTGACATTGTGACATTCACAAATTCTAACAATCTGACATTCTAGCATTGTGACATAGTGACATTCTGGAATTGTGCAACCTGATATTTTGACATTCTGACATTGTGATATTGTGACATTCTAACATTTTGACATTGTGAGATTCTCACATACTTACATTCTGACATTCTAGAATATTGAGTTAGTGACATTGTGGAATTGTAGACACGTGTCATTATGACTTTCTGACATTGTCACATTCTCACATTATGACGTTCTGACATTCTAGCATTTTGACATAGTGACATTCTGGAATTGTGGCAACCTGTCATTCTGACATTCTGACATTATGACATTCGCACATTCTGACATTCTGACATTCTAGCATTGTGAAATAGTGACATTCTGGAACTGTGGCAAACAGACATTCTGACATTCTGGCATTCTGACATTGTGACATTCTGATATTCTAGCATTGTGACATAGTGACATTCTGGAATTGTAGCAACCTCTCATTCTGACATTCTGTCATTGTGACTGTGAAAGACAGAAACTGTTTTTTACTTTTGTTGTCTCAAAGCTTGCTTCATGAGGCCTTTCTGGCTATAAGACTCTAATTGACAACTGCAAATCATCTTGATGGTTTTCGCGGCGCCTCACTGTCTCTGTTTGTGGTTGTAAAGATAAGCAGAAATAGGGGCAAGTAGTCTTTTTCGGGGTACGGCTTGGAGAAGCTGATCACCGCAAAGGACAATAATACTTGTATGGCACCAAAGGTGCTACTCCCTGTTGATTTTTCTGTTGGGCCAGATGTGTTGGGTGGGCATAAATCAAACTAATGCCAGATCATGGAGGCAGCTAAAGAAAGCAGGACAGACATCCTGTTGTCCCAACAAGATAACCAAACAGACGTCTCTCTTATAACAAGACACCCACAGGAATGGTGAGGAGCTCTCCCCCTTCAAGGTTTGAAAATTTACAGCAAAATTGACCCTTAGGTTTAATCCCCTCGATAACCAGAGTTTGGAATGTGATGAATATGCATGTGCTATACCTTTAAATATGTATTCGTTTCTCTCTTTGTGTGCATGTTTGGTGGAGTGATCCCCCATGTACCCAGCGCCGTAATGGGGGGAATAGCCGCTTGACATAACTCACTGATGTGTCGAGTTGCTCAGTTGGTTTTCTCGGCACCACTAAACCAATGACTTTGAAGAAGAGACTTTCCTGAGGGAAAAACCTCTTTGGAAGACCCCCCCCTGCACGGTGCCTGCTTGCTGTGAAACTTCCCGGCTTTCTCCCATCCCCCACGGAGACCAGACGAGTTCCTGAGATCAACGGACTACGGACCTCGCCGGATCCTCGGTGGTGATGCTCTCTCTCTCTCTCTCTCTCTCTCTCTTGTTTTCTGCTTTTCTATCGCCCACCCTCCCTTCCCCATATCCCTAAGCAACTAGTAATTGTAATAAACTGGTTGGGCTAACATTTGACCGGCTGTGTCTTAATCTCGCCATCGGGTATACACATACATATAAAGAACCTCGTCTCCCTCCTTTATATTGGAGCGTGACAGTGACATTCTCACACTCTCTCATTCTGATATTCTAGCATTGTGACATAGTGACATTCTGGAATAGTGGCAACCTGTCATTCTGACATTCTGACATTGTGACTTTCTGATATTCTGACATTGTGACATACTCAAATTCTGACATTCTGTCATTCTAGCATTGTGACATACTGACATTCTGGAATTGTGCAAACTGTCATTTAGACATTCTGACATTGTGATATTCTCACATTCCAACATTCTGACATTCTAGCATTGTGACATAGCGATATTCTGGAATTGTTGCAACATGTCATTTTGACATTCTCACATTCTGACTTTCTGATATTCTGACATAGTGACATCCTAGCACTGTGACATTATGATATTTTCCGACTGTGGCTACCTCACATTCTCACATTCTGACAATGTGACATTCTAACATTGTGACATAGTGACACTCTGACATTCAAGCATTGTGATATAGTGACTTTATGCAACTGTGACAACCTGTCATTCTGACATTCTGACATTGTGACTTTCAGACATTCTGACATTGTGACATTCTCACGTTCTGACATTCTGTCATTCTAGCATTGTGTCATAGTGACATTCTGGAATTGTGGCAACCTGTCATTCTGACATTCTGACATTGTGACTTTCAGACATTCTGACATTGTGACATACTCACATTCTGACATTCTGACATTCAAGCATTGTGATATAGTGACTTTATGCGACTGTGACAACCGGTCATTCTGACATTCTGACACTGTGAACTTCTCACATTCTGACATTCTAGCATTGTGACATAGTGACATTCTAGATTTGTGGCAACCTGTCATTCTGACATTCTGATATTGATACATTCTCACATTCTGATATTCTGACATTTTGACATTCTGACATTCTAGATGTGTGACATAGTGACATTCTGAAATTGTGGCAACCTGTCATTCTGACAATCTAAAATATTGAGCTTCTGACATTCTGACATTGTGACATTCTCACGTTCTGACATTCTGTCATTCTAGCATTGTGTCATAGTGACATTCTGGAATTGTGGCAACCTGTCATTCTGACATTCTGACATTGTGACATTCTGACATTTTGACATTGTGACATTCTCACTTCTGACATTCTGACATTCTTGCCTTGTGACTTAGTGACATTCTGGAATTGTGGCAACCTGAGATTCTGACATTCTGACATTCTGACATCGTGACATTCTGACACTGTGACATTATCAATTTCTGACATTCTGACATTCTAGCATTGTGACATAGTGACATTCTGGAATTGTGGCTACCTGACATTCTGACATTCTGGCATTCTGACATCATGATATTCTCACATTCTGACATTCTGACATTCCAGCATTCAGAGTTAGTGACATTCTGGAATTGTGGCAACCTCTCATTCTGACATTCTGACATTGTGACATTCACAAATTCTAACAATCTGACATTCTAGCATTGTGACATAGTGACATTCTGGAATTGTGCAACCTGATATTTTGACATTCTGACATTGTGATATTGTGACATTCTAACATTTTGACATTGTGAGATTCTCACATACTTACATTCTGACATTCTAGAATATTGAGTTAGTGACATTGTGGAATTGTAGACACGTGTCATTATGACTTTCTGACATTGTCACATTCTCACATTATGACGTTCTGACATTCTAGCATTTTGACATAGTGACATTCTGGAATTGTGGCAACCTGTCATTCTGACATTCTGACATTATGACATTCGCACATTCTGACATTCTGACATTCTAGCATTGTGAAATAGTGACATTCTGGAACTGTGGCAAACAGACATTCTGACATTCTGGCATTCTGACATTGTGACATTCTGATATTCTAGCATTGTGACATAGTGACATTCGGGAATTCTGGCAACCTGACATTCTGACATTCTGACATTCGAGTATTGTGACATAGTGACATTCTGGAATTGTGGCAACCTGTCATTCTGACATACTTATATTGTGACATTCACAAATTCTAACATTCTGGCATTCTAGCATTGTGACATAGTGATATTCTGGAATTGTAGAACCTCTCATTCTGACATTCTGTCATTGTGACATTCTCACATACTGACATTCTGACATTCTATCATTGTGACTTAGTGACATTCTGGAATTGTGGCAACATGACATTCTGACATTCTGATATTCTCATATTCTGACATTCTGACATTCTAGCATTCTGCCATATTGACAGTCTGGAATTGTGGCAACCTGACATTCTGACGTTGTGACATTCTAGCATTGTGACATATTGACATTCTGGAATTGTGGCAACCTGACATTCTGACAATCTGAAATACTGATATTCTCACATTCTGTCATTCTGATATTCTAGCATTGTGACATAGTGAAATTCTGGAGTTGTGGCAACCTGTCATTCTGATATTCTGACACTGATACATTCTCACATTCTGACATTGTGACATTCTTCCATTCTGACATTCTGACATTCTCAAATACTGACAAATGTGACATTCTGGAATTGTGACAACCTGTGATTCTGACATTCTGACATGGTGACATTCTCACATTCTGACATTGTGACATTCTCACATTCTGACATTCTGACATTCTAGCATTGTGACATAGTGACATTCTGGAACTGTGGCAACCTGACATTCTGACATTGTGACATTCTCACATTCTGATATTCTGACATTCTAGCATTGTGACATAGTGATAGTTTGCGACTTTGAAAACCAGTCATTATGACATTCTTATGTTGTGACATTCTCACATTCTGACGTTCTGACATTCTACCATTGTGACATAGTGACATTCTGGAATTGTGGCAACCTGCCATTCTGACATTCTAATATTTTGACATTCTCGCATTCTGACATTCTGATATTGTAACATTGTGACATAGTGATATTCTGGAATTGTGGCAACCTGAATTCTGACATTGTTACATTGTTACATTGTGACATCATAGCATTTTGACTTTATGATATTTTCCGACTGTGGTAACCTCACATTCTCCCATTCTGACAATGTGACATTCTGACATTCTAACATTGTGACATTCTGACATTCTGGAATTGTGGCAACCTGACATTCTGACATTCTGACATTCAGATGTTTTCACATTCTGACATTCTGACATTCTAGCGTTGTGGCATAGTGACATTCTGGAATAGTGGCAACCTGATATTCTGACATTCAGACATTGTGACATTCTCACATTCTGATATTCTGACATTCAAGTATTGTGACATGTTAACATTCCGGAATTGTGGCAACCTCTCATTCTGACCTGCTTACATTGTGACATTCACAAATTCTGACATTCTGACATTCTAGCATTGTGCCATTGTGACATTCTGGAATTGTGGCAACCTGTCATTCTGACAATGCAAAATTGTGACATTGTGACATTTTGACATTTTGGCATAGTGATATTCTCACATACTTACATTCTGACATTCTAGCATTGTAACATAGTGACATTCTGGAACTGTGGCAACCTGTCATTCTGACATTCCGACATTGTGACATTCACAAATTCTGTCATTCTGACATTCTAGCATTGTGACATAGTGACATTCTGGAATTGTAGCAACCTCTCATTCTGACATTCTGTCATTGTGAGATTCTCACATTCTATCATTCTGACATTCTAGCATTGTGACATAGTGACATTCTGGAGTAGTGGCAACCTGAGATTCTGACATTCTGACATTGTGACATACTCACATTCTGACATTCTGACATTCAAGCACTGTGATATAATGACTTTATGCGACTGTGACAACCAGTCATTCTGACATTCTGACATTGTGAACTTCTCACATTCTGACAATCTAGCATTGTGACATAGTGACATTCTAGAGTTGTGGCAACCTGTCATTCTGACATTCTGATATTGATACATTCTCACATTCTGATATTCTGACATTCTGACATTCTGACATTCTAGATTTGTGACATAGTGACATTCTGAAATTGTTGCAACCTGACATTCTGACATTCTGATATTATGACAATCCCACATTCTGACATTCTGACGTTCTAGCATTGTGACATACTTACATTCTGAAATTGTGGCAACCTGTCATTCTGACAATCTAAAATATTGAGCTTCTGACATTCTGACATTGTGACATTCTCACATTCTTACATTTTGACATTGTGACATTCTGACATTTTGACATTGTGACATTCTCACTTCTGACATTCTGACATTCTTGCCTTGTGACTTAGTGACATTCTGGAATTGTGGCAACCTGAGATTCTGACATTCTGACATTCTGACATCGTGAAATTCTGACACTGTGACATTATCAATTTCTGTCATTCTGACATTCTAGCATTGTGACATAGTGACATTCTGAAATTTTGGCTACCTGACATTCTGACATTCTGTCATTGTTACATTCACAAATTCTAACAATCTGACATTCTAGCATTGTGACATAGTGACATTCTGGAATTGTGCAACCTGACATTTTGACATTCTGACATTGTGACATTCTCACATTCTGACATTCTGACATTATAGCATTGTGACATAGTAAGATTCCGGAATTGTGGCAACCTTTCATTCTGACATACTGACATTGTGACATTCACAAATTCTGACATTCTGACATTCTAGCATTGTGACATAGTGACATTCTGGAATTGTGGCAACCTGTAATTCTGACATTCCGACATTGTGACATTGTGACATTCTAACATTTTGACATTGTGGGATTCTCAAATACTTACATTCTGACATTCTAGAATATTGAGTTAGTGACGTTTTGGAATTGTAGAAACGTGTCATTCTGACTTTCTGACATTGTCACATTCTCACATTATGACATTCTGACATTCTAGCATTTTGACATAGTGACATTCTGGAATTTTGGAAACCTGTCATTCTGACACTCTGACATTATGACATTCGCACATTCTGACATTCTGACATTCTAGCATTGTGAAATAGTGACATTCTGGAACTGTGGCAAACAGTCATTCTGACATTCTGGCATTCTGACATTGTGACATTCTGACATTCTGACATTCTAGCATTCTCACATAGTGACATTCTGATATTCTAGCATTGTGACATAGTGACATTCGGGAATTATGGCAACCTGACATTCTGACATTCTGACATTCGAGTATTGTGACATAGTGACATTCTGGAATTGTGCAAACCTGTCATTCTGACATACTTACATTGTGACATTCACAAATTCTAACATTCTGGCATTCTAGCATTGTGACATAATGATATTCTGGAATTGTAGAATTTCTCTTTCTGACATTCTGTCATTGTGACATTCTCACATTCTGACATTCTGACATTCAATCATTGTGACTTAGTTACAGTCTGGAATTGTGGCAACATGGCATTCTGACATCGTGACATTCTAGCATTGTGACATATTGACATTCTGGAATTGTGGCAACCTGTCGTTATGACATTCTAAAATTGTGATATTCACAAATTCTGACATTATGACATTCTACCATTCTGACATAGTGACATTCTGGAATTGTGGCAACCTGACATTCTGACAATCTGAAATACTGATATTCTCACGTTCTGTCATTCTGATATTCTAGCATTTTGACATAGTGAAATTCCGGAGTTGTGGCAAACTTTCATTCTGATATTCTGACATTGATACATTCTCACATTCTGACATTGTGACATTTTGACATTCTGACATTGTCAAATACTGACAAATGTGACATTCTGGAATTGTGACAACCTGTGATTCTGACATTCTGACATGGTGATATTCTCACATTCTGACATCGTGACATTCTCACATTCTGACATTCTGACATTCTAGCATTGTGACATAGTGACATTCTGGAATTGTGGCAACCTGACATTCTGACATCGTGACATTCTCGCATTCTGACATTCTGACATTCTAGCATTGTGACATAGTGATATTTTGCGACTTTGAAAACCTGTAAATAATGACATTCTTACGTTGTGACATTCTCACATTCTGACGTTCTGACATTCTACCATTGTGACATAGTGACATTCTGGAATTGTGGCAACCTGACATTCTGACATTCTAATATTTTGACATTCTCACATTCTGACATTCTTACATTCTAGCATTGTGACATAGTGACATTCTGGAATTGTGGCAACCTGACATTCTGACATTCTAATATTTTGACATTCTCACATTCTGACATTCTGACATTCTAGCATTGTAACATAGTGATATTCTGGAATTGTGTCAACCTGACATTGTGACATTGTGACATTGTTACATTGTGACATCCTAGCATTGTGACATTATGATATTTTCCGACTGTGGTAACCTCACATTCTCCCATTCTGACAATGTGACATTCTGACATTCTACCATTGTGACATTCTGACATTCTGGAATTGTGGCAACCTGACATTCTGACATTCTGACATTCAGACGTTCTCACATTCTGACATTCTGACATTCAATCATTGTGAAATAGTGACATTCTGGAACTGTGGCAAACAGTCATTCTGACATTCTGGCATTGTGACATTGTGACATTCTGACATTCTGACATTCTAGCATTCTGACATAGTGACATTCTGATATTCTACCATTGTGACATAGTGACATTCGGGAATTCTGGCAACCTGACATTCTGACATTCTGACATTCGAGTATTGTGACATAGTGACATTCTGGAATTGTGGCAACCTGTCTTTCTGACATACTTACATTGTGACATTCACAAATTCTGACATTCTGGCATTCTAGCATTGTGACATAGTGATATTCTGGAATTGTAGAATTTCTATTTCTGACATTCTGTCATTGTGACATTCTCACATTCTGACATTCTGACATTCAATCATTGTGACTTAGTGACAGTCTGGAATTGTGGCAACATGACATTCTGACATTCTGAAGTTCTAGCATTGTGACATTGTGACATTCTGGAATTGTGGCAACCTGTCGTTATGACATTCTAAAATTCTGATATTCACAAATTCTGACATTATGACATTCTACCATTCTGACATATTGACATTCTGGAATTGTGGCAACCTGACATTCTGACAATCTGAAATACTGATATTCTCACGTTCTGTCATTCTGATATTCTAGCATTGTGACATAGTGAAATTCCGGAGTTGTGGCAACCTTTCATTCTGATATTCTGACATTGATACATTCTCACATTCTGACATTGTGACATTCTGACATTCTGACATTCTGACATTGTCAAATACTGACAAATGTGACATTCTGGAATTGTGACAACCTGTGATTCTGACATTCTGACATGGTGACATTCTCACATTCTGACATCGTGACATTCTCACATTCTGACATTCTGACATTCTAGCATTGTGACATAGTGACATTCTGGAATTGTGGCAACCTGACATTCTGACATTGTGACATTCTTGCATTCTGATATTCTGACATTCTAGCATTGTGACATAGTGATATTTTGCGACTTTGAAAACCTGTAAATAATGACATTCTTACGTTGTGACATTCTCACATTCTGACGTTCTGACATTCTACCATTGTGACATAGTGACATTCTGGAATTGTGGCAACCTGACATTCTGACATTCTAATATTTTGACATTCTCACATTCTGACATTCTTACATTCTAGCATTGTGACATAGTGACATTCTGGAATTGTGGCAACCAGACATTCTGACATTTTGACATCGTGACATTCTCGCATTCTGACATTCTGACATTCTAGCATTGTAACGTACTGATATTCTGGAATTGTGGCAACCTGACATTGTGATATTGTGACATTGTTGCATTGTGACATCCTAGCATTGTGACATTATGATATTTTCCGACTGTGGTAACCTCACATTCTCCCATTCTGACAATGTGACATTCTGACATTCTACCATTGTGACATTCTGACATTCTGGAATTGTGGCAACCTGACATTCTGACATTCTGACATTCAGACGTTCTCACATTCTGACATTCTGACATTCTAGCATTGTGGCATAGTGACATTCTGGAACAGTGGCAAACTGATATTCTGACATTCTGACATTCAGACATTCTCACATTCTGATATTCTGACATTCAAGCATTGTGATATAGTTACTTTATGCGACTGTGGCAGCCAGTCATTCTGACATTCTGACATTGTGAACTACTCACATTCTGACATTCTAGCATTGTGACATAGTGACATCCTGGAATTGTGGCAACCTGACATTCTGACATTCTGAAATACAGTTATTCTCAATTTCTGTCATTCTGACATTCTAGGATAATGATGTAGTGACATTCTAGCGTTGTGGAAACCTGTCATTCTGACATTCTGATATTGATACATTCTCACATTCTGATATTCTGACATTCTGACATTCTGACATTCTAGATTTGTGACATAGTGACATTCTGAAATTGTTGCAACCTGACATTCTGACATTCTGATATTATGACAATCCCACATTCTGACATTCTGACGTTCTAGCATTGTGACATAGTTACATTCTGAAATTGTGGCAACCTGTCATTCTGACAATCTAAAATATTGAGCTTCTGACATTCTGACATTGTGACATTCTCACATACTTACATTTTGACATTGTGACATTCTGACATTTTGACATTGTGACATTCTCACTTCTGACATTCTGACATTCTTGCCTTGTGACTTAGTGACATTCTGGAATTGTGGCAACCTGAGATTCTGACATTCTGACATTCTGACATCGTGAAATTCTGACACTGTGACATTATCAATTTCTGTCATTCTGACATTCTAGCATTGTGACATAGTGACATTCTGAAATTTTGGCTACCTGACATTCTGACATTCTGTCATTGTTACATTCACAAATTCTAACAATCTGACATTCTAGCATTGTGACATAGTGACATTCTGGAATTGTGCAACCTGACATTTTTACATTCTGACATTGTGACATTCTCACATTCTGACATTCTGACATTATAGCATTGTGACATAGTAAGATTCCGGAATTGTGGCAACCTTTCATTCTGACATACTGACATTGTGACATTCACAAATTCTGACATTCTGACATTCTAGCATTGTGACATAGTGACATTCTGGAATTGTGGCAACCTGTAATTCTGACATTCCGACATTGTGACATTGTGACATTCTAACATTTTGACATTGTGGGATTCTCAAATACTTACATTCTGACATTCTAGAATATTGAGTTAGTGACGTTTTGGAATTGTAGAAACGTGTCATTCTGACTTTCTGACATTGTCACATTCTCACATTATGACATTCTGACATTCTAGCATTTTGACATAGTGACATTCTGGAATTTTGGAAACCTGTCATTCTGACACTCTGACATTATGACATTCGCACATTCTGACATTCTGACATTCTAGCATTGTGAAATAGTGACATTCTGGAACTGTGGCAAACAGTCATTCTGACATTCTGGCATTCTGACATTGTGACATTCTGACATTCTGACATTCTAGCATTCTCACATAGTGACATTCTGATATTCTAGCATTGTGACATAGTGACATTCGGGAATTATGGCAACCTGACATTCTGACATTCTGACATTCGAGTATTGTGACATAGTGACATTCTGGAATTGTGCAAACCTGTCATTCTGACATACTTACATTGTGACATTCACAAATTCTAACATTCTGGCATTCTAGCATTGTGACATAGTGATATTCTGGAATTGTAGAATTTCTCTTTCTGACATTCTGTCATTGTGACATTCTCACATTCTGACATTCTGACATTCAATCATTGTGACTTAGTTACAGTCTGGAATTGTGGCAACATGGCATTCTGACATCGTGACATTCTAGCATTGTGACATATTGACATTCTGGAATTGTGGCAACCTGTCGTTATGACATTCTAAAATTGTGATATTCACAAATTCTGACATTATGACATTCTACCATTCTGACATAGTGACATTCTGGAATTCTGGCAACCTGACATTCTGACAATCTGAAATACTGATATTCTCACGTTCTGTCATTCTGATATTCTAGCATTTTGACATAGTGAAATTCCGGAGTTGTGGCAAACTTTCATTCTGATATTCTGACATTGATACATTCTCACATTCTGACATTGTGACATTTTGACATTCTGACATTGTCAAATACTGACAAATGTGACATTCTGGAATTGTGACAACCTGTGATTCTGACATTCTGACATGGTGACATTCTCACATTCTGACATCGTGACATTCTCACATTCTGACATTCTGACATTCTAGCATTGTGACATAGTGACATTCTGGAATTGTGGCAACCTGACATTCTGACATCGTGACATTCTCGCATTCTGACATTCTGACATTCTAGCATTGTGACATAGTGATATTTTGCGACTTTGAAAACCTGTAAATAATGACATTCTTACGTTGTGACATTCTCACATTCTGACGTTCTGACATTCTAGCATTGTAACATAGTGATATTCTGGAATTGTGTCAACCTGACATTGTGACATTGTGACATTGTTACATTGTGACATCCTAGCATTCTGACATTCTAACAATCTGACATTCTATCATTGTGACATAATGACATTCTGGAATTGTGCAACCTGACATTTTGACATTCTGACATTGTGACATTCTCACATTCTGACATTCTGACATTCTAGCATTGCAACATAGTAACATTCCGGAATTGTGGCAACCTTTCATTCTGACATGCTGACATTGTGACATTCACAAATTCTGACATTCTGAAATTCTAGCATTGTGATATAGTGACATTCTGGAATTGTGGCAACCTGTCGTTCTGACAATGCAAAATTGTGACATTGTGACATTGCGACATTTTCGCATAGTGATATTCTCACATACTTACATTCTGACATTCTAGCATTGTAACATAGTGACATTCTGGAACTGTGGCAACCTGATATTCTGACATTCTGACATTGTGACATTCACAAATTCTGACATTCTGACATTCTAGCATTGTGACATAATGATATTCTGGAATAGTAGCAACCTCTCATTCTGACATTCTGTCATTCTGACATTCTCACATTCTATCATTCTTACATTCTAGCATTGTGACATAGTGACATTCTGAAATTGTTGCAACCGGACATTCTGACATTCTGATATTATGACAATCTCACATTCTGACATTCTGACGTTCTAGCATTGTGACATTGTGACATTCTGAAATTGTGGCAACCTGTCATTCTGACAATCTAAAATATTGAATTTCTGACATTCTGACATTGTGAAATTCTCACATTCTGACATTCTGACATTCTAGCATTGTGACATTGTGACATTATGACAATGCGACATTGTGACATTCTGACATGGTGACATTCTCACTTCTGACATTCTGACATTCTAGCATTGTGACATAGTGACATTCTGAAATTGTGGCAACCTGACTTTCTGACATTGTGTCATTGTTACATTGTGACATTCTGACATTGTGACATTCACAAATTCTAACAATCTGACATTCTAGCATTGTGACTTAGTGACATTCTGGAATTGTGCAACCTGACATTTTGACATTCTGACATTGTGACATTATCAAATTCTGACGTTCTGACATTCTAGCATTGTGACATAGTGAAATTCTGGAATTGTGGCAACCTGATATTCTGACATTCTGACATTCTGACATCGTGATATTCTCACATTCTGACATTCTGACATTCCAGCATTGTGACATAGTGACATTCTGGAATTGTGGCAACCTCTCATTCTGACATTCTGACATTGTGACATTCACAAATTCTAACAATCTGATATTCTATCATTGTGACATAGTGACATTCTGAAATTGTTGCAACCTGACATTCTGACATTCTGATATTATGACAATCTCACATTCTGACATTCTGAGGTTCTAGCATTGTGACATAGTGACATTCTGAAATTGTGGCAACCTGTCATTCTGACAATCTAAAATATTCACTTTCTGACATTCTGACATTGTGACATTCTCACATTCTGACATCCTTACATTCTAGCATTGTGACATAGTGACATTCTGACAATGCGACATTGTGACATTCTGACATTTTGACATTGTAACATTCTGACATTTTGACATTGTGACATTCTCACTTCTGACATTCTGACATTCTAGCATAGTGACATAGTGACATTCTGGAATTGTGTCAACCTGACTTTCTGACACTGTGACATTGTTACATTGCGACATTCTGACATTGTGACATTATCAAATTCTGACATTCTGACATTCTAGCACTGTGACATAGTGAAATTCTGGAATTGTGGCAACCTGACATTCTGACATTCTGACATTCTGACATCGTGATATTCTCACATTCTGACATTCTGACATTCCAGCATTGTGACATAGTGACATTCTGGAATTGTGGCAACCTCTCATTCTGACATTCTGACATTGTGACATTCACAAATTCTAACAATCTGACATTCTAGCATTGTGACTTAGTGACATTCTGGAATTGTGCAACCTGACATTTTGACATTCTGACATTGTGACATTATCAAATTCTGACATTCTGACATTCTAGCATTGTGACATAGTGAAATTCTGGAATTGTGGCAACCTGATATTCTGAGATTCTGACATTCTGACACCGTGATATTCTCACATTCTGACATTCTGACATTCCAGCATTGTGACATAATGACATTCTGGAATTGTGGCAACCTCTCATTCTGACATTCTGACATTGTGACATTCACAAATTCTAACAATCTAACATTCTAGCATTGTGACATAGTGACATTCTGAAATTGTTGCAACCTGACATTCTGACATTCCGATATTATGACAATCTCACATTCTGACATTCTGACCTTCTAGCATTGTGACATTGTGACATTCTGAAATTGTGGCAACCTGTCATTCTGACAATCTAAAATTTTGACTTTCTGACATTCTGACATTCTGACATTCTCACATTCTGACATTCTTACATTCTAGCATTGTGACATTTTGACATTCTGACAATGCGACATTGCGACATTCTGACATGGTGACATTCTCAGTTCTGACATTCTGACATTCTAGCATTGTGACATAGTGACATTCTGAAATTGTGGCAACCTGAATTTCTGACATTGTGTCATTGTTACATTGTGACATTCTAACATTGTGACATTATCAAATTCTGACATTCTGACATTCTAGCATTGTGACATAGTGAAATTCTGGAATTGTGGCAACCTGACATTCTGAGATTCTGACATTCTGACATCGTGATATTCTCACATTCCGACATTCTGACGTTCTAGCATTGTGACATAGTGACATTCTGAAATTGTGGCAACCTGTCATTCTGACAATCTAAAATATTGACTTTCTGACATTCTGACATTGTGACATTCTCACATTCTGACATTCTTACATTCTAGCATTGTGACATAGTGACATTCTGACAATGCGACATTGTGACATTCTGACATTTTGACATTGTGACATTGTCACTTCTGACATTCTGACATTCTAGAATTGTGACATAGTGACACTCTGGAATTCTGTCTACCTGACTTTCTGACATTGTGACATTGTTACATTGTGACATTCTGACATTGTGAGATTATTAAATTTTGACATTCTGACATTCTATCATTGTGACATAGTGAAATTCTGGAATTGTGGCAACCTGACATTCTGACATTCTGACATTCTGACATCGTGATATTCTGACATTCTGACATTCTGACATTCCAGCATTGTGACATAGTGACATTCTGGAATTGTGGCAACCTCTCATTCTGACATTCTAAAATATTGACTTTCTGACATTCTGAAATTGTGACTTTCTCACATTCTGACATTCTTACATTCTAGCATTGTGACATTGTGACATTCTGACAATGCGAGATTGTGACATTCTGACATTTTGACATTCTCAGTTCTGACATTCTGACATTCTAGCATTGTGACATAGTGAAATTCTGGAATTCTGGCAACCAGACATTCTGACATTCTGACATTCTGACATCGTGATATTCTCACATTCTGACATTCTGACGTTCTAGCATTGTGACATAGTGACATTCTGAAATTGTGGCAACCTGTCATTCTATCAATCTAAAATATTGACTTTCTGACATTCTGACATTGTGACATTCTCACATTCTGACATTCTTACATTCTAGCATTGTGACATAGTGACATTCTGACAATGCGACATTGTGACATTCTGACATTTTGACATTGTGACATTCTCACTTCTGACATTCTGACATTCTAGCATTGTGACATAGTGACATTCTGGAATAGTGTCAACCTGACTTTCTGACATTGTGACATTGTTACATTGTGACATTCTGACATTGTGACATTATCAAATTCTGACATTCTGACATTCTATTATTGTGACATAGTGAAATTCTGGAATTGTGGCAACCTGACATTCTGACATTCTGACATTCTGACATCGTGATATTCTCACATTCTGACATTCTGACATTCCAGCATTGTGACATAGTGACATTCTGGAATTGTGGCAACCTCTCATTCTGACATTCTGACATTGTGACATTCACAAATTCTAACAATCTGACATTCTATCATTGTGACATAGTGACATTCTGAAATTGTTGCAACCTGACATTCTGACATTCTGATATTATGACAATCTCACATTCTGACATTCTGACGTTCTAGCACTGTGACATTGTGACATTCTGAAATTGTGGCAACCTGTCATTCTGACAATCTAAAATATTGACTTTCTGACATTCTGACATTGTGACATTCTCACATTCTGACATTCTTACATTCTAGCATTGTGACATTGTGATATTATGACAATGCGACATAGTGACATTCTGACATTTTGACATTGTGACATTCTGACATTTTGACATTGTGACATTCTCACTTCTGACATTCTGACATTCTAGCATTGTGACATAGTGACATTCTGAAATTGTGGCAAGCTGACTTTCTGACATTGTGTCATTGTTACATTGTGACATTCTGACATTGTGACATTATCAAATTCTGACATTCTGACATTCTATCATTGTGACATAGTGAAATTCTGGAAATGTGGCAACCTGATATTCTGACATTCTGACATTCTGATATCGTGATATTCTCACATTCTGACATTCTGACATTCCAGCATTGTGACATAGTGACATTCTGGAATTTTGGCAACCTGACTTTCTGACATTGTGACATTGTTACATTGTGACATTCTGACATTGTGACATTATCAAATTCTGACATTCTGACATTCTAGCATTGTGACATAGCGACATTCTGGAATTGTGGCAACCTCTAATTCTGACATTCTGACATTGTGACATTCACAAATTCTAACAATCTGACATTCTATCATTGTGACATAGTGACATTCTGAAATTGTTGCAAGATGACATTCTGACATTCTGATATTATGACAATCTCACATTCTGACATTCTGACGTTCTAGCATAATGACATATTGACATTTTAGACTTGTGGCAACCTGTCATTCTGACATTCTGATATTGATACATTCTCACATTCTGATATTCTGACATTCTGACATTCTGACATTCTAGATTTGTGACATTCTGACATTCTGAAATTGTTGCAACCTGACATTCTGACATTCTGATACTATGACAATCTCACATTCTGTCAATCTGACATTCTCACATTCTATCATTCTGACATTCTAGCATTGTGACATAGTGACATTCTGGAATTGTGGCAACCTGTTATTCAGACATTCTGACATTGTGACATACTCACATTCTGACATTCTGATATTGATACATTCTCACATTCTGATATTCTGACATTCTGACATTCTGACATTCTGATATTGATACATTCTCACAGTCTGATATTCTGACATTCTGACATTCTGACATTCTAGATTTGTGACATAGTGACATTCTGAAATTTTGGCAACCTGACATTCTGACATTCTGATATTATGACTATCTCACATTCTGACATTCTTACATTCTAGCATTGTGACATAGTGACATTCTGACAATGCGACATTGTGACATTCTGACATTTTGACATAGTGACATTCTGACATTTTGACATTGTGACATTCTGACATTCTGACATTCTAGCATTGTGACATAGTGACATTCCGGAATAGTGTCAACCTGACATTCTGACATTGTGACATTGTTACATTGTGACATTCTGATATTGTGACATTATAAAATTCTGACATTCTGACATTCTAGCATTGTGACATAGTGAAATTCTGGAATTGTGGCAACCTGACATTCTGACATTCTGACATTCTGACATCGCGATATTCTCACATTCTGACATTCTGACATTCCAGCATTGTGACATAGTGACATTCTGGAATTGTGGCAACCTGCCATTCTGACATTCTAATATTTTGACATTCTCACATTCTGACATTCTGACATTCTACCATTGTGACATAGTGACATTCTGGAATTGTGGCAACCTGCCATTCTGACATTCTAATATTTTGACATTCTCACATTCTGACATTCTGACATTCTAGCATTGTGACATAGTGAAATTCTGGAATTGTGGCAACCTGACATTGTGACATTGTGACATTGTTGCATTGTGACATCCTAGCATTGTGACATTATGATATCTTCCGACTGTGGTAACCTCACATTCTCCCATTCTGACAATGTGACATTCTGACATTCTACCATTGTGACATTCTGACATTCAGACGTTCTCACATTATGACATTCTGACATTCTAGCGTTGTGGCATAGTGACATTCTGGAATAGTGGCAACCTGATATTCTGACATTCTGACATTGTCACATTCTCACATTCTGATATACTGACATTCAAGCATTGTGATATAGTGACTTTATGCGACTGTGACAACCAGTCATTCTGACATTCTGACATTGTGAACTTCTCACATTCTGACATTCTAGCATTGTGACATAGTGACATCCTGAAATTGTGGCAACCTGACATTCTGACATTCTGAAAAACTGATATTCTCACATTCTGTCTTTCTGACATTCTAGCATAATGACATAGTGACATTCTAGAGTTGTGGCAACCTGTCATTCTGACATTCTGATATTATTACATTCTCACATTCTGATATTCTGACATTCTGACATTCTGACATTCTAGATTTGTGACATAGTGACATTCTGAAATTGTTGCAACCTGACATTCTGACATTCAGATATTATGACAACCTCACATTCTGACATTCTGACGTTCTAGCATTGTGACATAGTGAAATTCTGGAATTGTGGCAACCTGTCATTCTGACAATCTAAAATATTGACTTTCTGACATTCTGACATTGTGACATTCTCACATTCTGACATTCTTACATTCTAGCATTGTGACATTGTGACATTATGACAATGTGACATAGTGACATTCTGACATTTTGACATTGTGACATTCTCACTTCTGACATTCTGACATTCTAGCATTGTGACATAGTGACATTCTGAAATTGTGGCAACCTGTCATTCTGACAATCTAAAATATTGAGTTTCTGACATTCTGACATTGTGACATTCTCACATTCTGACATACTTACATTCTAGCATTGTGACATAGTGACATTCTGACAATGCGACATTGTAAAATTCTGACATTTTGACATTGTGACATTCTCACTTCTGACATTCTGAAATTCCAGCATTGTGACATAGTGACATTCTGGAATTGTGTCAACCTGACTTTCTGACATTGTGACATTTTTACATTGTGACATTCTGACATTGTGACATTATCAAATTCTGACATTCTGACATTCTGACATTCTAGCATTGTGACATAATGAAATTCTGGAATTGTGGCAACCTGACATTCTGACATTCTGACATTCTGACATCGTGATATTCTCACATTCTGACATTCTGACATTCCAGCATTGTGACATAGTGACATTCTGGAATTTTGGCAACCTCTCATTCTGACATTCTAGCATTGTGACATTCACAAATTCTAACAATCTGACATTCTAGCATTGTGTCATAGTGACATTTTGGAATTGTGCAACCTGACATTCCGACATTCTGACATTCTCACATTCTCACATTCTGACATTCTGACATTCTAGCATTGTGACATAGTAACATTCCGGAATTGTGGTAACCTTTCATTCTGACATACTGACATTGTGACATTCACAAATTCTGACATTCTGACATTCTTGCATTGTGATATAGTGACATTCCGGAATTGTGGCAGCCTGTCATTCTGACAATGCAAAATTGTGATATTGTGACATTGTGACATTTTGGCATAGTGATATTCTCACATACTTACATTCTGACATTCTAGCATTGTAACATAGTGACATTCTGGAACTGTGGCAACCTGATATTCTGACATTCTGACATTGTGACATTCACAAATTCTGACATTCTGACATTCTAGCATTGTGACATAATGATATTCTGGAATAGTAGCAACCTCTCATTCTGACATTCTGTCATTCTGACATTCTCACATTCTATCATTCTTACATTCTAGCATTGTGACATAGTGACATTCTGAAATTGTTGCAACCGGACATTCTGACATTCTGATATTATGACAATCTCACATTCTGACATTCTGACGTTCTAGCATTGTGACATTGTGACATTCTGAAATTGTGGCAACCTGTCATTCTGACAATCTAAAATATTGAATTTCTGACATTCTGACATTGTGAAATTCTCACATTCTGACATTCTGACATTCTAGCATTGTGACATTGTGACATTATGACAATGCGACATTGTGACATTCTGACATGGTGACATTCTCACTTCTGACATTCTGACATTCTAGCATTGTGACATAGTGACATTCTGAAATTGTGGCAACCTGACTTTCTGACATTGTGTCATTGTTACATTGTGACATTCTGACATTGTGACATTCACAAATTCTAACAATCTGACATTCTAGCATTGTGACTTAGTGACATTCTGGAATTGTGCAACCTGACATTTTGACATTCTGACATTGTGACATTATCAAATTCTGACGTTCTGACATTCTAGCATTGTGACATAGTGAAATTCTGGAATTGTGGCAACCTGATATTCTGACATTCTGACATTCTGACATCGTGATATTCTCACATTCTGACATTCTGACATTCCAGCATTGTGACATAGTGACATTCTGGAATTGTGGCAACCTCTCATTCTGACATTCTGACATTGTGACATTCACAAATTCTAACAATCTGATATTCTATCATTGTGACATAGTGACATTCTGAAATTGTTGCAACCTGACATTCTGACATTCTGATATTATGACAATCTCACATTCTGACATTCTGAGGTTCTAGCATTGTGACATAGTGACATTCTGAAATTGTGGCAACCTGTCATTCTGACAATCTAAAATATTCACTTTCTGACATTCTGACATTGTGACATTCTCACATTCTGACATCCTTACATTCTAGCATTGTGACATAGTGACATTCTGACAATGCGACATTGTGACATTCTGACATTTTGACATTGTAACATTCTGACATTTTGACATTGTGACATTCTCACTTCTGACATTCTGACATTCTAGCATAGTGACATAGTGACATTCTGGAATTGTGTCAACCTGACTTTCTGACACTGTGACATTGTTACATTGCGACATTCTGACATTGTGACATTATCAAATTCTGACATTCTGACATTCTAGCACTGTGACATAGTGAAATTCTGGAATTGTGGCAACCTGACATTCTGACATTCTGACATTCTGACATCGTGATATTCTCACATTCTGACATTCTGACATTCCAGCATTGTGACATAGTGACATTCTGGAATTGTGGCAACCTCTCATTCTGACATTCTGACATTGTGACATTCACAAATTCTAACAATCTGACATTCTAGCATTGTGACTTAGTGACATTCTGGAATTGTGCAACCTGACATTTTGACATTCTGACATTGTGACATTATCAAATTCTGACATTCTGACATTCTAGCATTGTGACATAGTGAAATTCTGGAATTGTGGCAACCTGATATTCTGAGATTCTGACATTCTGACACCGTGATATTCTCACATTCTGACATTCTGACATTCCAGCATTGTGACATAATGACATTCTGGAATTGTGGCAACCTCTCATTCTGACATTCTGACATTGTGACATTCACAAATTCTAACAATCTAACATTCTAGCATTGTGACATAGTGACATTCTGAAATTGTTGCAACCTGACATTCTGACATTCCGATATTATGACAATCTCACATTCTGACATTCTGACCTTCTAGCATTGTGACATTGTGACATTCTGAAATTGTGGCAACCTGTCATTCTGACAATCTAAAATTTTGACTTTCTGACATTCTGACATTCTGACATTCTCACATTCTGACATTCTTACATTCTAGCATTGTGACATTTTGACATTCTGACAATGCGACATTGCGACATTCTGACATGGTGACATTCTCAGTTCTGACATTCTGACATTCTAGCATTGTGACATAGTGACATTCTGAAATTGTGGCAACCTGAATTTCTGACATTGTGTCATTGTTACATTGTGACATTCTAACATTGTGACATTATCAAATTCTGACATTCTGACATTCTAGCATTGTGACATAGTGAAATTCTGGAATTGTGGCAACCTGACATTCTGAGATTCTGACATTCTGACATCGTGATATTCTCACATTCCGACATTCTGACGTTCTAGCATTGTGACATAGTGACATTCTGAAATTGTGGCAACCTGTCATTCTGACAATCTAAAATATTGACTTTCTGACATTCTGACATTGTGACATTCTCACATTCTGACATTCTTACATTCTAGCATTGTGACATAGTGACATTCTGACAATGCGACATTGTGACATTCTGACATTTTGACATTGTGACATTGTCACTTCTGACATTCTGACATTCTAGAATTGTGACATAGTGACACTCTGGAATTCTGTCTACCTGACTTTCTGACATTGTGACATTGTTACATTGTGACATTCTGACATTGTGAGATTATTAAATTTTGACATTCTGACATTCTATCATTGTGACATAGTGAAATTCTGGAATTGTGGCAACCTGACATTCTGACATTCTGACATTCTGACATCGTGATATTCTGACATTCTGACATTCTGACATTCCAGCATTGTGACATAGTGACATTCTGGAATTGTGGCAACCTCTCATTCTGACATTCTAAAATATTGACTTTCTGACATTCTGAAATTGTGACTTTCTCACATTCTGACATTCTTACATTCTAGCATTGTGACATTGTGACATTCTGACAATGCGAGATTGTGACATTCTGACATTTTGACATTCTCAGTTCTGACATTCTGACATTCTAGCATTGTGACATAGTGAAATTCTGGAATTCTGGCAACCAGACATTCTGACATTCTGACATTCTGACATCGTGATATTCTCACATTCTGACATTCTGACGTTCTAGCATTGTGACATAGTGACATTCTGAAATTGTGGCAACCTGTCATTCTATCAATCTAAAATATTGACTTTCTGACATTCTGACATTGTGACATTCTCACATTCTGACATTCTTACATTCTAGCATTGTGACATAGTGACATTCTGACAATGCGACATTGTGACATTCTGACATTTTGACATTGTGACATTCTCACTTCTGACATTCTGACATTCTAGCATTGTGACATAGTGACATTCTGGAATAGTGTCAACCTGACTTTCTGACATTGTGACATTGTTACATTGTGACATTCTGACATTGTGACATTATCAAATTCTGACATTCTGACATTCTATTATTGTGACATAGTGAAATTCTGGAATTGTGGCAACCTGACATTCTGACATTCTGACATTCTGACATCGTGATATTCTCACATTCTGACATTCTGACATTCCAGCATTGTGACATAGTGACATTCTGGAATTGTGGCAACCTCTCATTCTGACATTCTGACATTGTGACATTCACAAATTCTAACAATCTGACATTCTATCATTGTGACATAGTGACATTCTGAAATTGTTGCAACCTGACATTCTGACATTCTGATATTATGACAATCTCACATTCTGACATTCTGACGTTCTAGCACTGTGACATTGTGACATTCTGAAATTGTGGCAACCTGTCATTCTGACAATCTAAAATATTGACTTTCTGACATTCTGACATTGTGACATTCTCACATTCTGACATTCTTACATTCTAGCATTGTGACATTGTGATATTATGACAATGCGACATAGTGACATTCTGACATTTTGACATTGTGACATTCTGACATTTTGACATTGTGACATTCTCACTTCTGACATTCTGACATTCTAGCATTGTGACATAGTGACATTCTGAAATTGTGGCAAGCTGACTTTCTGACATTGTGTCATTGTTACATTGTGACATTCTGACATTGTGACATTATCAAATTCTGACATTCTGACATTCTATCATTGTGACATAGTGAAATTCTGGAAATGTGGCAACCTGATATTCTGACATTCTGACATTCTGATATCGTGATATTCTCACATTCTGACATTCTGACATTCCAGCATTGTGACATAGTGACATTCTGGAATTTTGGCAACCTGACTTTCTGACATTGTGACATTGTTACATTGTGACATTCTGACATTGTGACATTATCAAATTCTGACATTCTGACATTCTAGCATTGTGACATAGCGACATTCTGGAATTGTGGCAACCTCTAATTCTGACATTCTGACATTGTGACATTCACAAATTCTAACAATCTGACATTCTATCATTGTGACATAGTGACATTCTGAAATTGTTGCAAGATGACATTCTGACATTCTGATATTATGACAATCTCACATTCTGACATTCTGACGTTCTAGCATAATGACATATTGACATTTTAGACTTGTGGCAACCTGTCATTCTGACATTCTGATATTGATACATTCTCACATTCTGATATTCTGACATTCTGACATTCTGACATTCTAGATTTGTGACATTCTGACATTCTGAAATTGTTGCAACCTGACATTCTGACATTCTGATACTATGACAATCTCACATTCTGTCAATCTGACATTCTCACATTCTATCATTCTGACATTCTAGCATTGTGACATAGTGACATTCTGGAATTGTGGCAACCTGTTATTCAGACATTCTGACATTGTGACATACTCACATTCTGACATTCTGATATTGATACATTCTCACATTCTGATATTCTGACATTCTGACATTCTGACATTCTGATATTGATACATTCTCACAGTCTGATATTCTGACATTCTGACATTCTGACATTCTAGATTTGTGACATAGTGACATTCTGAAATTTTGGCAACCTGACATTCTGACATTCTGATATTATGACTATCTCACATTCTGACATTCTTACATTCTAGCATTGTGACATAGTGACATTCTGACAATGCGACATTGTGACATTCTGACATTTTGACATAGTGACATTCTGACATTTTGACATTGTGACATTCTGACATTCTGACATTCTAGCATTGTGACATAGTGACATTCCGGAATAGTGTCAACCTGACATTCTGACATTGTGACATTGTTACATTGTGACATTCTGATATTGTGACATTATAAAATTCTGACATTCTGACATTCTAGCATTGTGACATAGTGAAATTCTGGAATTGTGGCAACCTGACATTCTGACATTCTGACATTCTGACATCGCGATATTCTCACATTCTGACATTCTGACATTCCAGCATTGTGACATAGTGACATTCTGGAATTGTGGCAACCTGCCATTCTGACATTCTAATATTTTGACATTCTCACATTCTGACATTCTGACATTCTACCATTGTGACATAGTGACATTCTGGAATTGTGGCAACCTGCCATTCTGACATTCTAATATTTTGACATTCTCACATTCTGACATTCTGACATTCTAGCATTGTGACATAGTGAAATTCTGGAATTGTGGCAACCTGACATTGTGACATTGTGACATTGTTGCATTGTGACATCCTAGCATTGTGACATTATGATATCTTCCGACTGTGGTAACCTCACATTCTCCCATTCTGACAATGTGACATTCTGACATTCTACCATTGTGACATTCTGACATTCAGACGTTCTCACATTATGACATTCTGACATTCTAGCGTTGTGGCATAGTGACATTCTGGAATAGTGGCAACCTGATATTCTGACATTCTGACATTGTCACATTCTCACATTCTGATATACTGACATTCAAGCATTGTGATATAGTGACTTTATGCGACTGTGACAACCAGTCATTCTGACATTCTGACATTGTGAACTTCTCACATTCTGACATTCTAGCATTGTGACATAGTGACATCCTGAAATTGTGGCAACCTGACATTCTGACATTCTGAAAAACTGATATTCTCACATTCTGTCTTTCTGACATTCTAGCATAATGACATAGTGACATTCTAGAGTTGTGGCAACCTGTCATTCTGACATTCTGATATTATTACATTCTCACATTCTGATATTCTGACATTCTGACATTCTGACATTCTAGATTTGTGACATAGTGACATTCTGAAATTGTTGCAACCTGACATTCTGACATTCAGATATTATGACAACCTCACATTCTGACATTCTGACGTTCTAGCATTGTGACATAGTGAAATTCTGGAATTGTGGCAACCTGTCATTCTGACAATCTAAAATATTGACTTTCTGACATTCTGACATTGTGACATTCTCACATTCTGACATTCTTACATTCTAGCATTGTGACATTGTGACATTATGACAATGTGACATAGTGACATTCTGACATTTTGACATTGTGACATTCTCACTTCTGACATTCTGACATTCTAGCATTGTGACATAGTGACATTCTGAAATTGTGGCAACCTGTCATTCTGACAATCTAAAATATTGAGTTTCTGACATTCTGACATTGTGACATTCTCACATTCTGACATACTTACATTCTAGCATTGTGACATAGTGACATTCTGACAATGCGACATTGTAAAATTCTGACATTTTGACATTGTGACATTCTCACTTCTGACATTCTGAAATTCCAGCATTGTGACATAGTGACATTCTGGAATTGTGTCAACCTGACTTTCTGACATTGTGACATTTTTACATTGTGACATTCTGACATTGTGACATTATCAAATTCTGACATTCTGACATTCTGACATTCTAGCATTGTGACATAATGAAATTCTGGAATTGTGGCAACCTGACATTCTGACATTCTGACATTCTGACATCGTGATATTCTCACATTCTGACATTCTGACATTCCAGCATTGTGACATAGTGACATTCTGGAATTTTGGCAACCTCTCATTCTGACATTCTAGCATTGTGACATTCACAAATTCTAACAATCTGACATTCTAGCATTGTGTCATAGTGACATTTTGGAATTGTGCAACCTGACATTCCGACATTCTGACATTCTCACATTCTCACATTCTGACATTCTGACATTCTAGCATTGTGACATAGTAACATTCCGGAATTGTGGTAACCTTTCATTCTGACATACTGACATTGTGACATTCACAAATTCTGACATTCTGACATTCTTGCATTGTGATATAGTGACATTCCGGAATTGTGGCAGCCTGTCATTCTGACAATGCAAAATTGTGATATTGTGACATTGTGACATTTTGGCATAGTGATATTCTCACATACTTACATTCTGACATTCTAGCATTGTAACATAGTGACATTCTGGAACTGTGGCAACCTGTCATTCTGACATTCTGACATTCTTATATTCACAAATTCTGACATTCTGACATTCTATTATTGTGACATAATGATATTCTGGAATTGTAGCAACCTCTCATTCTGATATTCTGCCATTGTGACATTCTCACATTCTGACATTCTAGCATTGTAACATAGTGACATTCTGGAATTGTAGCAACCTCTCATTCTGACATTCTGTCATTCTGACATTCTCACATTCTATCATTCTGACATTCTAGCATTGTGACATAGTGACATTCTGGAATTGTGGCAACCTGACATTCTGACATTCTGACATTGTGACATACTCACATTCTGACATTCTAGCATTGTGACATAGTGACATTCTAGAGTTGTGGCAACCTGTCATTCTGACATTCTGATATTGATACATTCTCACATTCTGATATTCTGACATACTGACATTCTGACATTCTAGTTTTGTGACATTCTGTCATTCTGAAATTGTTGCAACCTGACATTCTGACATTCTGATATTATGACAATCTCACATTCTGACATTCTGACGTTCTAGCATTGTGACATAGTGACATTCTGAAATTGTGGCAACCTGTCATTCTGACAATCTAAAATATTGACTTTCTGACATTCTGACATCGTGACATTCTCACATTCTGACATTCTGACATTCCAGCATTGTGACATAGTGACATTCTGGAATTGTGGCAACCTCTCATTCTGACATTCTGACATTGTGACATTCACAAATTCTAACAATCTGATATTCTATCATTGTGACATAGTGACATTCTGAAATTGTTGCAACCTGACATTCTGACATTCTGATATTATGACAATCTCACATTCTGACATTCTGAGGTTCTAGCATTGTGACATAGTGACATTCTGAAATTGTGGCAACCTGTCATTCTGACAATCTAAAATATTCACTTTCTGACATTCTGACATTGTGACATTCTCACATTCTGACATTCTTACATTCTAGCATTGTGACATAGTGACATTCTGACAATGCGACATTGTGACATTCTGACATTTTGACATTGTGACATTCTGACATTTTGACATTGTGACATTCTCACTTCTGACATTCTGACATTCTAGCATAGTGACATAGTGACATTCTGGAATTGTGTCAACCTGACTTTCTGACACTGTGACATTGTTACATTGCGACATTCTGACATTGTGACATTATCAAATTCTGACATTCTGACATTCTAGCACTGTGACATAGTGAAATTCTGGAATTGTGGCAACCTGACATTCTGACATTCTGACATTCTGACATCGTGATATTCTCACATTCTGACATTCTGACATTCCAGCATTGTGACATAGTGACATTCTGGAATTGTAGCAACCTCTCATTCTGACATTCTGTCATTCTGACATTCTCACATTCTATCATTCTGACATTCTAGCATTGTGACATAGTGACATTCTGGAATTGTGGCAACCTGACATTCTGACATTCTGACATTGTGACATACTCACATTCTGACATTCTAGCATTGTGACATAGTGACATTCTAGAGTTGTGGCAACCTGTCATTCTGACATTCTGATATTGATACATTCTCACATTCTGATATTCTGACATACTGACATTCTGACATTCTAGTTTTGTGACATTCTGTCATTCTGAAATTGTTGCAACCTGACATTCTGACATTCTGATATTATGACAATCTCACATTCTGACATTCTGACGTTCTAGCATTGTGACATAGTGACATTCTGAAATTGTGGCAACCTGTCATTCTGACAATCTAAAATATTGACTTTCTGACATTCTGACATTGTGACATTCTCACATTCTGACATTCTTACATTCTAGCATTGTGACATAGTGACATTCTGACAATGCGACATTGCGACATTCTGACATTTTGACATAGTGACATTCTGACATTTTGACATTGTGACATTCTCACTTCTGACATTCTGATATTCTAGCATTGTGACATAGTGACATTCTGGAATTGTGTCAACCTGACTTTCTGACATTGTGACATTGTTACATTGTGACATTCTGACATTGTGACATTATCAAATTCTGACATTCTGACATTCTAGCATTGTGACAATCTGACATTCTGGAATTCTGGCAACCTGACATTCTGACATTCTGACATTCTGACATCGTGATATTCTCACATTCTGACATTCTGACATTCCAGCATTGTGACATAGTGACATTCTGGAATTGTGGCAACCTCTCATTCTGACATTCTGACATTGTGACATTCACAAATTCTAACAATCTGATATTCTATCATTGTGACATAGTGACATTCTGAAATTGTTGCAACCTGACATTCTGACATTCTGATATTATGACAATCTCACATTCTGACATTCTGAGGTTCTAGCATTGTGACATAGTGACATTCTGAAATTGTGGCAACCTGTCATTCTGACAATCTTAAATATTCACTTTCTGAAATTCTGACATTGTGACATTCTCACATTCTGACATTCTTACATTCTAGCATTGTGACATAGTGACATTCTGACAATGCGACATTGTGACATTCTGACATTTTGACATTGTGACATTCTGACATTTTGACATTGTGACATTCTCACTTCTGACATTCTGACATTCTAGCATAGTGACATAGTGACATTCTGGAATTGTGTCAACCTGACTTTCTGACACTGTGACATTGTTACATTGCGACATTCTGACATTGTGACATTATCAAATTTTGACATTCTGACATTCTAGCACTGTGACATAGTGAAATTCTGGAATTGTGGCAACCTGACATTCTGACATTCTGACATTCTGACATCGTGATATTCTCACATTCTGACATTCTGACATTCCAGCATTGTGACATAGTGACATTCTGGAATTGTGGCAACCTCTCATTCTGACATTCTGACATAGTGACATTCACAAATTCTAACAATCTAACATTCTAGCATTGTGACATAGTGACATTCTGAAATTGTTGCAACCTGACATTCTGACATTCCGATATTATGACAATCTCACATTCTGACATTCTGACCTTCTAGCATTGTGACATTGTGACATTCTGAAATTGTGGCAACCTGTCATTCTGACAATCTAAAATTTTGACTTTCTGACATTCTGACATTCTGACATTCTCACATTCTGACATTTTTACATTCTAGCATTGTGACATTGTGACATTCTGACAATGCGACATTGCGACATTCTGACATGGTGACATTCTCAGTTCTGACATTCTGACATTCTAGCATTGTGACATAGTGACATTCTGAAATTGTGGCAACCTGAATTTCTGACATTGTGTCATTGTTACATTGTGACATTCTAACATTGTGACATTATCAAATTCTGACATTCTGACATTCTAGCATTGTGACATAGTGAAATTCTGGAATTGTGGCAACCTGACATTCTGAGATTCTGACATTCTGACATCGTGATATTCTCACATTCCGACATTCTGACGTTCTAGAATTGTGACATAGTGACATTCTGAAATTGTGGCAACCTGTCATTCTGACAATCTAAAATATTGACTTTCTGACATTCTGACATTGTGACATTCTCACATTCTGACATTCTTACATTCTAGCATTGTGACATAGTGACATTCTGACAATGCGACATTGTGACATTCTGACATTTTGACATTGTGACATTGTCACTTCTGACATTCTGACATTCTAGCATTGTGACATAGTGACATTCTGGAATTCTGTCTACCTGACTTTCTGACATTGTGACATTGTTACATTGTGACATTCTGACATTGTGAGATTATTAAATTTTGACATTCTGACATTCTATCATTGTGACATAGTGAAATTCTGGAATTGTGGCAACCTGACATTCTGACATTCTGACATTCTGACATCGTGATATTCTGACATTCTGACATTCTGACATTCCAGCATTGTGACATAGTGACATTCTGGAATTGTGGCAACCTCTCATTCTGACATTCTAAAATATTGACTTTCTGACATTCTGAAATTGTGACTTTCTCACATTCTGACATTCTTACATTCTAGCATTGTGACATTGTGACATTCTGACAATGCGAGATTGTGACATTCTGACATTTTGACATTCTCAGTTCTGACATTCTGACATTCTAGCATTGTGACATAGTGAAATTCTGGAATTGTGGCAACCAGACATTCTGACATTCTGACATTCTGACATCGTGATATTCTCACATTCTGACATTCTGACGTTCTAGCATTGTGACATAGTGACATTCTGAAATTGTGGCAACCTGTCATTCTGACAATCTAAAATATTGACTTTCTGACATTCTGACATTGTGACATTCTCACATTCTGACATTCTTACATTCTAGCATTGTGACATAGTGACATTCTGACAATGCGACATTGTGACATTCTGACATTTTGACATTGTGACATTGTCACTTCTGACATTCTGACATTCTAGCATTGTGACATAGTGACATTCTGGAATAGTGTCAACCTGACTTTCTGACATTGTGACATTGTTACATTGTGACATTCTGACATTGTGACATTATCAAATTCTGACATTCTGACATTCTATTATTGTGACATAGTGAAATTCTGGAATTGTGGCAACCTGACATTCTGACATTCTGACATTCTGACATCGTGATATTCTCACATTCTGACATTCTGACATTCCAGCATTGTGACATAGTGACATTCTGGAATTGTGGCAACCTCTCATTCTGACATTCTGACATTGTGACATTCACAAATTCTAACAATCTGACATTCTATCATTGTGACATAGTGACATTCTGAAATTGTTGCAACCTGACATTCTGACATTCCGATATTATGACAATCTCACATTCTGACATTCTGACGTTCTAGCACTGTGACATTGTGACATTCTGAAATTGTGGCAACCTGTCATTCTGACAATCTAAAATATTGACTTTCTGACATTCTGACATTGTGACATTCTCACATTCTGACATTCTTACATTCTAGCATTGTGACATTGTGACATTATGACAATGCGACATAGTGACATTCTGACATTTTGACATTGTGACATTCTGACATTTTGACATTGTGACATTCTCACTTCTGACATTCTGACATTCTAGCATTGTGACATAGTGACATTCTGAAATTGTGGCAACCTGACTTTCTGACATTGTGTCATTGTTACATTGTGACATTCTGACATTGTGACATTATCAAATTCTGACATTCTGACATTCTATCATTGTGACATAGTGAAATTCTGGAAATGTGGCAACCTGATATTCTGACATTCTGACATTCTGATATCGTGATATTCTCACATTCTGACATTCTGACATTCCAGCATTGTGACATAGTGACATTCTGGAATTTTGGCAACCTGACTTTCTGACATTGTGACATTGTTACATTGTGACATTCTGACATTGTGACATTATCAAATTCTGACATTCTGACATTCTAGCATTGTGACATAGCGACATTCTGGAATTGTGGCAACCTCTAATTCTGACATTCTGACATTGTGACATTCACAAATTCTAACAATCTGACATTCTATCATTGTGACATAGTGACATTCTGAAATTGTTGCAAGATGACATTCTGACATTCTGATATTATGACAATCTCACATTCTGACATTCTGACGTTCTAGCATAATGACATAGTGACATTTTAGACTTGTGGCAACCTGTCATTCTGACATTCTGATATTGATACATTCTCACATTCTGATATTCTGACATTCTGACATTCTGACATTCTAGATTTGTGACATTCTGACATTCTGAAATTGTTGCAACCTGACATTCTGACATTCTGATACTATGACAATCTCACATTCTGTCAATCTGACATTCTCACATTCTATCATTCTGACATTCTAGCATTGTGACATAGTGACATTCTGGAATTGTGGCAACCTGTTATTCAGACATTCTGACATTGTGACATACTCACATTCTGACATTCTGATATTGATACATTCTCACATTCTGATATTCTGACATTCTGACATTCTGACATTCTGATATTGATACATTCTCACAGTCTGATATTCTGACATTCTGACATTCTGACATTCTAGATTTGTGACATAGTGACATTCTGAAATTTTGGCAACCTGACATTCTGACATTCTGATATTATGACTATCTCACATTCTGACATTCTTACATTCTAGCATTGTGACATAGTGACATTCTGACAATGCGACATTGTGACATTCTGACATTTTGACATAGTGACATTCTGACATTTTGACATTGTGACATTCTGACATTCTGACATTCTAGCATTGTGACATAGTGACATTCCGGAATAGTGTCAACCTGACATTCTGACATTGTGACATTGTTACATTGTGACATTCTGATATTGTGACATTATAAAATTCTGACATTCTGACATTCTAGCATTGTGACATAGTGAAATTCTGGAATTGTGGCAACCTGACATTCTGACATTCTGACATTCTGACATCGCGATATTCTCACATTCTGACATTCTGACATTCCAGCATTGTGACATAGTGACATTCTGGAATTGTGGCAACCTGCCATTCTGACATTCTAATATTTTGACATTCTCACATTCTGACATTCTGACATTCTACCATTGTGACATAGTGACATTCTGGAATTGTGGCAACCTGCCATTCTGACATTCTAATATTTTGACATTCTCACATTCTGACATTCTGACATTCTAGCATTGTGACATAGTGATATTCTGGAATTGTGGCAACCTGACATTGTGACATTGTGACATTGTTGCATTGTGACATCCTAGCATTGTGACATTATGATATTTTCCGACTGTGGTAACCTCACATTCTCCCATTCTGACAATGTGACATTCTGACATTCTACCATTGTGACATTCTGACATTCTGACATTCTGACATTCAGACGTTCTCACATTATGACATTCTGACATTCTAGCGTTGTGGCATAGTGACATTCTGGAATAGTGGCAACCTGATATTCTGACATTCTGACATTGTGACATTCTCACATTCTGATATACTGACATTCAAGCATTGTGATATAGTGACTTTATGCGACTGTAACAACCAGTCATTCTGACATTCTGACATTGTGAACTTCTCACATTCTGACATTCTAGCATTGTGACATAGTGACATCCTGAAATTGTGGCAACCTGACATTCTGACATTCTGAAATACTGATATTCTCACATTCTGTCATTCTGACATTCTAGCATAATGACATAGTGACATTCTAGAGTTGTGGCAACCTGTCATTCTGACATTCTGATATTGATACATTCTCACATTCTGATATTCTGACATTCTGACATTCTGACATTCTAGATTTGTGACATAGTGACATTCTGAAATTGTTGCAACCTGACATTCTGACATTCAGATATTATGACAACCTCACATTCTGACATTCTGACGTTCTAGCATTGTGACATAGTGAAATTCTGGAATTGTGGCAACCTGTCATTCTGACAATCTAAAATATTGACTTTCTGACATCCTGACATTGTGACATTCTCACATTCTGACATTCTTACATTCTAGCATTGTGACATTGTGACATTATGACAATGCGACATAGTGACATTCTGACATTTTGACATTGTGACATTCTCACTTCTGACATTCTGACATTCTAGCATTGTGACATAGTTACATTCTGAAATTGTGGCAACCTGTCATTCTGACAATCTAAAATATTGAGTTTCTGACATTCTGACATTGTGACATTCTCACATTCTGACATTCTTACATTCTAGCATTGTGACATAGTGACATTCTGACAATGCGACATTGTAAAATTCTGACATTTTGACATTGTGACATTCTCACTTCTGACATTCTGAAATTCCAGCATTGTGACATAGTGACATTCTGGAATTGTGTCAACCTGACTTTCTGACATTGTGACATTTTTACATTGTGATATTCTGACATTGTGACATTATCAAATTCTGACATTCTGACATTCTGACATTCTAGCATTGTGACATAATGAAATTCTGGAATTGTGGCAACCTGACATTCTGACATTCTGACATTCTGACATCGTGATATTCTCACATTCTGACATTCTGACATTCCAGCATTGTGACATAGTGACATTCTGGAATTTTGGCAACCTCTCATTCTGACATTCTGACATTGTGACATTCACAAATTCTAACAATCTGACATTCTAGCATTGTGTCATAGTGACATTTTGGAATTGTGCAACCTGACATTCCGACATTCTGACATTCTCACATTCTCACATTCTGACATTCTGACATTCTAGCATTGTGACATAGTAACATTCCGGAATTGTGGAAACCTTTCATTCTGACATACTGACATTGTGACATTCACAAATTCTGACATTCTGACATTCTAGCATTGTTATATATTGACATTCTGGAATTGTGGCAGCCTGTCATTCTGACAATGCAAAATTGTGATATTGTGACATTGTGACATTTTGGCATAGTGATATTCTCACATACTTACATTCTGACATTCTAGCATTGTAACATAGTGACATTCTGGAACTGTGGCAACCTGTCATTCTGACATTCTGACATTCTTATATTCACAAATTCTGACATTCTGACATTCTATTATTGTGACATAATGATATTCTGGAATTGTAGCAACCTCTCATTCTGATATTCTGCCATTGTGACATTCTCACATTCTGACATTCTAGCATTGTAACATAGTGACATTCTGGAATTGTAGCAACCTCTCATTCTGACATTCTGTCATTCTGACATTCTCACATTCTATCATTCTGACATTCTAGCATTGTGACATAGTGACATTCTGGAATTGTGGCAACCTGACATTCTGACATTCTGACATTGTGACATACTCACATTCTGACATTCTAGCATTGTGACATAGTGACATTCTAGAGTTGTGGCAACCTGTCATTCTGACATTCTGATATTGATACATTCTCACATTCTGATATTCTGACATACTGACATTCTGACATTCTAGTTTTGTGACATTCTGTCATTCTGAAATTGTTGCAACCTGACATTCTGACATTCTGATATTATGACAATCTCACATTCTGACATTCTGACGTTCTAGCATTGTGACATAGTGACAATCTGAAATTGTGGCAACCTGTCATTCTGACAATCTAAAATATTGACTTTCTGACATTCTGACATTGTGACATTCTCACATTCTGACATTCTTACATTCTAGCATTGTGACATAGTGACATTCTGACAATGCGACATTGTGACATTCTGACATTTTGACATAGTGACATTCTGACATTTTGACATTGTGACATTCTCACTTCTGACATTCTGATATTCTAGCATTGTGACATAGTGACATTCTGGAATTGTGTCAACCTGACTTTCTGACATTGTGACATTGTTACATTGTGACATTCTGACATTGTGACATTATCAAATTCTGACATTCTGACATTCTAGCATTGTGACATTCTGACATTCTGGAATTCTGGCAACCTGACATTCTGACATTCTGACATTCTGACATCGTGATATTCTCACATTCTGACATTCTGACATTCCAGCATTGTGACATAGTGACATTCTGGAATTGTGGCAACCTCTCATTCTTATATTTTGACATTGTGACATTCACAAATTCTAACAATCTGATATTCTAGCATTTTGACATAGTGACATTATGAAATTGTTGCTACCTGACATTCTGACATTCTGATATTATGACAATCTCACATTCTGACATTCTGACGTTCTAGCATTGTGACATAGTGACATTCTGAAATTGTGGCAACCTGTCATTCTGACAATCTAAAATAATCACTTTCTGACATTCTGACATTGTGACATTCTCACATTCTGACTTTCTGACATTCTAGCATTGTGACATAGTGTCATTCTGACAATGCGACATAGTGACATTCTGACATTTTGACATTGTGACATTCTGACATTTTGACATGGTGACATTCTCACTTCTGACATTCTGACATTCTAGCATTGTGACATAGTGACATTCTGGAATTGTGTCAACCTGACTTTCTGACATTGTGACATTTTTACATTGTGACATTCTGACATTGTGACATTATCAAATTCTGACATTCTGACATTCTGACATTCTGGCATTGTGACATAGTGAAATTCTGGAATTGTGGCAACCTGACATTCTGACATTCTGACATTCTGACATCGCGATATTCTCACATTCGGCCATTCTGACATTCCAGCATTGTGACATAGTGACATTCTGGAATTGTGGCAACCTCTCATTCTGACATTCTGACATTGTGACATTCACAAATTCTAACAATCTGACATTCTAGCATTGTGACTTAGTGACATTCTGGAATTGTGCAACCTGACATTTTGACATTCTGACATTGTGACATTATCAAATTCTGACATTCTGACATTCTAGCATTGTGACATAGTGAAATTCTGGAATTGTGGCAACCTCATATTCTGACATTCTGACATTGTGACATCGTGATATTCTGACATTCTGACATTCTGACATTCCAGCATTGTGACATAGTGACATTCTGGAATTGTGGCAACCTCTCATTCTGACATTCTGACATTGTGACATTCACAAATTCTAACAATCTGACATTCTAGCATTGTGACATAGTGACATTCTGAAATTGTGGCAACCTGTCATTCTGACAATCTAAAATATTGAATTTCTGACATTCTGACATTGTGACATTCTCACATTCTGACATTCTTACATTCTAGCATTGTGACATAGTGACATTATGACAATGCGACATAGTGACATTCTGACATTTTGACATTGTGACATTCTGATATTTTGACATTGTGACATTCTCACTTCTGACCTTCTGACATTCTAGCATTGTGACATAGTGACATTCTGAAATTGTGGCAGCCTGACTTTCTGACATTGTGTCATTGTTACATTGTGACATTCTGACATTGTGACATTATCAAATTCTGACATTCTGACATTCTATCATTGTGACATAGTGAAATTCTGGAATTGTGGCAACCTGACATTCTGACATTCTGACATTCTGATATCGTGATATTCTCACATTCTGACATTCTGACATTCCAGCATTGTTACATAGTAACATTCTGGAATTTTGGCAACCTGATTTTCTGACATTGTGACATTGTTACATTGTGACATTCTGACATTGTGACATTATCAAATTCTGACATTCTGACATTCTAGCATTGTGACATAGTGACATTCTGGAATTGTGGCAACCTCTCATTCTGACATTCTGACATTGTAACATTCACAAATTCTAACAATCTGACATTCTATCATTGTGACATAGTGACATTCTGAAATTGTTGCAACCTGACATTCTGACATTCCGATATTATGACAATCTCACATTCTGACATTCTGACGTTCTAGCATTGTGACATAGTGACATTCTGAAATTGTGGCAACCTGTCATTCTGACAATCTAAAATATTGAATTTCTGACATTCTGACATTGTGAAATTCTCACATTCTGACATTCTGACATTCTAGCACTGTAACATTGTGACATTATGACAATGCGACATTCTGACATTTTGACATGGTGACATTCCCACTTCTGACTTTCTGACATTCTAGCATTGTGACATAGTGACATTCTGAAATTGTGGCAACCTGACTTTCTGACATTGTGTCATTGTTACATTGTGACATTCTGACATTTTGACATTCACAAATTCTAACAATCTGACATTCTAGCATTGTGACATAGTGACATTATGAAATTGTTGCAACCTGACATTCTGACATTCTGAAATTATGACAATCTCACATTCTGACATTCTGACGTTCTAGCATTGTGACATAGTGACATTCTGGAATTGTGTCAACCTGACTTTCTGACAATCTAAAATTTTGACTTTCTGACATTCTGACATTGTGACATTCTCACATTGTGACATTCTTACATTCTAGCATTGTGACATAGTGACATTCTGACAATGCGATATTGTGACATTCTGACATTTTGACATTGTGACATTCTGACATTTTGACATTGTGACATTGTCACTTCTGACATTCTGACATCCTAGCATTGTGACTTAGTGACATTCTGGAATTGTGTCAACCTGACATTCTGACATTGTGACATTGTTACATTGTGACATTCTGACATTGTGACATTATCAAATTCTGACATTCTGACATTCTAGCATTGTGACTTAGTGACATTCTGGAATTGTGGCAACCTGATATTCTGACATTGTGACATTCTGACATCGTGATATTCTCACATTCTGACATTCTGACATTCCAGCATTGTGACATAGTGACATTCTGGAATTGTGGCAACCTCTCATTCTGACATTCTGACATTGTGACATTCACAAATTCTAACAATCTGACATTCTAGCATTGTGACATAGTGACATTCTGAAATTGTTGCAACCTGACATTCTGACATTCTGATATTATGACAATCTCACATTCTGACATTCTGAAGTTCTAGCATTGTGACATAGTGACATTCTGAAATTGTGGCAACCTGTCATTCTGACAATCTAAAATATTGACTTTCTGACATTCTGACATTGTGACATTCTCACAATCTGACATTCTTACATTCTAGCATTGTGACATAGTGACATTCTGACAATGCGACATTGTGACATTCTGACATTCTGACATTGTGACATTCACAAATTCTAACAATCTAACATTCTAGCATTGTGACATAGTGACATTCTGGAATTGTGTCAACCTGACTTTCAGACATTGTGACATTGTTACATTGTGACATTCTGACATTGTGACATTATCAAATTCTGACATTCTGACATTCTAGCATTGTGACATAGTGACATTCTGGAATTGTGTCAACCTGACTTTCTGACATTGTGACATTTTTACATTGTGACATTCTGACATTGTGACATTATCAAATTCTGACATTCTGACATTCTGACATTCTAGCATTGTGACATAGTGAAATTCTGGAATTGTGGCAACCTGACATTCTGACATTCTGACATTCTGACATCGCGATATTCTCACATTCTGACATTCTGACATTCCAGCATTGTGACATAGTGACATTCTGGAATTGTGGCAACCTCTCATTCTGACATTCTGACATTGTGACATTCACAAATTCTAACAATCTGACATTCTAGCATTGTGACATAGTGACATTTTGGAATTGTGCAACCTGACATTCCGACATTCTGACATTCTCACATTCTCACATTCTGACATTCTGACATTCTAGCATTGTGACATAGTAACATTCTGACAATGCGACATTGTGACATTCTGACATTTTGACATAGTGACATTCTGACATTTTGACATTGTGACATTCTCACTTCTGACATTCTGATATTCTAGCATTGTGACATAGTGACATTCTGGAATTGTGTCAACCTGACTTTCTGACATTGTGACATTGTTACATTGTGACATTCTGACATTGTGACATTATCAAATTCTGACATTCTGACATTCTAGCATTGTGACATTCTGACATTCTGGAATTCTGGCAACCTGACATTCTGACATTCTGACATTCTGACATCGTGATATTCTCACATTCTAACATTCTGACATTCCAGCATAGTGACATAGTGACATTCTGGAATTGTGGCAACCTCTCATTCTTATATTCTGACATTGTGACATTCACAAATTCTAACAATCTGATATTCTAGCATTTTGACATAGTGACATTATGAAATTGTTGCTACCTGACATTCTGACATTCTGATATAATGACAATCTCACATTCTGACATTCTGATGTTCTAGCATTGTGACATAGTGACATTCTGAAATTGTGGCAACCTGTCATTCTGACAATCTAAAATAATCACTTTCTGACATTCTGACATTGTGACATTCTCACATTCTGACATTCTGACATTCTAGCATTGTGACATAGTGTCATTCTGACAATGCGACATAGTGACATTCTGACATTTTGACATTTTGACATTCTGACATTTTGACATGGTGACATTCTCACTTCTGACATTCTGACATTCTAGCATTGTGACATAGTGACATTCTGAAATTGTGGCAACCTGACTTTCTGACATTGTGACATTTTTACATTGTGACATTCTGACATTGTGACATTATCAAATTCTGACATTCTGACATTCTGACATTCTAGCATTGTGACATAGTGAAATTCTGGAATTGTGGCAACCTGACATTCTGACATTCTGACATTCTGACATCGCGATATTCTCACATTCTGACATTCTGACATTCCAGCATTGTGACATAGTGACATTCTGGAATTGTGGCAACCTCTCATTCTGACATTCTGACATTGTGACATTCACAAATTCTAACAATCTGACATTCTAGCATTGTGACTTAGTGACATTCTGGAATTGTGCAACCTGACATTTTGACATTCTGACATTGTGACATTATCAAATTCTGACATTCTGACATTCTAGCATTGTGACATAGTGAAATTCTGGAATTGTGGCAACCTCATATTCTGACATTCTGACATTGTGACATCGTGATATTCTGACATTCTGACATTCTGACATTCCAGCGTTGTGACATAGTGACATTCTGGAATTGTGGCAACCTCTCATTCTGACATTCTGACATTGTGACATTCACAAATTCTAACAATCTGACATTCTATCATTGTGACATAGTGAAATTCTGGAATTGTGGCAACCTGACATTCTGACATTCTGACATTCTGATATCGTGATATTCTCACATTCTGACATTCTGACATTCCAGCATTGTTACATAGTAACATTCTGGAATTTTGGCAACCTGACTTTCTGACATTGTGACATTGTTACATTGTGACATTCTGACATTGTGACATTATCAAATTCTGACATTCTGACATTCTAGCATTGTGACATAGTGACATTCTGGAATTGTGGCAACCTCTCATTCTGACATTCTGACATTGTAACATTCACAAATTCTAACAATCTGACATTCTATCATTGTGACATAGTGACATTCTGAAATTGTTGCAACCTGACATTCTGACATTCTGATATTATGACAATCTCACATTCTGACATTCTGACGTTCTAGCATTGTGACATAGTGACATTCTGAAATTGTGGCAACCTGTCATTCTGACAATCTAAAATATTGAATTTCTGACATTCTGACATTGTGAAATTCTCACATTCTGACATTCTGACATTCTAGCACTGTAACATTGTGACATTATGACAATGCGACATTCTGACATTTTGACATGGTGACATTCTCACTTCTGACATTCTGACATTCTAGCATTGTGACATAGTGACATTCTGAAATTGTGGCAACCTGACTTTCTGACATTGTGTCATTGTTACATTGTGACATTCTGACATTGTGACATTCACAAATTCTAACAATCTGACATTCTAGCATTGTGACATAGTGACATTATGAAATTGTTGCAACCTGACATTCTGACATTCTGAAATTATGACAATCTCACATTCTGACATTCTGACGTTCTAGCATTGTGACATAGTGACATTCTGGAATTGTGTCAACCTGACTTTCTGACAATCTAAAATTTTGACTTTCTGACATTCTGACATTGTGACATTCTCACATTCTGACATTCTTACATTCTAGCATTGTGACATAGTGACATTCTGACAATGCGATATTGTGACATTCTGACATTTTGACATTGTGACATTCTGACATTTTGACATTGTGACATTGTCACTTCTGACATTCTGACATCCTAGCATTGTGACTTAGTGACATTCTGGAATTGTGTCAACCTGACATTCTGACATTGTGACATTGTTACATTGTGACATTCTGACATTGTGACATTATCAAATTCTGACATTCTGACATTCTAGCATTGTGACTTAGTGACATTCTGGAATTGTGGCAACCTGATATTCTGACATTGTGACATTCTGACATCGTGATATTCTCACATTCTGACATTCTGACATTCCAGCATTGTGACATAGTGACATTCTGGAATTGTGGCAACCTCTCATTCTGACATTCTGACATTGTGACATTCACAAATTCTAACAATCTGACATTCTAGCATTGTGACATAGTGACATTCTGAAATTGTTGCAACCTGACATTCTGACATTCTGATATTATGACAATCTCACATTCTGACATTCTGAAGTTCTAGCATTGTGACATAGTGACATTCTGAAATTGTGGCAACCTGTCATTCTCACAATCTAAAATATTGACTTTCTGACATTCTGACATTGTGACATTCTCACATTCTGACATTCTTACATTCTAGCATTGTGACATAGTGACATTCTGACAATGCGACATTGTGACATTCTGACATTCTGACATTTTGACATTCACAAATTCTAACAATCTAACATTCTAGCATTGTGACATAGTGACATTCTGGAATTGTGTCAACCTGACTTTCAGACATTGTGACATTGTTACATTGTGACATTCTGACATTGTGACATTATCAAATTCTGACATTCTGACATTCTAGCATTGTGACATAGTGACATCCTGGAATTGTGGCAACCTGACAGTCTGACATTCTGACATTCTGACATCGTGATATTCTCACATTCTGACATTCTGACATTCCAGCATTGTGACATAGTGACATTCTGGAATTTTGGCAACCTCTCATTCTGACATTCTGACATTGTGACATTCACAAATTCTAACAATCTGACATTCTAGCATTGTGACATAGTGACATTTTGGAATTGTGCAACCTGACATTCTGACATTCTGACATTCTCACATTCTCACATTCTGACATTCTGACATTCTAGCATTGTGACATAGTAACATTCCGGAATTGTGGTAACCTTTCATTCTGACATACTGACATTGTGACATTCACAAATTCTGACATTCTGACATTCTAGCATTGTGATATAGTGACATTCTGGAATTGTGGCAGCTTATCATTCTGACAATGCAAAATTGTGATATTGTGACATTGTGACATTTTGGCATAGTGATATTCTCACATACTTACATTCTGATATTCTAGCATTGTAACATAGTGACATTCTGGAACTGTGGCAACCTGTCATTCTGACATTCTGACATTCTTACATTCACAAATTCTGACATTCTGACATTCTATTATTGTGACATAATGATATTCTGGAATTGTAGCAACCTCTCATTCTGATATTCTGCCATTGTGACATTCTCACATTCTGACATTCTAGCATTGTAACATAGTGACATTCTGGAATTGTAGCAACCTCTCATTCTGACATTCTGTCATTCTGACATTCTCACATTCTATCATTCTGACATTCTAGATTGTGACATAGTGACATTCTAGAGTTGTGGCAACCTGTCATTCTGACATTCTGATATTGATACATTCTCACATTCTGATATTCTGACATACTGACATTCTGACATTCTAGTTTTGTGACATTCTGACATTCTGAAATTGTTGCAACCTGACGTTCTGACATTCTGATATTATGACAATCTCACATTCTGACATTCTGACGTTCTAGCATTGTGACATAGTGACATTCTGAAATTGTGGCAACCTGTCATTCTGACAATCTAAAATAATCACTTTCTGACATTCTGACATTGTGACATTCTCACATTCTGACATTCTTACATTCTAGCATTGTGACATAGTGACATTCTGACAATGCGATATTGTGACATTCTGACATTTTGACATTGTGACATTCTGACATTTTGACATTGTGACATTGTCACTTCTGACATTCTGACATCCTAGCATTGTGACTTAGTGACATTCTGGAATTGTGTCAACCTGACATTCTGACATTGTGACATTGTTACATTGTGACATTCTGACATTGTGACATTATCAAATTCTGACATTCTGACATTCTAGCATTGTGACTTAGTGACATTCTGGAATTCTGGCAACCTGATATTCTGACATTCTGACATTCTGACATCAAGATATTCTCACATTCTGACATTCTGACATTCCAGCATTGTGACATAGTGACATTCTGGAATTGTGGCAACCTCTCATTCTTATATTCTGATATTGTGACATTCACAAATTCTAACAATCTGATATTCTAGCATTGTGACATAGTGACATTATGAAATTGTTGCTACCTGACATTCTGACATTCTGATATTATGACAATCTCACATTCTGACATTCTGACGTTCTAGCATTGTGACATAGTGACATTCTGAAATTGTGGCAACCTGTCATTCTGACAATCTAAAATAATCACTTTCTGACATTCTGACATTGTGACATTCTCACATTCTGACATTCTGACATTCTAGCATTGTGACATAGTGTCATTCTGACAATGCGACATAGTGACATTCTGACATTTTGACATTTTGACATTCTGACATTTTGACATGGTGACATTCTCACTTCTGACATTCTGACATTCTAGCATTGTGACATAGTGACATTCTGGAATTGTGTCAACCTGACTTTCTGACATTGTGACATTTTTACATTGTGACATTCTGACATTGTGGCATTATCAAATTCTGACATTCTGACATTCTGACATTCTAGCATTGTGACATAGTGAAATTCTGGAATTGTGGCAACCTGACATTCTGACATTCTGACATTCTGACATCGTGATATTCTCACATTCTGACATTCTGACATTCCAGCATTGTGACATAGTGACATTCTGGAATTGTGGCAACCTCTCATTCTGACATTCTGACATTGTGACATTCACAAATTCTAACAATCTGACATTCTAGCATTGTGACTTAGTGACATTCTGGAATTGTGCAACCTGACATTTTGACATTCTGACATTGTGACATTATCAAATTCTGACATTCTGACATTCTAGCATTGTGACATAGTGAAATTCTGGAATTGTGGCAACCTCATATTCTGACATTCTGACATTGTGACATCGTGATATTCTGACATTCTGACATTCTGACATTCCAGCATTGTGACATAGTGACATTCTGGAATTGTGGCAACCTCTCATTCTGACATTCTGACATTGTGACATTCACAAATTCTAACAATCTGACATTCTAGCATTGTGACATAGTGACATTCTGAAATTGTGGCAACCTGTCATTCTGACAATCTAAAATATTGACTTTCTGACATTCTGACATTGTGACATTCTCACATTCTGACATTCTTACATTCTAGCATTGTGACATAGTGACATTATGACAATGCGACATAGTGACATTCTGACATTTTGACATTGTGACATTCTGATATTTTGACATTGTGACATTCTCACTTCTGACCTTCTGACATTCTAGCATTGTGACATAGTGACATTCTGAAATTGTGGCAGCCTGACTTTCTGACATTGTGTCATTGTTACATTGTGACATTCTGACATTGTGACATTATCAAATTCTGACATTCTGACATTCTATCATTGTGACATAGTGAAATTCTGGAATTGTGGCAACCTGACATTCTGACATTCTGACATTCTGATATCGTGATATTCTCACATTCTGACATTCTGACATTCCAGCATTGTTACATAGTAACATTCTGGAATTTTGGCAACCTGACTTTCTGACATTGTGACATTGTTACATTGTGACATTCTGACATTGTGACATTATCAAATTCTGACATTCTGACATTCTAGCATTGTGACATAGTGACAATCTGGAATTGTGGCAACCTCTCATTCTGACATTCTGACATTGTAACATTCACAAATTCTAACAATCTGACATTCTATCATTGTGACATAGTGACATTCTGAAATTGTTGCAACCTGACATTCTGACATTCTGATATTATGACAATCTCACATTCTGACATTCTGACGTTCTAGCATTGTGACATAGTGACATTCTGAAATTGTGGCAACCTGTCATTCTGACAATCTAAAATATTGAATTTCTGACATTCTGACATTGTGAAATTCTCACATTCTGACATTCTGACATTCTAGCACTGTAACATTGTGACATTATGACAATGCGACATTCTGACATTTTGACATGGTGACATTCTCACTTCTGACATTCTGACATTCTAGCATTGTGACATAGTGACATTCTGAAATTGTGGCAACCTGACTTTCTGACATTGTGTCATTGTTACATTGTGACATTCTGACATTGTGACATTCACAAATTCTAACAATCTGACATTCTAGCATTGTGACATAGTGACATTATGAAATTGTTGCAACCTGACATTCTGACATTCTGAAATTATGACAATCTCACATTCTGACATTCTGACGTTCTAGCATTGTGACATAGTGACATTCTGGAATTGTGTCAACCTGACTTTCTGACAATCTAAAATTTTGACTTTCTGACATTCTGACATTGTGACATTCTCACATTCTGACATTCCTACATTCTAGCATTGTGACATAGTGACATTCTGACAATGCGATATTGTGACATTCTGACATTTTGACATTGTGACATTCTGACATTTTGACATTGTGACATTGTCACTTCTGACATTCTGACATCCTAGCATTGTGACTTAGTGACATTCTGGAATTGTGTCAACCTGACATTCTGACATTGTGACATTGTTACATTGTGACATTCTGACATTGTGACATTATCAAATTCTGACATTCTGACATTCTAGCATTGTGACTTAGTGACATTGTGGAATTGTGGCAACCTGATATTCTGACATTGTGACATTCTGACATCGTGATATTCTCACATTCTGACATTCTGACATTCCAGCATTGTGACATAGTGACATTCTGGAATTGTGGCAACCTCTCATTCTGACATTCTGACATTGTGACATTCACAAATTCTAACAATCTGACATTCTAGCATTGTGACATAGTGACATTCTGAAATTGTTGCAACCTGAAATTCTGACATTCTGATATTATGACAATCTCACATTCTGACATTCTGAAGTTCTAGCATTGTGACATAGTGACATTCTGAAATTGTGGCAACCTGTCATTCTCACAATCTAAAATATTGACTTTCTGACATTCTGACATTGTGACATTCTCACATTCTGACATTCTTACATTCTAGCATTGTGACATAGTGACATTCTGACAATGCGACATTGTGACATTCTGACATTCTGATATTGTGACATTCACAAATTCTAACAATCTAACATTCTAGCATTGTGACATAGTGACATTCTGGAATTGTGTCAACCTGACTTTCAGACATTGTGACATTGTTACATTGTGACATTCTGACATTGTGACATTATCAAATTCTGACATTCTGACATTCTAGCATTGTGACTTAGTGACATTGTGGAATTGTGGCAACCTGATATTCTGACATTGTGACATTCTGACATCGTGATATTCTCACATTCTGACATTCTGACATTCCAGCATTGTGACATAGTGACATTCTGGAATTGTGGCAACCTCTCATTCTGACATTCTGACATTGTGACATTCACAAATTCTAACAATCTGACATTCTAGCATTGTGACATAGTGACATTCTGAAATTGTTGCAACCTGAAATTCTGACATTCTGATATTATGACAATCTCACATTCTGACATTCTGAAGTTCTAGCATTGTGACATAGTGACATTCTGAAATTGTGGCAACCTGTCATTCTCACAATCTAAAATATTGACTTTCTGACATTCTGACATTGTGACATTCTCACATTCTGACATTCTTACATTCTAGCATTGTGACATAGTGACATTCTGACAATGCGACATTGTGACATTCTGACATTCTGATATTGTGACATTCACAAATTCTAACAATCTAACATTCTAGCATTGTGACATAGTGACATTCTGGAATTGTGTCAACCTGACTTTCAGACATTGTGACATTGTTACATTGTGACATTCTGACATTGTGACATTATCAAATTCTGACATTCTGACATTCTAGCATTGTGACATAGTGACATCCTGGAATTGTGGCAACCTGACAGTCTGACATTCTGACATTCTGACATCGTGATATTCTCACATTCTGACATTCTGACATTCCAGCATTGTGACATAGTGACATTCTGGAATTTTGGCAACCTCTCATTCTGACATTCTGACATCGCGACATTCACAAATTCTAACAATCTGACATTCTAGCATTGTGACATAGTGACATTTTGGAATTGTGCAACCTGACATTCTGACATTCTGACATTCTCACATTCTCACATTCTGACATTCTGACATTCTAGCATTGTGACATAGTAACATTCCGGAATTGTGTTAACCTTTCATTCTGACATACTGACATTGTGACATTCACAAATTCTGACATTCTGACATTCTAGCATTGTGATATAGTGACATTCTGGAATTGTGGCAGCCTGTCATTCTGACAATGCAAAATTGTGATATTGTGACATTGTGACATTTTGGCATAGTGATATTCTCACATACTTACATTCTGACATTCTAGCATTGTAACATAGTGACATTCTGGAACTGTGGCAACCTGTCATTCTGACATTCTGACATTCTTACATTCACAAATTCTGACATTCTGACATTCTATTATTGTGACATAATGATATTCTGGAATTGTAGCAACCTCTCATTCTGATATTCTGCCATTGTGACATTCTCACATTCTGACATTCTAGCATTGTAACATAGTGACATTCTGGAATTGTAGCAACCTCTCATTCTGACATTCTGTCATTCTGACATTCTCACATTCTATCATTCTGACATTCTAGCATTGTGACATAGTGACATTCTGGAATTGTGGCAACCTGACATTCTGACATTCTCACATTGTGACATACTCACATTCTGACATTCTAGCATTGTGACATAATGACATTCTAGAGTTGTGGCAACCTGTCATTCTGACATTCTGATATTGATACATTCTCACATTCTGATATTCTGACATACTGACATTCTGACATTCTAGTTTTGTGACATTCTGTCATTCTGAAATTGTTGCAACCTGACATTCTGACATTCTGATATTATGACAATCTCACATTCTGACATTCTGACGTTCTAGCATTGTGACATAGTGACATTCTGAAATTGTGGCAACCTGTCATTCTGACAATCTAAAATAATCACTTTCTGACATTCTGACATTGTGACATTCTCACATTCTGAAATTCTGACATTCTAGCATTGTGACATAGTGACATTCTGACAATGCGACATAGTGACATTCTGACATTTTGACATTGTGACATTCTGACATTTTGACATGGTGACATTCTCACTTCTGACATTCTGACATTCTATCATTGTGACATAGTGACATTCTGGAATTGTGTCAACCTGACTTTCTGACATTGTGACATTTTTACATTGTGACATTCTGACATTGTGACATTATCAAATTCTGACATTCTGACATTCTGACATTCTAGCATTGTGACATAGTGAAATTCTGGAATTGTGGCAACCTGACATTCTGACATTCTGACATTCTGACATCGCGATATTCTCACATTCTGACATTCTGACATTCCAGCATTGTGACATAGTGACATTCTGGAATTGTGGCAACCTCTCATTCTGACATTCTGACATTGTGACATTCACAAATTCTAACAATCTGACATTCTAGCATTGTGACATAGTGACATTCTGGAATTGTGCAACCTGACATTTTGACATTCTGACATTGTGACATTATCAAATTCTGACATTCTGACATTCTAGCATTGTGACATAGTGACATTCTGGAATTGTGGCAACCTCATATTCTGACATTCTGACATTCTGACATCGTGATATTCTGACATTCTGACATTCTGACATTCCAGCATTGTGACATAATGACATTCTGGAATTGTGGCAACCTCTCATTCTGACATTCTGACATTGTGACATTCACAAATTCTAACAATCTGACATTCTAGCATTGTGACATAGTGACATTCTGAAATTGTGGCAACCTGTCATTCTGACAATCTAAAATATTGACTTTCTGACATTCTGACATTGTGAAATTCTCACATTCTGACATTCTGACATTCTAGCATTGTGACATAGTGACATTATGACAATGCGACATAGTGACATTCTGACATTTTGACATTGTGACATTCTGATATTTTGACATTGTGACATTCTCACTTCTGACCTTCTGACATTCTAGCATTGTGACATAGTGACATTCTGAAATTGTGGCAGCCTGACTTTCTGACATTGTGTCATTGTTACATTGTGACATTCTGACATTGTGACATTATCAAATTCTGACATTCTGACATTCTATCATTGTGACATAGTGAAATTCTGGAATTGTGGCAACCTGACATTCTGACATTCTGACATTCTGACATCGCGATATTCTCACATTCTGACATTCTGACATTCCAGCATTGTTACATAGTAACATTCTGGAATTTTGGCAACCTGACTTTCTGACATTGTGATATTGTTACATTGTTACATTCTGACATTGTGACATTATCAAATTCTGACATTCTGACATTCTAGCATTGTGACATAGTGACATTCTGGAATTGTGGCAACCTCTCATTCTGACATTCTGACATTGTAACATTCACAAATTCTAACAATCTGACATTCTATCATTGTGACATAGTGACATTCTGAAATTGTTGCAACCTGACATTCTGACATTCTGATATTATGACAATCTCACATTCTGACATTCTGACGTTCTAGCATTGTGACATAGTGACATTCTGAAAATGTGGCAACCTGTCATTCTGACAATCTAAAATATTGAATTTCTGACATTCTGACATTGTGAAATTCTCACATTCTGACATTCTGACATTCTAGCACTGTAACATTGTGACATTATGACAATGCGACATTGTGACATTTTGACATGGTGACATTCTCACTTCTGACATTCTGACATTCTAGCATTGTGACATAGTGACATTCTGAAATTGTGGCAACCTGAATTTCTGACATTGTGTCATTTTTACATTGTGACATTCTGACATTGTGACATTCACAAATTCTAACAATCTGACATTCTAGCATTGTGACATAGTGACATTATGAAATTGTTGCAACCTGACATTCTGACATTCTGATATTATGACAATCTCACATTCTGACATTCTGACGTTCTAGCATTGTGACATAGTGACATTCTGGAATTGTGTCAACCTGACTTTCTGACAATCTAAAATATTGACTTTCTGACATTCTGACATTGTGACATTCTCACTTCTGACATTCTGACATTCTAGCATTGTGACATAGTGACATTCTGGAATTGTGTCAACCTGATTTTCTGACATTGTGACATTGTTACATTGTGACATTCTGACATTGTGACATTATCAAATTCTGACATTCTGACATTCTAGCATTGTGACATAGTGAAATTCTGGAATTGTGGCAACCTGACATTCTGACATTCTGACATTCTGACATCGTGATATTCTCACATTCTGACATTCTGACATTCCAGCATTGTGACATAGTGACATTCTGGAAGTTTGGCAACCTCTCATTCTGACATTCTGACATTGTGACATTCACAAATTCTAACAATCTGACATTCTATCATTGTGACATAGTGACATTCTGAAATTGTTGCAACCTGACATTCTTACATTCTGATATTATGGCAATCTCACATTCTGACATTCTGACGTTCTAGCACTGTGACATTGTGACATTCTGAAATTGTGGCAACCTGTCATTCTGACAGTCTAAAATATTGACTTTCTGACATTCTGACATTGTGACATTCTCACATTCTGACATTCTTACATTCTAGCATTGTGACATTGTGACATTATGACAATGCGACATAGTGACATTCTGACATTTTGACATTGTGACATTCTGACATTTTGACATTGTGACATTCTCACTTCTGACATTCTGACATTCTAGCATTGTGACATAGTGACATTCTGAAATTGTGGCAACCTGACTTTCTGACATTGTGTCATTGTTACATTGTGACATCCTGACATTGTGACATTATCAAATTCTGACATTCTGACATTCTATCATTGTGACATAGTGAAATTCTGGAATTGTGGCAACCTGACATTCTGACATTCTGACATTCTGATATCGTGATATTCTCACATTCTGACATTCTGACATTCCAGCATTGTTGCATAGTGACATTCCGGAATTTTGGCAACCTGACTTTCTGACATTGTGACATTGTTACATTGTGACATTCTGACATTGTGACATTATCAAATTCTGACATTCTGACATTCTAGCATTGTGACATAGCAACATTCTGGAATTGTGGCAACCTCTAATTCTGACATTCTGACATTTTGACATTCACAAATTCTAACAATCTGACATTCTATCATTGTGACATAGTGACATTCTGAAATTGTTGCAAGATGACATTCTGACATTCTGATATTATGACAATCTCACATTCTGACATTCTGACGTTCTAGCATTGTGACATAGTGACATTTTAGAGTTGTGGCAACCTGTCATTCTGACATTCTGATATTGATACATTCTCACATTCTGATGTTCTGACATTCTGACATTCTGACATTCTAGATTTGTGACATTCTGACATTCTGAAATTGTTGCAACCTGACATTCTGACATTCTGATACTATGACAATCTCACATTCTGTCAATCTGACATTCTCACATTCTATCATTCTGACATTCTAGCATTGTGACATAGTGACATTCTGGAATTGTGGCAACCTGACATTCTGACATTGTGACATTCTCACATTCTGATATTCTGACATTCTAGCATTGTGACATAGTGATATTTTGCGACTTTGAAAACCTGTCATTATGACATTCTTACGTTGTGACATTCTCACATTCTGACGTTCTGACATTCTACCATTGTGACATAGTGACATTCTGGAATTGTGGCAACCTGACATTCTGACATTCTAATATTTTGACATTCTCACATTCTGACATTCTTACATTCTAGCATTGTGACATAGTGATATTCTGGAATTGTGGCAACCAGACATTTTGACATTTTGACATCGTGACATTCTCGCATTCTGACATTCTGACATTCTAGCATTGTGACATAGTGATATTCTGGAATTGTGGCAACCTGACATTGTGACATTGTGACATTGTTGCATTGTGACATCCTAGCATTGTGACATTATGATATTTTCCGACTGTGGTAACCTCACATTCTCCCATTCTGACAATGTGACATTCTGACATTCTGACATTCTGACATTCAGACGTTCTCACATTCTGACATTCTGACATTCTAGCGTTGTGGCATAGTGACATTCTGGAATAGTGGCAACCTGATATTCTGTCATTCTGACATTGTGACATTCTCACATTCTGATATTCTGACATTCAAGCATTGTGATATAGTGACTTTATGCGACTGTGACAACCAGTCATTCTGACATTCTGACATTGTGAACTTCTCACATTCTGACATTCTAGCATTGTGACATAGTGACATCCTGAAATTGTGGCAACCTGACATTCTGACATTCTGAAATACTGATATTCTCACATTCTGTCATTCTGACATTCTAGCATAATGACATAGTGACATTCTAGAGTTGTTGCAACCTGTCATTCTGACATTCTGATATTGATACATTCTCACATTCTGATATTCTGACATTCTGACATTCTGACATTCTAGATTTGTGACATAGTGACATTCTGAAATTGTTGCAACCTGACATTCTGACATTCAGATATTATGACAATCTCACATTCTGATATTCTGACGTTCTAGCATTGTGACATAGTGACATTCTGAAATTGTGGCAACCTGTCATTCTGACAATCTAAAATATTGACTTTCTGACATTCTGACATTGTGACATTCTCACATTCTGACATTCTTACATTCTAGCATTGTGACATAGTGACATTCTGACAATGCGACATTGTAAAATTCTGACATTTTGACATTGTGACATTCTCACTTCTGACATTCTGACATTCCAGCATTGTGACATAGTGACATTCTGGAATTGTGTCAACCTGATTTTCTGACATTGTGACATTGTTACATTGTGACATTCTGACATTGTGACATTATAAAATTCTGACATTCTGACATTCTAGCATTGTGACATTCTGACATTCTGGAATTCTGGCAACCTGACATTCTGACATTCTGACATTCTGACATCGTGATATTCTCACATTCTGACATTCTGACATTCCAGCATTGTGACATAGTGACATTCTGGAATTTTGGCAACCTCTCATTCTGACATTCTGACATTGTGACATTCACAAATTCTAACAATCTGACATTCTATCATTGTGACATAGTGACATTTTGGATTTGTGCAACCTGACATTCTGACATTTTGACATGCTGCAATGAAGGGACGGGAACCCAGCTTGATGCAAGCTAATGTTCAGTTTATTAAGCAACAACTCAAAACTTATATACACAGAAAGGCTGCGCGCGCTAAGATCTGATTGGGAGAAGGCCACATTCCTCAAGACAAAACACCTTAACAACCCAAAGCACTCTTAATAGTCTGAACAAAACAGTTCCCGATCGCTTCCTATTCCTATATCCTATTTCTTTACACAGCCTGCATCCAAGGCTAATGGTCAAATTCCTGCATAGCCAGCAGCTCAATCTGGCTAGCATTTTTGCCGTTATCCACATTTCCCCCTTTCTGTTGCACTATGAATATTTTCTTTGTAGCATTTTCAATCATTTTTTGCACACACTGCAAAATACAAGGAAGTAACAGCAAAAACACTACAATAGTCATTACAATATAACACATCATTTTTAAGGTATTGCGAAGCCATCCAGTGAGACCCCATCCCGAGAATAATTTGTCCAACCAATCCTGTAACCTGAATGAGTGGTGCTGCTGTGGGGTATGTTTGGATCTGGGAGACAGAATGTCTCAGGAACAAAGGCAAGCAAACTACGCATTCAGAGCAACACAGAGGGTTAGAGTTTTAGTAAACATACACTCACGCACACACACAAAACATCCATTTTAGACAAGTGTAAGCATGAAGCAGAAACATCCTAAGCAAGTGCATTATTAGCTATTGGCCCCTGAGAAATGGCAAGTCGCCAGAGAGGAGAGACAAAAGGAACATGCTGGTGATGGATGCGATAGGCAGTGCCAACAGGGCGTCCCCTGATTCAAAGTGCACTTTTCCTCTCTCACCCACCACAGATTCTCTCCTGCTTTTACTCTTCTCAGGGTCTGCAGGGTTTCTTCCATTTGTACACTGTATCCGCGTGGCCAGTGCATGATACAGAGCCCAAATGGAGTACCTGCTTGCAAAACAATAAACTACTAAGGTTAGCTTTCTCTAAAAAATGCTAATAACCATGAATTCCAAAAGTGGAAACATCAAATCCTGTTCATTTTTATATTTAATCTACCACTAAAAATAGAAAAAGCAGCACACAATAACCTAAATAATAGCTAATGACAACCTAAATAATACCTAATAATTCTAATTCTAAAGCCTACATTGGTAACACAGGAAAATCACACATGACCTGTGTTGTTACTAATATACCATCCAGCTGTTTTTCATCATTCACTATGGCATGCATAAGTTATTTACAATACAACAATTTACAAAACAATAAGAAACACACAATCTTATTTTGAAGGCTGGATGATATTTTTTGCCTTGAGATGAGGCCAGACATATCACACTGGAAACCATATAGGGACAGTCCATAACCTTTCTTGTGGTGTGTCTCCTGTATGGTCTTGATACTTGCTTGAATTGACATTGAGTGATCTGATAGGTTCATGCAGCACATCCCTTCGAAATCCTCACAGCCATGGCAGCAGCTGGTCTCATCCTTCTTCGGTCGTGTTTTCTTTTGTTGTCGGAGAAATCTGTTCCTCCCGGTATGGTTTCACGTTTTTCGCAGGAATCCACCTGGGGCCTTTTTCTGTGGACACACAAGCATAACCTCTCCCCCATGTGACAAGAGGGTATGGCCCCATTATCATACCTGTTTCTGGGTCTCGAATCAACACTGGAGCCTTGACTCTTGTTTCAAATGTGGTGTTCGAGCTAAAATGTGGACTATCGGAGGATTAGCATCTAGCAGGAAACAATTTAAGAAATTAAAAACATAAAGAGCTTTATGTAGTCGCTCCTCAGGAGGGGAAGCTCCCATTCCCCCCTTTTGTTGTGCTAATAGACGAAAAAAGGGTAACTCCGGGGCACACCGGTGAGCTTGTCTGTTAGAGATAGCTGTGGCGACTTTTTGCAAAGCATTGGCAGTTTCAGAGCCAAGACTGCGGGGAGAGCGCAAATCAGAATACCCTTTTAGGAGTTCAAAAAGAGGATATAAATCCGCATTGGAGATACCCAACAGTGGTCGGACCCAATTAATTGCTCCCAACAATTTTTGTACATCATGTAAATTTTTTACATGAGTTTGTATTTGTAAGGGCTAGGGAATTACAGTCTGGGCTCTAATGCGCCAGCCTAAATATTTCCATGGTGGTGTCTTCTGAATTTTTTCAGGTACAATACAGAAACCTGCTGCATTAACAGCAGTTGTAACAAAGGCTACAGCTTCCTCCATGATCTCGTGATGTTGTGCAGCCACTAAGATATCATCCATATAATGATACAATAAAACATTTGGCATTGTGTCTCGAATGGGGCTAAGCACTTTAGCTACATACCACTGACAAATTGTGGGGCTATTTTTCATTCCTCGTGGCGGCACAACCCACTGGTATCTCTGCAACGGGGCTTGCATGTTGATGCTTGGAACTGAAAATGCAAATCGAGGGGCATCATCAGGGTGTAATGGAACATTAAAGAAGCAGTCTTTAAGATCAATAACAGTCAAATGCCAATCTCGGGGAATCATTGTGGGTGATGGGAGACCTGGTTGAAGGGCTCCCATATTTTCCATAGCATCATTAATTTTTCTGAGGTCATGGAGCAAGCGCCATTTACCGGTTTGTTTCTTAATTACAAATACAGGTGAGTTCCAAGGACTAGTGGAAGGTACAATATGTCCTTTTGCTAGTTGTTCTGCTACTAAATCTTGGAGGGCGCAAAGTTTTTCTAACGGAAGGGGCCATTGATCCACCCATCTAGGGGTATCTGTTTTCCATATTAGCTTAAGGGTGTCGCGCCTCTCAATGGCCCCTTCAAAAAATCTGCCTTTATAGTAACTCCCCACTGAGCCATAACATCACGGCCCCATAATATCATTGGAATTGGTAACACAAATGGTTTGATGGTAGCTATTCGATCCTCAGGTCCTTTGATTTGGATAAATTCAGCGCTTTGCTGGCTGTTCCTCGCACCTCCCACCCCTGCTAATGTATGTGATGCCGATGTTAGAGGCGATAGGGGTGGCCATTTGGATAGGGAGATGACAGTCATATCAGCTCCTGTCCAAAATTCCTGTTAAGATAATTTGTTGCTGGTTTCTTTGTAAAGTACATTGCAAGGTCGGTCTGGACGAGGTTACAGATTGTGTCCAAAAAATAGCTGGGGGTCCTGTAGATCCAAAACCCCCCTTTCTTTTTTCCTGGGATACACCATTGCTAGTAATTGCTGGAAAAAGAATCAATTGGGCTATGCGGGTACCCTTTACCACAGTACATGGTGGCATGGGTGTCCACGCCATAATTTTTATGATTTGTGAATCAGAGTCAATAACCCCTGGTAAAATGAATAAACCTGTTAAAGTTGTAGATGATCTTCCTAGAATTAAACCGTGCGTCCCCGGGGGTAATGGACCAGTAGCATTTGAATCTAATAAATGCACTGAGGAATCAATCAGTGTTACTGTATGTGAGGTTGCCAGGTCCAAAACTGCGCCCTCTGAGACAGCCGGGCTCCCCCCGTCGAGGGCATCGAGACCGCAGGCCGCAGGCAGGGTCGCAGGCGCGGCCGTCTGAGCATTCGGCGCGGCAACCCGTGTCGGAGCGCGGGGCCGCCCCGCGCCCCCCCCGAGCCTCCTGAAGGCGACCGTCCCCCGTCAACCAAAGCGCGAGTGACACCGGCTCGAAAAGTGTGTCCCCCCCCCCGGCATCGCGGACAGATAGAAACGTCCCCAGGTTCTCCCCCACAGCCCCGCCCAGAAAGGAGACAGCTCTCTCCAATATGCCACATCCAAAATACACCACCCGACTGGAAGCGGGGCTCTGCCTCCCCACATTTATGGCAGCAAAAGCAGCAGCCATTGCCTCACACCCGTGATCTGCAGCTCCCAAACGACTGCACGCCTGCATCACCTCAGAGAGAGTGGGGATAGGAGCAGCTGAAACAGGGGGTCTCAAGGGAGTCATATCAGAGGAGGATTCCCCCTCTATACTAAGGGAAGGAGCACACGATTTAGATTCCTTAGATTTAAGAGTATCAAAAATAGTTCTCCAAGGGGCTAAAAGTTTCTGCGCAGCAGAATCGCTCTGGGTGGATGCGTCCCACAACTTAACCCCAGCTCGATCCCATAATTCTAGCGTGAAAATGGTGGAAGAATCTGTATCAGGGATTTTATCCCGTACCCGCTGCAAGATGAGGCGTAAGTCAGCGCTAGAGAGAGTCTTTTCATGCTTCGAGATTAAATCCCGCATAATATAAAATACGTCCCGCTCTTCACAAGATATGTGATTTCTCATAGTTACCCCAAGCTCACCTACCAATCGCGAGGAGGTGATTGTACGGATCCGTTTTCCTGCTTCCTTTCAGCAGCTGATTCTCAAGGTATTCCTTGTTGTCCTGCTTCCTTTCAGCAGCTAATTCTAGAGTTCTTGGGGACTTGCAGCTGGATTATCCAAAGTCCCGAATGTCGGGGTCACCATTTGCTGCAATGAAGGGACGGGAACCCAGCTTGATGCAAGCTAATGTTCAGTTTATTAAGCAACAACTCAAAACTTATATACACAGAAAGGCTGCGCGCGCTAAGATCTGATTGGGAGAAGGCCACATTCCTCAAGACAAAACACCTTAACAACCCAAAGCACTCTTAATAGTCTGAACAAAACAGTTCCCGATCGCTTCCTATTCCTATATCCTATTTCTTTACACAGCCTGCATCCAAGGCTAATGGTCAAATTCCTGCATAGCCAGCAGCTCAATCTGGCTAGCATTTTTGCCGTTATCCACACTGACATTCTCACATTCTCACATTCTGACATTCTAGCATTGTGACATAGTAACATTCCGGAATTGTGGTAACCTTTCATTCTGACATACTGACATTGTGACATTCACAAATTCTGACATTCTGACATTCTAGCATTGTGATATAGTGACATTCTGGAATTGTGGCAACCTGACATTCTGACATTCTGACATTGTGACATACTCACATTCTGACATTCTAGCATTGTGACATAGTGACATTCTAGAGTTGTGGCAACCTGTCATTCTGACATTCTGATATTGATACATTCTCACATTCTGATATTCTGACATACTGACATTCTGACATTCTAGTTTTGTGACATTCTGACATTCTGAAATTGTTGCAACCTGACATTCTGACATTCTGATATTATGACTATCTCACATTCTGACATTCTGACGTTCTAGCATTGTGACATAGTGACATTCTGAAATTGTGGCAACCTGTCATTCTGACAATCTAAAATATTCACTTTCTGACATTCTGACATTGTGACATTCTCACATTCTGACATTCTTACATTCTAGCATTGTGACATTGTGACATTATGACAATGCGACATTGTGACATTCTGACATTTTGACATTGTGACATTCTGACATTTTGACATTGTGACATTCTCACTTCTGACATTCTGATATTCTAGCATTGTGACATAGTGACATTCTGGAATTGTGTCAACCTGACTTTCTGACATTGTGACATTGTTACATTGTGACATTCTGACATTGTGACATTATCAAATTCTGACATTCTGACATTCTAGCATTGTGACATTCTGACATTCTGGAATTCTGGCAACCTGACATTCTGACATTCTGACATTCTGACATCGTGATATTCTCACATTCTGACATTCTGACATTCCAGCATTGTGACATACTGACATTCTGGAATTGTGGCAACCTCTCATTCTTATATTCTGACATTGTGACATTCACAAATTCTAACAATCTGATATTCTAGCATTGTGACATAGTGACATTATGAAATTATTGCTCCCTGACATTCTGACATTCTGATATTATGACAATCTCACATTCTGACATTCTGACGTTCTAGCATTGTGACATAGTGACATTCTGAAATTGTGGCAACCTGTCATTCTGACAATCTAAAATAATCACTTTCTGACATTCTGACATTCTGACATTCTCACATTCTGACATTCTGACATTCTAGCATTGTGACATAGTGTCATTCTGACAATGCGACATAGTGACATTCTGACATTTTGACATTGTGACATTCTGACATTTTGACATGGTGACATTCTCACTTCTGACATTCTGACATTCTAGCATTGTGACATAGTGACATTCTGGAATTGTGTCAACCTGACTTTCTGACATTGTGACATTTTTACATTGTGACATTCTGACATTGTGACATTATCAAATTCTGACATTCTGACATTCTGACATTCTAGCATTGTGACATAGTGAAATTCTGGAATTGTGGCAACCTGACATTCTGACATTCTGACATTCTGACATCGCGATATTCTCACATTCTGACATTCTGACATTCCAGCATTGTGACATAGTGACATTCTGGAATTGTGGCAACCTCTCATTCTGACATTCTGACATTGTGACATTCACAAATTCTAACAATCTGACATTCTAGCATTGTGACTTAGTGACATTCTGGAATTGTGCAACCTGACATTTTGACATTCTGACATTGTGACATTATCAAATTCTGACATTCTGACATTCTAGCATTGTGACATAGTGAAATTCTGGAATTGTGGCAACCTGACATTCTGACATTCTGACATTGTGACATCGTGATATTCTGACATTCTGACATTCTGACATTCCAGCATTGTGACATAGTGACATTCTGGAATTGTGGCAACCTCTCATTCTGACATTCTGACATTGTGACATTCACAAATTCTAACAATCTGACATTCTAGCATTGTGACATAGTGACATTCTGAAATTGTGGCAACCTGTCATTCTGACAATCTAAAATATTGACTTTCTGACATTCTGACATTGTGACATTCTCACATTCTGACATTCTTACATTCTAGCATTGTGACATTGTGACATTATGACAATGCGACATAGTGACATTCTGACATTTTGACATTGTGACATTCTGATATTTTGACATTGTGACATTCTCACTTCTGACATTCTGACATTCTAGCATTGTGACATAGTGACATTCTGAAATTGTGGCAGCCTGACTTTCTGACATTGTGTCATTGTTACATTGTGACATTCTGACATTGTGACATTATCAAATTCTGACATTCTGACATTCTATCATTGTGACATAGTGAAATTCTGGAATTGTGGCAACCTGACATTCTGACATTCTGACATTCTGATATCGTGATATTCTCACATTCTGACATTCTGACATTCCAGCATTGTTACATAGTAACATTCTGGAATTGTGCAACCTGACTTTCTGACATTGTGACATTGTTACATTGTGACATTCTGACATTGTGACATTATCAAATTCTGACATTCTGACATTCTAGCATTGTGACATAGTGACATTCTGGAATTGTGGCAACCTCTCATTCTGACATTCTGACATTGTAACATTCACAAATTCTAACAATCTGACATTCTATCATTGTGACATAGTGACATTCTGAAATTGTTGCAACCTGACATTCTGACATTCTGATATTATGACAATCTCACATTCTGACATTCTGACGTTCTAGCATTGTGACATAGTGACATTCTGAAATTGTGGCAACCTGTCATTCTGACAATCTAAAATATTGAATTTCTGACATTCTGACATTGTGAAATTCTCACATTCTGACATTCTGAGACTCTAGCACTGTAACATTTTGGCATTATGACAATGCGACATTGTGACATTTTGACATGGTGACATTCCCACTTCTGACATTCTGACATTCTAGCATTGTGACATAGTGACATTCTGGAATTGTGTCAACCTGATTTTCTGACATTGTGTCATTGTTACATTGTGACATTCTGACATTGTGACATTCACAAATTCTAACAATCTGACATTCTAGCATTGTGACATAGTGACATTATGAAATTGTTGCAACCTGACATTCTGACATTCTGATATTATGACAATCTCACATTCTGACATTCTGACGTTCTAGCATTGTGACATAGTGACATTCTGGAATTGTGTCAACCTGACTTTCTGACAATCTAAAATATTGAATTTCTGACATTCTGACATTGTGACATTCTCACATTCTGACATTCTTACATTCTAGCATTGTGACATAGTGACATTCTGACAATGCGATATTGTGACATTCTGACATTTTGACATTGTGACATTCTGACATTTTGACATTGTGACATTGTCACTTCTGACATTCTGACATTCTAGCATTGTGACATAGTGACATTCTGGAATTGTGTCAACCTGACATTCTGACATTGTGACATTGTTACATTGTGACATTCTGACATTGTGACATTATCAAATTCTGACATTCTGACATTCTAGCATTGTGACTTAGTGACATTGTGGAATTGTGGCAACCTGATATTCTGACATTGTGACATTCTGACATCGTGATATTCTCACATTCTGACATTCTGACATTCCAGCATTGTGACATAGTGACATTCTGGAACTGTGGCAACCTCTCATTCTGACATTCTGACATTGTGACATTCACAAATTCTAACAATCTGACATTCTAGCATTGTGACATAGTGACATTCTGAAATTGTTGCAACCTGACATTTTGACATTCTGATATTATGACAATCTCACATTCTGACATTCTGAAGTTCTAGCATTGTGACATAGTGACATTCTGAAATTGTGGCAACCTGTCATTCTCACAATCTAAAATATTCACTTTCTGACATTCTGACATTGTGACATTCTCACATTCTGACATTCTTACATTCTAGCATTGTGACATAGTGACATTCTGACAATGCGACATTGTGACATTCTGACATTCTGACATTGTGACATTCACAAATTCTAACAATCTAATATTCTAGCATTGTGACATAGTGACATTCTGGAATTGTGTCAACCTGACTTTCAGACATTGTGACATTGTTAGATTGTGACATTCTGACATTGTGACATTATCAAATTCTGACATTCTGACATTCTAGCATTGTGACATAGTGACATCCTGGAATTGTGGCAACCTGACATTCTGACATTCTGACATTCTGACATCGTGATATTCTCACATTCTGACATTCTGACATTCCAGCATTGTGACATAGTGACATTCTGGAATTGTGGCAACCTCTCATTCTGACATTCTGACATTGTGACATTCACAAATTCTAACAATCTGACATTCTAGCATTGTGACATAGTGACATTTTGGAATTGTGCAACCTGACATTCTGACATTCTGACATTCTCACATTCTCACATTCTGACATTCTGACATTCTAGCATTGTGACATAGTAACATTCCGGAATTGTGGTAACCTTTCATTCTGACATACTGACATTGTGACATTCAGAAATTCTGACATTCTGACATTCTAGCATTGTGTTATAGTGACATTCTGGAATTGTGGCAGCCTGTCATTCTGACAATGCAAAATTGTGATATTGTGACATTGTGACATTTTGGCATAGTGATATTCTCACATACTTACATTCTGACATTCTAGCATTGTAACATAGTGACATTCTGGAACTGTGGCAACCTGTCATTCTGACATTCTGACATTCTTACATTCACAAATTCTGACATTCTGACATTCTATTATTGTGACATAATGATATTCTGGAATTGTAGCAACCTCTCATTCTGATATTCTGCCATTGTGACATACTCACATTCTGACATTCTAGCATTGTGACATAGTGACATTCTAGAGTTGTGGCAACCTGTCATTCTGACATTCTGATATTGATACATTCTCACATTCTGATATTCTGACATACTGACATTCTGACATTCTAGTTTTGTGACATTCTGACATTCTGAAATTGTTGCAACCTGACATTCTGACATTCTGATATTATGACAATCTCACATACTGACATTCTGACGTTCTAGCATTGTGACATAGTGACATTCTGAAATTGTGGCAACCTGTCATTCTGACAATCTAAAATATTCACTTTCTGACATTCTGACATTGTGACATTCTCACATTCTGACATTCTTACATTCTAGCATTGTGACATAGTGACATTCTGACAATGCGACATTGTGACATTCTGACATTTTGACATTGTGACATTCTGACATTTTGACATTGTGACATTCTCACTTCTGACATTCTGATATTCTAGCATTGTGACATAGTGACATTCTGGAATTGTGTCAACCTGACTTTCTGACATTGTGACATTGTTACATTGTGACATTCTGACATTGTGACATTATCAAATTCTGACATTCTGACATTCTAGCATTGTGACATTCTGACATTCTGGAATTCTGGCAACCTGACATTCTGACATTCTGACATTCTGACATCGTGATATTCTCACATTCTGACATTCTGACATTCCAGCATTGTGACATAGTGACATTCTGGAATTGTGGCAACCTCTCATTCTTATATTCTGACATTGTGACATTCACAAATTCTAACAATCTGATATTCTAGCATTGTGACATAGTGACATTATGAAATTGTTGCTACCTGACATTCTGACATTCTGATATTATGACAATCTCACATTCTGACATTCTGACGTTCTAGCATTGTGACATAGTGACATTCTGAAATTGTGGCAACCTGTCATTCTGACAATCTAAAATAATCACTTTCTGACATTCTGACATTGTGACATTCTCACATTCTGACATTCTGACATTCTAGCATTGTGACATTTTGACATTCTGACAATGCGACATAGTGACATTCTGACATTTTGACATTGTGACATTCTGACATTTTGACATGGTGACATTCTCACTTCTGACATTCTGACATTCTAGCATTGTGACATAGTGACATTCTGGAATTGTGTCAACCTGACTTTCTGACATTGTGACATTTTTACATTGTGACATTCTGACATTGTGACATTATCAAATTCTGACATTCTGACATTCTGACATTCTAGCATTGTGACATAGTGAAATTCTGGAATTGTGGCAACCTGACATTCTGACATTCTGACATTCTGACATCGCGATATTCTCACATTCTGACATTCTGACATTCCAGCATTGTGACATAGTGACATTCTGGAATTGTGGCAACCTCTCATTCTGACATTCTGACATTGTGACATTCACAAATTCTAACAATCTGACATTCTAGCATTGTGACTTAGTGACATTCTGGAATTGTGCAAACTGACATTTTGACATTCTGACATTGTGACATTATCAAATTCTGACATTCTGACATTCTAGCATTGTGACATAGTGACATTCTGGAATTGTGGCAACCTCGAATTCTGACATTCTGACATTGTGACATTCACAAATTCTAACAATCTGACATTCTAGCATTGTGACTTAGTGACATTTTGGAATTGTGCAACCTGACATTTTGACATTCTGACATTGTGACATTATCAAATTCTGACATTCTGACATTCTAGCATTGTGACATAGTGACATTCTGGAATTGTGGCAACCTCTCATTATGACATTCTGACATTGTAACATTCACAAATTCTAACAATCTGACATTCTATCATTGTGACATAGTGACATTCTGAAATTGTTGCAACCTGACATTCTGACATTCTGATATTATGACAATCTCACATTCTGACATTCTGACGTTCTAGCATTGTGACATAGTGACATTCTGAAATTGTGGCAACCTGTCATTCTGACAATCTAAAATATTGAATTTCTGTCATTCTGACAATGTGAAATTCTCACATTCTGACATTCTGACATTCTAGCAGTGTAACATTGTGACATTATGGCAATGCGACATTGTGACATTTTGACATGGTGACATTCTCACTTCTGACATTCTGACATTCTAGCATTGTGACATAGTGACATTCTGAAATTGTGGCAACCTGACTTTCTGACATTGTTTCATTGTTACATTGTGACATTCTGACATTGTGACATTCACAAATTCTAACAATCTGACATTCTAGCATTGTGACATAGTGACATTATGAAATTGTTGCAACCTGACATTCTGACATTCTGATATTATGACATTCTCACATTCTGACATTCTGAATTTCTAGCATTGTGACATAGTGACATTCTGGAATTGTGTCAACCTGACTTTCTGACAATCTAAAATATTGACTTTCTGACATTCTGACATTGTGACATTCTCACATTCTGACATTCTTACATTCTAGCATTGTGACATAGTGACATTCTGACAATGCGATATTGTGACATTCTGACATTTTGACATTGTGACATTCTGACATTTTGACATTGTGACATTGTCACTTCTGACATTCTGACATTCTAGCATTGTGACATAGTGACATTCTGGAATTGTGTCAACCTGACATTCTGACATTGTGACATTGTTAAATTGTGACATTCTGACATTGTTACATTATCAAATTCTGACATTCTGACATTCTAGCATTGTGACATAGTGAAATTCTGGAATTGTGGCAACCTGACATTCTGACATTGTGTCATTCTGACATCGTGATATTCTCACTTTCTGACATTCTGACATTCCAGCATTGTGACATACTGACATTCTGGAATTGTGGCAACCTCTCATTCTGACATTCTGACATTGTGACATTCACAAATTCTAACAATCTGACATTCTAGCAGTGTGACATAGTGACATTCTGAAATTGTTGCAACCTGACATTCTGACATTCTGATATTATGACAATCTCACATTCTGACATTCTGAAGTTCTAGCATTGTGACATAGTGACATTCTGAAATTGTGGCAACCTGTCTTTCTCACAATCTAAAATATTCACTTTCTGACATTCTGACACTGTGACATTCTCACATTCTGACATTCTTACATTCTAGCATTGTGACATAGTGACATTCTGACAATGCGACATTGTGACATTCTGACATTCTGACATTGTGACATTCACAAATTCTAACAATCTAACATTCTAGCATTCTGACATAGTTACATTCTGGAATTGTGTCAACCTGACTTTCAGACATTGTGACATTGTTACATTGTGACATTCTGACATTGTGACATTATCAAATTCTGACATTCTGACATTCTAGCATTGTGACATAGTGACATTCTGGAATTGTGGCAACCTCTCATTCTGACATTCTGACATTCTGACATCGCGAAATTCTCACATTCTGACATTCTGACATTCCAGCATTGTGACATAGTGACATTCTGGAATTGTGGCAACCTCTCATTCTGACATTCTGACATTGTGACATTCACAAATTCTAAGAATCTGACATTCTAGCATTTTGACTTAGTGACATTCTGGAATTGTGCAACCTGACAATTTGACATTCTGACATTGTGACATTATCAATTTCTTACATTCTGACATTCTAGCATTGTGACATAGTGAAATTCTGGAATTGTGGCAACCTGATATTCTGACATTCTGACATTCTGACATCGTGATATTCACACATTCTGACATTCTTACATTCCAGCATTGTGACATAATGACATTCTGGAATTGTGGCAACCTCTCATTCTGACATTCTGACATTGTGACATTCACAAATTCTAACAATCTAACATTCTAGCATTGTGACATAGTGACATTCTGAAATTGTTGCAACCTGACATTCTGACAATCTAAAATATTGACTTTCTGACATTCTGACATTGTGACATTCTCACATTCTGACATTCTGACATTCTAGCATTGTGACATAGTGACATTCTGAAATTGTGGCAGCCTGACTTTCTGACATTGTGTCATTGTTACATTGTGACATTCTGACATTGTGACATTATCAAATTCTGACATTCTGACATTCTATCATTGTGACATAGTGAAATTCTGGAATTGTGGCAACCTGACATTCTGACATTCTGACATTCTGATATCGTGATATTCTCACATTCTGACATTCTGACATTCCAGCATTGTTACATAGTAACATTCTGGAATTGTGCAACCTGACTTTCTGACATTGTGACATTGTTACATTGTGACATTCTGACATTGTGACATTATCAAATTCTGACATTCTGACATTCTAGCATTGTGACATAGTGACATTCTGGAATTGTGGCAACCTCTCATTCTGACATTCTGACATTGTAACATTCACAAATTCTAACAATCTGACATTCTATCATTGTGACATAGTGACATTCTGAAATTGTTGCAACCTGACATTCTGACATTCTGATATTATGACAATCTCACATTCTGACATTCTGACGTTCTAGCATTGTGACATAGTGACATTCTGAAATTGTGGCAACCTGTCATTCTGACAATCTAAAATATTGAATTTCTGACATTCTGACATTGTGAAATTCTCACATTCTGACATTCTGAGACTCTAGCACTGTAACATTTTGGCATTATGACAATGCGACATTGTGACATTTTGACATGGTGACATTCCCACTTCTGACATTCTGACATTCTAGCATTGTGACATAGTGACATTCTGGAATTGTGTCAACCTGATTTTCTGACATTGTGTCATTGTTACATTGTGACATTCTGACATTGTGACATTCACAAATTCTAACAATCTGACATTCTAGCATTGTGACATAGTGACATTATGAAATTGTTGCAACCTGACATTCTGACATTCTGATATTATGACAATCTCACATTCTGACATTCTGACGTTCTAGCATTGTGACATAGTGACATTCTGGAATTGTGTCAACCTGACTTTCTGACAATCTAAAATATTGAATTTCTGACATTCTGACATTGTGACATTCTCACATTCTGACATTCTTACATTCTAGCATTGTGACATAGTGACATTCTGACAATGCGATATTGTGACATTCTGACATTTTGACATTGTGACATTCTGACATTTTGACATTGTGACATTGTCACTTCTGACATTCTGACATTCTAGCATTGTGACATAGTGACATTCTGGAATTGTGTCAACCTGACATTCTGACATTGTGACATTGTTACATTGTGACATTCTGACATTGTGACATTATCAAATTCTGACATTCTGACATTCTAGCATTGTGACTTAGTGACATTGTGGAATTGTGGCAACCTGATATTCTGACATTGTGACATTCTGACATCGTGATATTCTCACATTCTGACATTCTGACATTCCAGCATTGTGACATAGTGACATTCTGGAACTGTGGCAACCTCTCATTCTGACATTCTGACATTGTGACATTCACAAATTCTAACAATCTGACATTCTAGCATTGTGACATAGTGACATTCTGAAATTGTTGCAACCTGACATTTTGACATTCTGATATTATGACAATCTCACATTCTGACATTCTGAAGTTCTAGCATTGTGACATAGTGACATTCTGAAATTGTGGCAACCTGTCATTCTCACAATCTAAAATATTCACTTTCTGACATTCTGACATTGTGACATTCTCACATTCTGACATTCTTACATTCTAGCATTGTGACATAGTGACATTCTGACAATGCGACATTGTGACATTCTGACATTCTGACATTGTGACATTCACAAATTCTAACAATCTAATATTCTAGCATTGTGACATAGTGACATTCTGGAATTGTGTCAACCTGACTTTCAGACATTGTGACATTGTTAGATTGTGACATTCTGACATTGTGACATTATCAAATTCTGACATTCTGACATTCTAGCATTGTGACATAGTGACATCCTGGAATTGTGGCAACCTGACATTCTGACATTCTGACATTCTGACATCGTGATATTCTCACATTCTGACATTCTGACATTCCAGCATTGTGACATAGTGACATTCTGGAATTGTGGCAACCTCTCATTCTGACATTCTGACATTGTGACATTCACAAATTCTAAAAATCTGACATTCTAGCATTGTGACATAGTGACATTTTGGAATTGTGCAACCTGACATTCTGACATTCTGACATTCTCACATTCTCACATTCTGACATTCTGACATTCTAGCATTGTGACATAGTAACATTCCGGAATTGTGGTAACCTTTCATTCTGACATACTGACATTGTGACATTCAGAAATTCTGACATTCTGACATTCTAGCATTGTGTTATAGTGACATTCTGGAATTGTGGCAGCCTGTCATTCTGACAATGCAAAATTGTGATATTGTGACATTGTGACATTTTGGCATAGTGATATTCTCACATACTTACATTCTGACATTCTAGCATTGTAACATAGTGACATTCTGGAACTGTGGCAACCTGTCATTCTGACATTCTGACATTCTTACATTCACAAATTCTGACATTCTGACATTCTATTATTGTGACATAATGATATTCTGGAATTGTAGCAACCTCTCATTCTGATATTCTGCCATTGTGACATACTCACATTCTGACATTCTAGCATTGTGACATAGTGACATTCTAGAGTTGTGGCAACCTGTCATTCTGACATTCTGATATTGATACATTCTCACATTCTGATATTCTGACATACTGACATTCTGACATTCTAGTTTTGTGACATTCTGACATTCTGAAATTGTGGCAACCTGTCATTCTGACAATCTAAAATAATCACTTTCTGACATTCTGACATTGTGACATTCTCACATTCTGACATTCTGACATTTTAGCATTGTGACATTTTGACATTCTGACAATGCGACATAGTGACATTCTGACATTTTGACATTGTGACATTCTGACATTTTGACATGGTGACATTCTCACTTCTGACATTCTGACATTCTAGCATTGTGACATAGTGACATTCTGGAATTGTGTCAACCTGACTTTCTGACATTGTGACATTGTTACATTGTGACATTCTGACATTGTGACATTATCAAATTCTGACATTCTGACATTCTAACATAGTGACATAGTGAAATTCTGGAATTGTGGCAAACTGACAATCTGACATTCTGACATTCTGACATCGTGATATTCTCACATTCTGACATTCTGACATTCCAGCATTGTGTCATAGTGACATTCTGGAATTCTGGCAACCTCTCATTCTGACATTCTGACATTGTGACATTCACAAATTCTAACAATCTTACATTCTATCATTGTGACATAGTGACATTCTGAAATTGTTGCAACCTGACATTCTGACATTCTGATATTATGACAATCTCACATTCTGACATTCTGACGTTCTAGCATTGTGACATAGTGACATTCTGAAATTGTGGCAACCTGTCATTCTGACAATGTAAAATATTGAATTTCTGTCATTCTGACATTGTGAAATTCTCACATTCTGACATTCTGACATTCTAGCAGTGTAACATTGTGACATTATGGCAATGCGACATTGTGACATTTTGACATGGTGACATTCTCACTTCTGACATTCTGAAATTCTAGCATTGTGACATAGTGACATTCTGAAATTGTGGCAACCTAACTTTCTGACATTGTTTCATTGTTACATTGTGACATTCTGACATTGTGACATTCACAAATTCTAACAATCTGACATTCTAGCATTGTGACATAGTGACATTATGAAGTTGTTGCAACCTGACATTCTGACATTCTGATATTATGACATTCTCACATTCTGACATTCTGAATTTCTAGCATTGTGACATAGTGACATTCTGGAATTGTGTCAACCTGACTTTCTGACAATCTAAAATATTGACTTTCTGACATTCTGACATTGTGACATTCTCACATTCTGACATTCTTACATTCTAGCATTGTGACATAGTGACATTCTGACAATGCGATATTGTGACATTCTGACATTTTGACATTGTGACATTCTGACATTTTGACATTGTGACATTGTCACTTCTGACATTCTGACATTCTAGCATTGTGACATAGTGACATTCTGGAATTGTGTCAACCTGACATTCTGACATTGTGACATTGTTAAATTGTGACATTCTGACATTGTTACATTATCAAATTCTGACATTCTGACATTCTAGCATTGTGACATAGTGAAATTCTGGAATTGTGGCAACCTGATATTCTGACATTGTGACATTCTGACATCGTGATATTCTCACATTCTGACATTCTGACATTCCAGCATTGTGACATACTGACATTCTGGAATTGTGGCAACCTCTCATTCTGACATTCTGACATTGTGACATTCACAAATTCTAACAATCTGACATTCTAGCATTGTGACATAGTGACATTCTGAAATTGTTGCAACCTGACATTCTGACATTCTGATATTATGACAATCTCACATTCTGACATTCTCAAGTTCTAGCATTGTGACATAGTGACATTCTGAAATTGTGGCAACCTGTCTTTCTCACAATCTAAAATATTCACTTTCTGACATTCTGACACTGTGACATTCTCACATTCTGACATTCTTACATTCTAGCATTGTGACATAGTGACATTCTGACAATGCGACATTGTGACATTCTGACATTCTGACATTGTGACATTCACAAATTCTAACAATCTAACATTCTAGCATTGTGACATAGTTACATTCTGGAATTGTGTCAACCTGACTTTCAGACATTGTGACATTGTTACATTGTGACATTCTGACATTGTGACATTATCAAATTCTGACATTCTGACATTCTAGCATTGTGACATAGTGACATTCTGGAATTGTGGCAACCTCTCATTCTGACATTCTGACATTCTGACATCGCGAAATTCTGACATTCTGACATTCTGACATTCTGACATTCCAGCATTGTGACATAGTGACATTCTGGAATTGTGGCAACCTCTCATTCTGACATTCTGACATTGTGACATTCACAAATTCTAACAATCTGACATTCTTGCATTTTGACTTAGTGACATTCTGGAATTGTGCAACCTGACAATTTGACATTCTGACATTGTGACATTATCAATTTCTTACATTCTGACATTCTAGCATTGTGACATAGTGAAATTCTAGCATTGTGGCAACCTGATATTCTGACATTCTGACATTCTGACATCGTGATATTCACACATTCTGACATTCTTACATTCCAGCATTGTGACATAATGACATTCTGGAATTGTGGCAACCTCTCATTCTGACATTCTGACATTGTGACATTCACAAATTCTAACAATCTAACATTCTAGCATTGTGACATAGTGACATTCTGAAATTGTTGCAACCTGACATTCTGACAATCTAAAATATTGACTTTCTGACATTCTGACATTGTGATATTCTCACATTCTGACATTCTGACATTCTAGCATTGTGACATTGTGACATTCTGACAATGCGACATTGTGACATTCTGACATTTTAGCATTGTGACATTGTCACTTCTGACATTCTGACATTCTAGCATTGTGACATAGTGACATTCTGGAATTGTGTCAACCTGACTTTCTGACATTGTGACATTGTTACATTGTGACATTCTGACATTGTGACATTATCAAATTCTGACATTCTGACATTCTAACATAGTGACATAGTGAAATTCTGGAATTGTGGCAACCTGACATTCTGACATTCTGACATTCTGACATCGTGATATTCTCACATTCTGACATTCTGACATTCCAGCATTGTGTCATAGTGACATTCTGGAATTCTGGCAACCTCTCATTCTGACATTCTGACATTGTGACATTCACAAATTCTAACAATCTTACATTCTATCATTGTGACATAGTGACATTCTGAAATTGTTGCAACCTGACATTCTGACATTCTGATATTATGACAATCTCACATTCTGACATTCTGACGTTCTAGCATTGTGACATAGTGACATTCTGAAATTGTGGCAACCTGTCATTCTGACAATCTAAAATTTTGACTTTCTGACATTCTGACATTGTGATATTCTCACATTCTGACATTCTTACATTCTAGCATTGTGACATAGTGACATTCTGACAATGCGACATAGTGACATTCTGACATTTTGACATTGTGACATTCTGACATTTTGACATTGTGACATTCTCACTTCTGACATTCTGATATTCCAGGATTTTTACATAGTGACATTCTGGAATTGTGGCAACCTGAATTTCTGACATTGTGACATTGTTACATTGTGTCATTCTGACATTGTGACATTATCAAATTCTGACATTCTGACATTCTAGCATTGTGACATAGTGAAATTCTGGAATTGTTTCAACCTGACATTCTGACATTCTGACATTCTGACATCGTGATATTCTCACATTCTGACATTCTGACATTCCATCATTGTGACATTGTGACATTCTGGAATTGTGGCAACCTCTCATTCTGACATTCTGACATTGTGACATTCACAAATTCTAACAATCTGACATTCTAAAGTCATTCACAAATTCTAACAATCTGACATTCAAAGTCATTTCTGACTTTGTGACATTGTTACATTGTGACATTCTGACATTGTGACATTATCAAATTCTGACATTCTGACATTCTGACATCGTGATATTCTCACATTCTGACATTCTGACATTCCAGCATTGTGACATAGTGACATTCTGGAATTGTGGCAACCTGACATTCTGACATTCTGACATTGTGACATTCACAAATTCTAACAATCTGACATTCTTGCATTGTGACATAGTGACATTCTGGAATTGTGCAACCTGACATTTTGACATGCTGACATTGTGACATTCTCACATTCTGACATTCTGACATTCTAGCATTGTGACATAGTAACATTCCGGAATTGTGGCAACCTTTCATTCTGACATGCTGTCATTGTGACATTCTCAAATTCTTACATTCTGAAATTCTAGCATTGTGATATAGTGACATTCTGGAATTGTGGCAACCTCTCATTCTGACATTCTGACATTGTGACATTCACAAATTCTAACAATCTGACATTCTAAAGTCATTCACAAATTCTAACAATCTGACATTCAAAGTCATTTCTGACTTTGTGACATTGTTACATTGTGACATTCTGACATTGTGACATTATCAAATTCTGACATTCTGACATTCTGACATCGTGATATTCTCACATTCTGACATTCTGACATTCCAGCATTGTGACATAGTGACATTCTGGAATTGTGGCAACCTGACATTCTGACATTCTGACATTGTGACATTCACAAATTCTAACAATCTGACATTCTTGCATTGTGACATAGTGACATTCTGGAATTGTGCAACCTGACATTTTGACATGCTGACATTGTGACATTCTCACATTCTGACATTCTGACATTCTAGCATTGTGACATAGTAACATTCCGGAATTGTGGCAACCTTTCATTCTGACATGCTGTCATTGTGACATTCTCAAATTCTGACATTCTGAAATTCTAGCATTGTGATATAGTGACATTCTGGAATTGTGGCAACCTCTCATTCTGACATTCTGACATTGTGACATTCACAAATTCTAACAATCTGACATTCTAGCATTGTTACATAGTGACATTCTGGAATTGTGGAAACCTGTAATTCTGACTATCCGACATTGTGACATTGTGACATTCTAACATTTTGACATTGTGAGATTCTCACATACTTACATTCTGACATTCTGGAATATTGAGTTAGTGAAATTGTGGAATTGTAGAAACGTGTCATTCTGACTTATTGACATTGTCACATTCTCACATTACGACATTCTGACATTCTAGCATTTTGACATAGTGACATTCTGTAATTGTGGCAACCTGTCATACTGACATTCTGACATTATGACATTCGCACATTCTGACATTCTGACATTCTAGCATTGTGAAATAGTGACATTCTGGAACAGTGGCAAACAGTCATTCTGACATTCTGGCATTCTGACATTGTGACATTCTGACATTCTGACATTCTAGCATTCTCACATAGTGACATTCTGATATTCTAGCATTGTGACATAGTGACATTCGGAAATTCTGGCAACCTGACATTCTGACATTCAGACATTCGAGTATTGTGACACAGTGACATTCTGGAATTGTGCCAACCTGTCATTCTGACAATCTAAAATATTGACTTTCTGACATTCTGACATTGTGACATTCTCACATTCTGACATTCTTACATTCTAGCATTGTGACATAGTGACATTCTGACAATGCGACATTGTGACATTCTGACAATGCGACATTGTGACATTCTGACATTTTGACATTGTGACATTCTCACTTCTGACATTCTGACATTCTAGCATTGTGACATAGTGACATTCTGGAATTGTGTCAACCTGACTTTCTGACATTGTGACATTGTTACATTGTGACAATCTGACATTGTGCCATTATCAAATTCTGACATTGTGACATTCTAGCATTGTGACATTTTGAAATTCTGGAATTCTGGCAACCTGATATTCTGACATTCTGACATTCTGACATCGTGATATTCTCACATTCTGACATTCTAACATTCCAGCATTGTGACATAGTGACATTCTGGAATTGTGGCAACCTCTCATTCTGACATTCTGACATTGTGACATTCACAAATTCTAACAATCTGACATTCTAGCATTGTGACATAATGACATTCTGGAATTGTGCAACCTGACATTTTGACATTCTGACACTGTGACATTCTCACATTCTGACATTCTGACATTCTATCATTGTGACATAGTAACATTCCGGAATTGTGGCAACCTCTCATTCTGACATTCTGACATTGTGACATTCACAAATTCTAACAATCTGACATTCTAGCATTGTGACATAATGACATTCTGGAATTGTGCAACCTGACATTTTGACATTCTGACACTGTGACATTCTCACATTCTGACATTCTGACATTCTATCATTGTGACATAGTAACATTCCGGAATTGTGGCAACCTCTCATTCTGACATTCTGACATTGTGATATTGTGACATTCTTACATTTTGACATTGTGAGATTCTCACATACTTACATTCTGACATTCTAGAATATTGAGTTAGTGACATTCTGGAATTGTGGCAACCTGTCATTCTGACATTCTGACATTGTGACATTATCAAATTCTGACATTCTGACATTCTAGCATTGTGACATAGTGACATTCTGGAATTGTGGCAACCTGACATTCTGACATTCTGACATTCTGACATCGTGATATTCTCACATTCTGACATTCTGACATTCTGACATACACAAATTCTAACACTCTGACATTCTAGCATTGTGATATAGTGACATTCTGGAATTGTGGCAACCAGACATTCTGACATTTTGACATCGTGACATTCTCGCATTCTGACATTCTGACATTCTAGCATTGTGACATCGTGATATTCTGGAATTGTGGCAACCTGAATTGTGACATTGTGACATTGTTACATTGTGACATCCTAGCATTGTGACATTATGATATTTTCCGACTGTGGTAAACTCACATTTTCCCATTCTGACAATGTGACATTCTGACATTCTACCATTGTGACATTCTGACATTCTGGAATTGTGGCAACCTGACATTCTGACATTCTGACATTCAGACGTTCTCACATTATGACATTCTGACATTCTAGCGCTGTGGCATAGTGACATTCTGGAATAGTGGCAACCTGATATTCTGACATTCTGACATTGTGACATTCCCACATTCTGATATTCTGACATTCAATCATTGTGATATAGTGACTTCATGCGACTGTGACAACCAGTCATTCTGACATTCTGACATTGTGAACTTCTCACATTCTGACATTCTGACATTCTAGCTTTGTGACATAGTGACATCCTGGAATTGTGGCAACCTGACATTCTGACATTCTGAAATACTGATATTCTCATATTCTGTCACTCTGACATTCTAGCATAATGACATAGTGACATTCTAGAATTGTGGCAACCTTTCATTCTGACATTCTGATATTGATACATTCGCACATTCTGATATTCTGACATTCTGACATTCTGACATTCTAGATTTGTGACATTCTGACATTCTGAAATAGTTGCAACCTGACATTCTGACATTCTGATATTATGTCAATCTCACATTCTGACATTCTGACGTTCTAGCATTGTGACATAGTGACATTCTGAAATTGTGGCAACCTGTCATTCGGACAATCTAAAATATTGACTTTCTGACATTCTGACATTGTGACATTCTCACATTCTGACATTCTGACATTCTAGGATTGTGACATAGTGACATTCTGACAATGCGACATTGTGACTTTCTGACATTGTGACATTCTTACATTGTGACATTCTGACATTGTGCCATTATCAAATTCTGACATTCTGACATTCTAGCATTGTGACATAGTGACATCCTGGAATTGTGGCAACCTGACATTCTGACATTCTGAAATACTGATATTCTCACATTCTGTCATTCTGACATTCTAGCATAATGACATAGTGACATTCTAGAGTTGTGGCAACCTTTCATTCTGACATTCTGATATTGATACATTCGCACATTCTGATATTCTGACATTCTGACATTCTGACATTCTAGATTTGTGACATTCTGACATTCTGAAATAGTTGCAACCTCACATTCTGACATTCTGATATTATGACAATCTCACATTCTGACATTCTGACGTTCTAGCATTGTGACATAGTGACATTCTGAAATTGTGGCAACCTGTCATTCTGACAATCTAAGATATTGACTTTCTGGCATTCTGACATTGTGAAATTCTCACATTCTGACATTCTGACATTCTAGCATTGTGACATAGTGACATTCTGACAATGCGACATTGTGACATTCTGACATTTTGACATTGTGACTTTATGACATTCTGACATTGTGACATTCTCACATTCTGACATTCTTACATTCTAGCATTGTGACATAGTGACATTCTGACAATGCGACATTGTGACATTCTGACAATGCGACATTGTGACATTCTGACATTTTGACATTGTGACATTCTCACTTCTGACATTCTGACATTCTAGCATTGTGACATAGTGACATTGTGGAATTGCAACCTCTCATTCTGACATTCTGTCAATCTGAGATTCTCACATTCTATAATTCTGACATTCTAGCATTCTGACATTCTGACATTCTGGAATTGTGGCAACCTCTCATTCTGATATTCTGCCATTGTGACATTCTCACATTCTGACATTCTGACATTCTAGCATTGTGACATAATGACATTCTGGAATTGTGGCATCCTGTCATTCAGATATTCTGACATTGTGACATACTCACTTTCTGACATTCTGACATTCAAGCATTGTGATATATTGACTTTATGCGACTGTGACAACCAGTAATTCTGACATTCTGACATTGTGAACTTCTCACATTCTGACATTCTAGCATTGTGACATAGTGACATTCTAGAGTTGTGGCAACCTGTCATTCTGATATTCTGATATTGATACATTCTCACATTCTGATATTCTGACATTCTGACATTCTGACATTCTAGATTTGTGACATAGTGACATTCTGAAATTGTTGCAACCTGACATTCTGACATTCCGATATTATGACAATCTCACATTCTGACATTCTGACGTTCTAGCATTGTGACATAGTGACATTCTGAAATTGTGGCAACCTGTCATTCTGACAATCTAAAATATTGACTTTCTGACATTCTGACATTGTGACATTCTCACATTCTGACATTCTTACATTCTAGCATTGTGACATAGTGACATTCTGACAATGCGACATTGTGACATTCTGACATTTTGACATTGTGACTTTCTGACATTCTGACATTTTGACATTCTCACATTCTGACATTCTTACATTCTAGCATTGTGACATAGTGACATTCTGACAATGCGACATTTTGATATTCTGACATTTTGATATTGTGACATTCGGACATTTTGACATTGTGACATTCTCTCTTCTGACATTCTGACATTCTAGCATTGTGACATACTGACATTCTGGAATTGTGGCAACCTGACATTCTGACATTTTGACATTCTCACATTCTGATATTCTGACATTCTAGCATTGTGACATAGTGATAGTTTGCGACTTTGAAAACCTGTCATTATGACATTCTTACGTTGTTACATTCTCACATTCTGACGTTCTGACATTCTACCATTGTGACATAGTGACATTATGGAATTGTGGCAACCTGCCATTCTGACATTCTAATATTTTGACATTCTCACATTCTGACATTCTTAGATTCTAGCATTGTGACATAGTGACATTCTGGAATTGTGGCAACCTGACATTCTGACATTTTGACATTCTCACATTCTGATATTCTGACATTCTAGCATTGTGACATAGTGATAGTTTGCGACTTTGAAAACCTGTCATTATGACATTCTTACGTTGTTACATTCTCACATTCTGACGTTCTGACATTCTACCATTGTGACATAGTGACATTATGGAATTGTGGCAACCTGCCATTCTGACATTCTAATATTTTGACATTCTCACATTCTGACATTCTTACATTCTAGCATTGTGACATAGTGACATTCTGGAATTGTGGCAACCAGACATTCTGACATTTTGACATCGTGATATTCTCACATTCTGACATTCTAACATTCCAGCATTGTGACGTAGTGACATTCTAGAATTGTGGCAACCTCTCATTCTGACATTCTGATATTGATACATTCTCACATTCTGATATTCTGACATTCTGACATTCTGACATTCTAGATTTGTGACATTCTGACATTCTGAAATACTGATATTCTCACATTCTGACATTCTGACATTCTAGCATAATGACATAATGACATTCTAGAGTTGTGGCAACCTTTCATTCTGACATTCTGATATTGATACATTCGCACATTCTGATATTCTGACATTCTGACATTCTGACATTCTAGATTTGTGACATTCTGACATTCTGAAATAGTTGCAACCTGACATTCTGACATTCTGATATTATGTCAATCTCACATTCTGACATTCTGACGTTCTAGCATTGTGACATAGTGACATTCTGAAATTGTGGCAACCTGTCATTCGGACAATCTAAAATATTGACTTTCTGACATTCTGACATTGTGACATTCTCACATTCTGACATTCTGACATTCTAGCATTGTGACATAGTGACATTCTGACAATGCGACATTGTGACATTCTGACATTTTGACATTGTGACATTCTCACTTCTGACATTCTGACATTCTAGCATTGTGACATAGTGACATTCTGGAATTGTGTCAACCTGACTTTCTGACATTGTGACATTGTTACATTGTGACATTCTGACATTGTGCCATTATCAAATTCTGACATTGTGACATTCTAGCATTTTGACATAGTGAAATTCTGGAATTGTGGCAACCTGACATTCTGACATTCTGACATTCTGACATCGTGATATTCTCACATTCTGACATTCTAACATTCCAGCATTGTGACGTAGTGACATTCTAGAATTGTGGCAACCTCTCATTCTGACATTCTGACGTTGTGACATTCACAAATTCTGACATTCTGACATTCTAGCATTGTGACATAATGATATTCTGGAATTGTGCAACCTGACATTTTGACATTCTGACATTGTGACATTCTCACATTCTGACATTCTGACATTCTAGCATTGTGACATAGTAACATTCCGGAATTGTGGCAACCACTCATTCTGACATTCTGATATTGTGATATTGTGACATTCTTACATTTTGACATTGTGAGATTCTCACATACTTACATTCTGACATTCTAGAATATTGAGTTAGTGACATTCTGGAATTGTGGCAACCTGTCATTCTGACATTCTGACATTATGACATTCGCACATTCTGACATTCTGACATTCTAGCATTGTGAAATAGTGACATTCTCGAACTGTGGCAAACAGTCATTCTGACATTCTGGCATTCTGACATTGTGACATTCTGACCTTCTGACATTCTAGCATTCTCACATAGTGACATTCTGATATTCTAGCATTGTGACATAGTGACATACGGGAATTCTGGCAACCTGACATTCTGACATTCTGACATTCGAGCATTGTGACATAGTGACATTCTGGAATTGTGGCAACCTGTCATTCTGACATACTTACATTGTGACATTCATAAATTCTGACATTCTGGCATTCTAGCATTGTGACATAGTGATATTCTGGAATTGTAGAACCTCTCATTCTGACATTCTGTCATTGTGACATTCTCACATTCTGACATTCTGACATTCTAGCATTGTGACTTAGTGACATTCTGGAATTGTGGCAACATGACATTCTGACATTCTGATATTCTCAAATTCTGACATTCTGACATTCTAGCATTCTGCCATACTGACATTCTGGAATTGTGGCAACATGACATTCTGACAATCTGAAATACTGATATTCTCATATTCTGTCATTCTGATGTTCTAGCATTGTGACATAGTGAAATTCCGGAGTTGTGGCAACCTTTCATTCTGATATTCTGACATTGATACATTCTCACATTCTGACATTGTGACATTCTCACATTCTGACATTCTGACGTTCTAGCATTGTGACATAGTGACATTCTGGAATTGTGGCAACCTGACATTCTGACATTGTGACATTCTCACATTCTGATATTCTGACATTCTAGCATTGTGACATAGTGATAGTTTGCGACTTTGAAAACCTGTCATTATGACATTCTTACGTTGTGACATTCTCACATTCTGACGTTCTGACATTCTACCATTGTGACATAGTGACATTCTGGAATTGTGGCAACCTCTCATTCTGACATTCTGACATTGTGACATTCACAAATTCTAACAATCTGACATTCTAGCATTGTGACATAGTGACATTCTGGAATTGTGCAACCTGACATTTTGACATGCTGACATTGTGACATTCTCACATTCTGACATTCTGACATTCTAGCTTTGTGACATAGTAACATTCCGGAATTGTGGCAACCTTTCATTCTGACATGCTGACATTGTGACATTCACAAATTCTGACATTCTGACATTCTAGCATTGTGACATAGTGACATTCTGGAATTGTGGCAACCAGACATTCTGACATTTTGACATAGTGACATTCTCGCATTCTGACATTCTGACATTCTAGCATTGTGACATAGTTATATTCTGGAATTGTGGTAACCTGACATTGTGACATTCTGACATTGTTACATTGTGACATCCTAGCATTGTGACATTAGGATATTTTCCGACTGTGGAAACCTCACATTCTCCCATTCTGACAATGTGACATTCTGACATTCTAGCATTGTAACATAGTGACATTCTGGAACTGTGGCAACCTGTCATTCTGACATTCTGACATTCAGACGTTCTCACATTCTGACATTCTGACATTCTAGTTTTGTGGCATAATGACATTCTGGAATAGTTGCAACCTGATATTCTGACATTCTGACATTCAGACATTCTCACATTCTGATATTCTGACATTCAAGCATTGTGATATAGTGACTTTATGCGACTGTGACACCAGTCATTCTGACATTCTGACATTGTGAACTTCTCACATTCTGACATTCTAGCTTTGTGACATAGTGACATCCTGGAATTGTGGCAACATGTCATTCTGACATTCTGATATTGATACATTCTCACATTCTGATATTCTGACATTCTGACATTCTGACATTCTAGATTTGTGACATTCTGACATTCTGAAATACTGATATTCTCACATTCTGACATTCTGACATTCTAGCATAATGACATAGTGACATTCTAGAGTTGTGGCAACCTTTCATTCTGACATTCTGATATTGATACATTCTCACATTCTGATATTCTGACATTCTGACATTCTGACATTCTAGATTTGTGACATTCTGACATTCTGAAATAGTTGCAACCTGATATTCTGACATTCTGATATTATGTCAATCTCACATTCTGACATTCTGATGTTCTAGCATTGTGACATAGTGACATTCTGAAATTGTGGCAACCTGTCATACTGACAATCTAAAATATTGACTTTCTGACATTCTGACATTGTGACATTCTCACATTCTATCATTCTGACATTCTAGCATTCTGACATAGTGACATTCTGGAATTGTGGCAACCTCTCATTCTGATATTCTGCCATTGTGACATTCTCACATTCTGACATTCTGACATTCTAGCATTGTGACATAGTGACATTGTGGAATTGTAGCAACCTCTCATTCTGACATTCTGTCATTCTGACATTCTCACATTCTATCATTCTGACGTTCTAGCATTGTGACATAATGACATTCTGGAATTGTGGCATCCTGTCATTCAGATATTCAGACATTGTGACATACTCACTTTCTGACATTGTGACATTCAAGCATTGTGATATATTGACTTTATGCGACTGTGACAACCAGTCATTCTGACATTCTGACATTGTGAACTTCTCACATTCTGACATTCTAGCATTGTGACATAGTGACATTCTAGAGTTGTGGCAACCTTTCATTCTGACATTCTGATATTGATACATTCGCACATTCTGATATTCTGACATTCTGACATTCTGACATTCTAGATTTGTGACATTCTGACATTCTGAAATAGTTGCAACCTGACATTCTGACATTCTGATATTATGTCAATCTCACATTCTGACATTCTGACGTTCTAGCATTGTGACATAGTGACATTCTGAAATTGTGGCAACCTGTCATTCGGACAATCTAAAATATTGACTTTCTGACATTCTGACATTGTGACATTCTCACATTCTGACATTCTGACATTCTAGCTTTGTGACATAGTGACATTCTGACAATGCGACATTGTGACATTCTGACATTTTGACATTGTGACATTCTCACTTCTGACATTCTGACATTCTAGCATTGTGACATAGTGACATTCTGGAATTGTGTCAACCTGACTTTCTGACATTGTGACATTCTTACATTGTGACATTCTGACATTGTGCCATTATCAAATTCTGACATTCTGACATTCTAGCATTGTGACATAGTGACATCCTGGAATTGTGGCAACCTGACATTCTGACATTCTGAAATACTGATATTCTCACATTCTGTCATTCTGACATTCTAGCATAATGACATAGTGACATTCTAGATTTGTGGCAACCTTTCATTCTGACATTCTGATATTGATACATTCGCACATTCTGATATTCTGACATTCTGACATTCTGACATTCTAGATTTGTGACATTCTGACATTCTGAAATAGTTGCAACCTCACATTCTGACATTCTGATATTATGACAATCTCACATTCTGACATTCTGACGTTCTAGCATTGTGACATAGTGACATTCTGAAATTGTGGCAACCTGTCATTCTGACAATCTAAAATATTGACTTTCTGGCATTCTGACATTGTGACATTCTCACATTCTGACATTCTGACATTCTAGCATTGTGACATAGAGACATTCTGACAATGCGACATTGTGACATTCTGACATTTTGACATTGTGACTTTATGACATTCTGACATTGTGACATTCTCACATTCTGACATTCTTACATTCTAGCATTGTGACATAGTGACATTCTGACAATGCGACATTGTGACATTCTGACATTTTGACATTGTGACTTTCTGACATTCTGACATTTTGACATTCTCACATTCTGACATTCTTACATTCTAGCATTGTGACATAGTGACATTCTGACAATGCGACATTTTGATATTCTGACATTTTGATATTGTGACATTCGGACATTTTGACATTGTGACATTCTCTCTTCTGACATTCTGACATTCTAGCATTGTGACATACTGACATTCTGGAATTGTGGCAACCTGACATTCTGACATTTTGACATTCTCACATTCTGATATTCTGACATTCTAGCATTGTGACATAGTGATAGTTTGCGACTTTGAAAACCTGTCATTATGACATTCTTACGTTGTTACATTCTCACATTCTGACGTTCTGACATTCTACCATTGTGACATAGTGACATTATGGAATTGTGGCAACCTGCCATTCTGACATTCTAATATTTTGACATTCTCACATTCTGACATTCTTAGATTCTAGCATTGTGACATAGTGACATTCTGGAATTGTGGCAACCTGACATTCTGACATTTTGACATTCTCACATTCTGATATTCTGACATTCTAGCATTGTGACATAGTGATAGTTTGCGACTTTGAAAACCTGTCATTATGACATTCTTACGTTGTTACATTCTCACATTCTGACGTTCTGACATTCTACCATTGTGACATAGTGACATTATGGAATTGTGGCAACCTGCCATTCTGACATTCTAATATTTTGACATTCTCACATTCTGACATTCTTACATTCTAGCATTGTGACATAGTGACATTCTGGAATTGTGGCAACCAGACATTCTGACATTTTGACATCGTGATATTCTCACATTCTGACATTCTAACATTCCAGCATTGTGACGTAGTGACATTCTAGAATTGTGGCAACCTCTCATTCTGACATTCTGATATTGATACATTCTCACATTCTGATATTCTGACATTCTGACATTCTGACATTCTAGATTTGTGACATTCTGACATTCTGAAATACTGATATTCTCACATTCTGACATTCTGACATTCTAGCATAATGACATAATGACATTCTAGAGTTGTGGCAACCTTTCATTCTGACATTCTGATATTGATACATTCGCACATTCTGATATTCTGACATTCTGACATTCTGACATTCTAGATTTGTGACATTCTGACATTCTGAAATAGTTGCAACCTGACATTCTGACATTCTGATATTATGTCAATCTCACATTCTGACATTCTGACGTTCTAGCATTGTGACATAGTGACATTCTGAAATTGTGGCAACCTGTCATTCGGACAATCTAAAATATTGACTTTCTGACATTCTGACATTGTGACATTCTCACATTCTGACATTCTGACATTCTAGCATTGTGACATAGTGACATTCTGACAATGCGACATTGTGACATTCTGACATTTTGACATTGTGACATTCTCACTTCTGACATTCTGACATTCTAGCATTGTGACATAGTGACATTCTGGAATTGTGTCAACCTGACTTTCTGACATTGTGACATTGTTACATTGTGACATTCTGACATTGTGCCATTATCAAATTCTGACATTGTGACATTCTAGCATTTTGACATAGTGAAATTCTGGAATTGTGGCAACCTGACATTCTGACATTCTGACATTCTGACATCGTGATATTCTCACATTCTGACATTCTAACATTCCAGCATTGTGACGTAGTGACATTCTAGAATTGTGGCAACCTCTCATTCTGACATTCTGACGTTGTGACATTCACAAATTCTGACATTCTGACATTCTAGCATTGTGACATAATGATATTCTGGAATTGTGCAACCTGACATTTTGACATTCTGACATTGTGACATTCTCACATTCTGACATTCTGACATTCTAGCATTGTGACATAGTAACATTCCGGAATTGTGGCAACCACTCATTCTGACATTCTGATATTGTGATATTGTGACATTCTTACATTTTGACATTGTGAGATTCTCACATACTTACATTCTGACATTCTAGAATATTGAGTTAGTGACATTCTGGAATTGTGGCAACCTGTCATTCTGACATTCTGACATTATGACATTCGCACATTCTGACATTCTGACATTCTAGCATTGTGAAATAGTGACATTCTCGAACTGTGGCAAACAGTCATTCTGACATTCTGGCATTCTGACATTGTGACATTCTGACCTTCTGACATTCTAGCATTCTCACATAGTGACATTCTGATATTCTAGCATTGTGACATAGTGACATACGGGAATTCTGGCAACCTGACATTCTGACATTCTGACATTCGAGCATTGTGACATAGTGACATTCTGGAATTGTGGCAACCTGTCATTCTGACATACTTACATTGTGACATTCATAAATTCTGACATTCTGGCATTCTAGCATTGTGACATAGTGATATTCTGGAATTGTAGAACCTCTCATTCTGACATTCTGTCATTGTGACATTCTCACATTCTGACATTCTGACATTCTAGCATTGTGACTTAGTGACATTCTGGAATTGTGGCAACATGACATTCTGACATTCTGATATTCTCAAATTCTGACATTCTGACATTCTAGCATTCTGCCATACTGACATTCTGGAATTGTGGCAACATGACATTCTGACAATCTGAAATACTGATATTCTCATATTCTGTCATTCTGATGTTCTAGCATTGTGACATAGTGAAATTCCGGAGTTGTGGCAACCTTTCATTCTGATATTCTGACATTGATACATTCTCACATTCTGACATTGTGACATTCTCACATTCTGACATTCTGACGTTCTAGCATTGTGACATAGTGACATTCTGGAATTGTGGCAACCTGACATTCTGACATTGTGACATTCTCACATTCTGATATTCTGACATTCTAGCATTGTGACATAGTGATAGTTTGCGACTTTGAAAACCTGTCATTATGACATTCTTACGTTGTGACATTCTCACATTCTGACGTTCTGACATTCTACCATTGTGACATAGTGACATTCTGGAATTGTGGCAACCTCTCATTCTGACATTCTGACATTGTGACATTCACAAATTCTAACAATCTGACATTCTAGCATTGTGACATAGTGACATTCTGGAATTGTGCAACCTGACATTTTGACATGCTGACATTGTGACATTCTCACATTCTGACATTCTGACATTCTAGCTTTGTGACATAGTAACATTCCGGAATTGTGGCAACCTTTCATTCTGACATGCTGACATTGTGACATTCACAAATTCTGACATTCTGACATTCTAGCATTGTGACATAGTGACATTCTGGAATTGTGGCAACCAGACATTCTGACATTTTGACATAGTGACATTCTCGCATTCTGACATTCTGACATTCTAGCATTGTGACATAGTGATATTCTGGAATTGTGGTAACCTGACATTGTGACATTCTGACATTGTTACATTGTGACATCCTAGCATTGTGACATTAGGATATTTTCCGACTGTGGAAACCTCACATTCTCCCATTCTGACAATGTGACATTCTGACATTCTAGCATTGTAACATAGTGACATTCTGGAACTGTGGCAACCTGTCATTCTGACATTCTGACATTCAGACGTTCTCACATTCTGACATTCTGACATTCTAGTTTTGTGGCATAATGACATTCTGGAATAGTTGCAACCTGATATTCTGACATTCTGACATTCAGACATTCTCACATTCTGATATTCTGACATTCAAGCATTGTGATATAGTGACTTTATGCGACTGTGACACCAGTCATTCTGACATTCTGACATTGTGAACTTCTCACATTCTGACATTCTAGCTTTGTGACATAGTGACATCCTGGAATTGTGGCAACATGTCATTCTGACATTCTGATATTGATACATTCTCACATTCTGATATTCTGACATTCTGACATTCTGACATTCTAGATTTGTGACATTCTGACATTCTGAAATACTGATATTCTCACATTCTGACATTCTGACATTCTAGCATAATGACATAGTGACATTCTAGAGTTGTGGCAACCTTTCATTCTGACATTCTGATATTGATACATTCTCACATTCTGATATTCTGACATTCTGACATTCTGACATTCTAGATTTGTGACATTCTGACATTCTGAAATAGTTGCAACCTGATATTCTGACATTCTGATATTATGTCAATCTCACATTCTGACATTCTGATGTTCTAGCATTGTGACATAGTGACATTCTGAAATTGTGGCAACCTGTCATACTGACAATCTAAAATATTGACTTTCTGACATTCTGACATTGTGACATTCTCACATTCTATCATTCTGACATTCTAGCATTCTGACATAGTGACATTCTGGAATTGTGGCAACCTCTCATTCTGATATTCTGCCATTGTGACATTCTCACATTCTGACATTCTGACATTCTAGCATTGTGACATAGTGACATTGTGGAATTGTAGCAACCTCTCATTCTGACATTCTGTCATTCTGACATTCTCACATTCTATCATTCTGACGTTCTAGCATTGTGACATAATGACATTCTGGAATTGTGGCATCCTGTCATTCAGATATTCAGACATTGTGACATACTCACTTTCTGACATTGTGACATTCAAGCATTGTGATATATTGACTTTATGCGACTGTGACAACCAGTCATTCTGACATTCTGACATTGTGAACTTCTCACATTCTGACATTCTAGCATTGTGACATAGTGACATTCTAGAGTTGTGGCAACCTTTCATTCTGACATTCTGATATTGATACATTCGCACATTCTGATATTCTGACATTCTGACATTCTGACATTCTAGATTTGTGACATTCTGACATTCTGAAATAGTTGCAACCTGACATTCTGACATTCTGATATTATGTCAATCTCACATTCTGACATTCTGACGTTCTAGCATTGTGACATAGTGACATTCTGAAATTGTGGCAACCTGTCATTCGGACAATCTAAAATATTGACTTTCTGACATTCTGACATTGTGACATTCTCACATTCTGACATTCTGACATTCTAGCTTTGTGACATAGTGACATTCTGACAATGCGACATTGTGACATTCTGACATTTTGACATTGTGACATTCTCACTTCTGACATTCTGACATTCTAGCATTGTGACATAGTGACATTCTGGAATTGTGTCAACCTGACTTTCTGACATTGTGACATTCTTACATTGTGACATTCTGACATTGTGCCATTATCAAATTCTGACATTCTGACATTCTAGCATTGTGACATAGTGACATCCTGGAATTGTGGCAACCTGACATTCTGACATTCTGAAATACTGATATTCTCACATTCTGTCATTCTGACATTCTAGCATAATGACATAGTGACATTCTAGATTTGTGGCAACCTTTCATTCTGACATTCTGATATTGATACATTCGCACATTCTGATATTCTGACATTCTGACATTCTGACATTCTAGATTTGTGACATTCTGACATTCTGAAATAGTTGCAACCTCACATTCTGACATTCTGATATTATGACAATCTCACATTCTGACATTCTGACGTTCTAGCATTGTGACATAGTGACATTCTGAAATTGTGGCAACCTGTCATTCTGACAATCTAAAATATTGACTTTCTGGCATTCTGACATTGTGACATTCTCACATTCTGACATTCTGACATTCTAGCATTGTGACATAGAGACATTCTGACAATGCGACATTGTGACATTCTGACATTTTGACATTGTGACTTTATGACATTCTGACATTGTGACATTCTCACATTCTGACATTCTTACATTCTAGCATTGTGACATAGTGACATTCTGACAATGCGACATTGTGACATTCTGACAATGCGACATTGTGACATTCTGACATTTTGACATTGTGACATTCTCACTTCTGACATTCTGACATTCTAGCATTGTGACATAGTGACATTGTGGAATTGCAACCTCTCATTCTGACATTCTGTCAATCTGAGATTCTCACATTCTATAATTCTGACATTCTAGCATTCTGACATTTTGACATTCTGGAATTGTGGCAACCTCTCATTCCGATATTCTGCCATTGTGACATTCTCACATTCTGACATTCTGACATTCTAGCATTGTGACATAATGACATTCTGGAATTGTGGCATCCTGTCATTCAGATATTCTGACATTGTGACATACTCACATTCTGACATTCTGACATTCAAGCATTGTGATATAGTGACTTTATGCGACTGTGACAACCAGTAATTCTGACATTCTGACATTGTGAACTTCTCACATTCTGACATTCTAGCATTGTGACATAGTGACATTCTAGAGTTGTGGCAACCTGTCATTCTGATATTCTGATATTGATACATTCTCACATTCTGATATTCTGACATTCTGACATTCTGACATTCTAGATTTGTGACATAGTGACATTCTGAAATTGTTGCAACCTGACATTCTGACATTCCGATATTATGACAATCTCACATTCTGACATTCTGAGGTTCTAGCATTGTGACATAGTGACATTCTGAAATTGTGGCAACCTGTCATTCTGACAATCTAAAATATTGACTTTCTGACATTCTGACATTGTGACATTCTCACATTCTGACATTCTTACATTCTAGCATTGAGACATAGTGACATTCTGACAATGCGACATTGTGACATTCTGACATTTTGACATTGTGACTTTCTGACATTCTGACATTTTGACATTCTCACATTCTGACATTCTTACATTCTAGCATTGTGACATAGTGACATTCTGACAATGCGACATTTTGACATTCTGACATTTTGATATTGTGACATTCTGACATTTTGACATTGTGACATTCTCTCTTCTGACATTCTGACATTCTAGCATTGTGACATACTGACATTCTGGAATTGTGGCAACCTGACATTCTGACATTTTGACATTCTCACATTCTGATATTCTGACATTCTAGCATTGTGACATAGTGATAGTTTGCGACTTTGAAAACCTGTCATTATGACATTCTTACGTTGTTACATTCTCACATTCTGACGTTCTGACATTCTACCATTGTGACATAGTGACATTATGGAATTGTGGCAACCTGCCATTCTGACATTCTAATATTTTGACATTCTCACATTCTGACATTCTTACATTCTAGCATTGTGACATAGTGACATTCTGGAATTGTGGCAACCAGACATTCTGACATTTTGACATCGTGACATTCTCGCATTCTGACATTCTGACATTCTAGCATTGTGACATAGTGATATTCAGGAATAGTGGCAAACAGTCATTCTGACATTCTGGCATTCTGATATTGTGAACTTCTCACATTCTGACATTCTAGCTTTGTGACATAGTGACATCCTGGAATTGTGGCAACCTGTCATTCTGACATTCTGATATTGATACATTCTCACATTCTGATATTCTGACATTCTGACATTCTGACATTCTAGATTTGTGACATTCTGACATTCTGAAATACTGATATTCTCACATTCTGACATTCTGACATTCTAGCATAATGACATAATGACATTCTAGAGTTGTGGCAACCTTTCATTCTGACATTCTGATATTGATACATTCGCACATTCTGATATTCTGACATTCTGACATTCTGACATTCTAGATTTGTGACATTCTGACATTCTGAAATAGTTGCAACCTGACATTCTGACATTCTGATATTATGTCAATCTCACATTCTGACATTCTGACGTTCTAGCATTGTGACATAGTGACATTCTGAAATTGTGGCAACCTGTCATTCGGACAATCTAAAATATTGACTTTCTGACATTCTGACATTGTGACATTCTCACATTCTGACATTCTGACATTCTAGCATTGTGACATAGTGACATTCTGACAATGCGACAATGTGACATTCTGACATTTTGACATTGTGACATTCTCACTTCTGACATTCTGACATTCTAGCATTGTGACATAGTGACATTCTGGAATTGTGTCAACCTGACTTTCTGACATTGTGACATTGTTACATTGTGACATTCTGACATTGTGCCATTATCAAATTCTGACATTGTGACATTCTAGCATTTTGACATAGTGAAATTCTGGAATTGTGGCAACCTGACATTCTGACATTCTGACATTCTGACATCGTGATATTCTCACATTCTGACATTCTAACATTCCAGCATTGTGACATAGTGACATTCTAGAATTGTGGCAACCTCTCATTCTGACATTCTGACGTTGTGACATTCACAAATTCTGACATTCTGACATTCTAGCATTGTGACATAATGATATTCTGGAATTGTGCAACCTGACATTTTGACATTCTGACATTGTGACATTCTCACATTCTGACATTCTGACATTCTAGCATTGTGACATAGTAACATTCCGGAATTGTGGCAACCACTCATTCTGACATTCTGATATTGTGATATTGTGACATTCTTACATTTTGACATTGTGAGATTCTCACATACTTACATTCTGACATTCTAGTATATTGATTTAGTGACATTCTGGAATTGTGGCAACCTGTCATTCTGACATTCTGACATTATGACATTCGCACATTCTGACATTCTGACATTCTAGCATTGTGAAATAGTGACATTCTCGAACTGTGGCAAACAGTCATTCTGACATTCTGGCATTCTGACATTGTGACATTCTGACATTCTGACATTCTAGCATTCTCACATAGTGACATTCTGATATTCTAGCATTGTGACATAGTGACATACGGGAATTCTGGCAACCTGACATTCTGACATTCTGACATTCGAGCATTGTGACATAGTGACATTCTGGAATTGTGGCAACCTGTCATTCTGACATACTTACATTGTGACATTCATAAATTCTGACATTCTGGCATTCTAGCATTGTGACATAGTGATATTCTGGAATTGTAGAACCTCTCATTCTGACATTCTGTCATTGTGACATTCTCACATTCTGACATTCTGACATTCTAGCATTGTGACTTAGTGACATTCTGGAATTGTGGCAACATGACATTCTGACATTCTGATATTCTCAAATTCTGACATTCTGACATTCTAGCATTCTGCCATACTGACATTCTGGAATTGTGGCAACATGACATTCTGACAATCTGAAATACTGATATTCTCATATTCTGTCATTCTGATGTTCTAGCATTGTGACATAGTGAAATTCCGGAGTTGTGGCAACCTTTCATTCTGATATTCTGACATTGATACATTCTCACATTCTGACATTGTGACATTCTCACATTCTGACATTCTGACGTTCTAGCATTGTGACATAGTGACATTCTGGAATTGTGGCAACCTGACATTCTGACTTTGTGACATTCTCACATTCTGATATTCTGACATTCTAGCATTGTCACATAGTGATAGTTTGCGACTTTGAAAACCTGTCATTATGACATTCTTACGTTGTGACATTCTCACATTCTGACGTTCTGACATTCTACCATTGTGACATAGTGATATTCTGGAATTGTGGCAACCTCTCATTCTGACATTCTGACATTGTGACATTCACAAATTCTAACAATCTGACATTCTAGCATTGTGACATAGTGACATTCTGGAATTGTGGCAACCTGACATTTTGACATGCTGACATTGTGACATTCTCGCATTCTGACATTCTGACATTCTAGCATTGTGACATAGTGATATTCTGGAATTGTGGTAACCTGACATTGTGACATTTTGACATTGTTACATTGTGACATCCTAGCATTGTGACATTATGATATTTTCCGACTGTGGTAACCTCACATTCTCCCAATCTGACAATGTGACATTCTGACATTCTAGCATTGTAACATAGTGACATTCTGGAACTGTTGCAACCTGTCATTCTGACATTCTGACATTCAGACGTTCTCACATTCTGACATTCTGACATTCTAGTTTTGTGGCATAATGACATTCTGGAATAGTTGCAACCTGATATTCTGACATTCTGACATTCAGACATTCTCACATTCTGATATTCTGACATTCAAGCATTGTGATATAGTGACTTTATGCGACTGTGACACCAGTCATTCTGACATTCTGACATTGTGAACTTCTCACATTCTGACATTCTAGCTTTGTGACATAGTGACATCCTGGAATTGTGGCAACCTGTCATTCTGACATTCTGATATTGATACATTCTCACATTCTGATATTCTGACATTCTGAAATTCTGACATTCTAGATTTGTGACATTCTGACATTCTGAAATACTGATATTCTCACATTCTGACATTCTGACATTCTAGCATAATGACATATTGACATTCTAGAGTTGTGGCAACCTTTCATTCTGACATACTGATATTGATACATTCTCACATTCTGATATTCTGACATTCTGACATTCTGACATTCTAGATTTGTGACATTCTGACATTCTGAAATAGTTGCAACCTGATATTCTGACATTCTGATATTATGTCAATCTCACATTCTGACATTCTGATGTTCTAGCATTGTGACATAGTGACATTCTGAAATTGTGGCAACCTGTCATACTGACAATCTAAAATATTGACTTTCTGACATTCTGACATTGTGACATTCTCACATTCTATCATTCTGACATTCTAGCATTGTAACATTGTGACATTCTGGAACTGTGGCAACCTGTCATTCTGACATTCTGACATTGTGACATTCACAAATTCTGACATTCTGACATTCTAGCATTGTGACATAATGATATTCTGGAATTGTAGCAACCTCTCATTCTGACATTCTGTCATTCTGACATTCTCACATTCTATCATTCTGACGTTCTAGCATTGTGACATAATGACATTCTGGAATTGTGGCATCCTGTCATTCAGATATTCAGACATTGTGACATACTCACTTTCTGACATTCTGACATTCAAGCATTGTGATATATTGACTTTATGCGACTGTGACAACCAGTCATTCTGACATTCTGACATTGTGAACTTCTCACATTCTGACATTCTAGCATTGTGACATAGTGACATTCTAGAGTTGTGGCAACCTGTCATTCTGACATTCTGATATTGATACATTCTCACATTCTGATATTCTGACATTCTGACATTCTGACATTCTAGATTTGTGACATAGTGACATTCTGAAATTGTTGAAACCTGACATTCTGACATTCCGATATTATGACAATCTCACATTCTATCATTCTGAGGTTCTAGCATTGTGACATAGTGACATTCTGAAATTGTGGCAACCTGTCATTCTGACAATCTAAAATATTGACTTTCTGACATTCTGACATTGTGACATTCTCACATTCTGACATTCTTACATTCTAGCATTGAGACATAGTGACATTCTGACAATGCGACATTGTGACATTCTGACATTTTGATATTGTGACATTCTGACATTTTGACATTGTGACATTCTCTCTTCTGACATTCTGACATTCTAGCATTGTGACATAGTGACATTCTGGAATTGTGGCAACCTGACATTCTGACATTGTGACATTCTCACATTCTGATATTCTGACATTCTAGCATTGTGACATAGTGATAGTTTGCGACTTTGAAAACCTGTCATTATGACATTCTTACGTTGTTACATTATCACATTCTGACGTTCTGACATTCTAGCATTGTGACATAGTGACATTCTGGAATTGTGGCAACCTGCCATTCTGACATTCTAATATTTTGACATTCTCACATTCTGACATTCTTACATTCTAGCATTGTGACATAGTGACATTCTGGAATTGTGGCAACCTGACATTCTGACATTTTGACATCGTGACATTCTCGCATTCTGACATTCTGACATTCTAGCATTGTGACATAGTTATATTCTGGAATTGTGGCAACCTGACATGGTGACATTGTGACATTGTTACATTGTGACATCCTAGCATTGTGACATTATGATATTTTCCGACTGTGGTAACCTCACATTCTCCCATTCTGACAATGTGACATTCTGACATTCTACCATTGTGACATTCTGACATTCTGGAATTGTGGCAACCTGACATTCTGACATTCTGACATTCAGAAGTTCTCATATTATGACATTCTGACATTCTAGCGTTGTGTCATAGTGACATTCTGGAATAGTGGCAACCTGATATTCTGACATTCTGACATTGTGACATTCTCACATTCTGATATTCTGGCATTCAAGCATTGTGATATAGTGACTTTATGCGACTGTGACAACCAGTCATTCTGACATTCTGACATTGTGAACTTCTCACATTCTGACATTCTAGCATTGTGACATAATGACATCCTGGAATTGTGGCAACCTGACATTCTGACATTCTGATATTGATACATTCTCACATTCTGATATTCTGACATTCTGACATTCTGACATTCTAGATTTGTGACATTCTGACATTCTGAAATACTGATATTCTCACATTCTGACATTCTGACATTCTAGCATAATGACATAGTGACATTCTAGAGTTGTGGCAACCTTTCATTCTGACATTCTGATATTGATACATTCTCACATTCTGATATTCTGACATTCTGACATTCTGACATTCTAGATTTGTGACATTCTGACATTCTGAAATAGTTGCAACCTGATATTCTGACATTCTGATATTATGTCAATCTCACATTCTGACATTCTGATGTTCTAGCATTGTGACATAGTGACATTCTGAAATTGTGGCAACCTGTCATACTGACAATCTAAAATATTGACTTTCTGACATTCTGACATTGTGACATTCTCACATTCTATCATTCTGACATTCTAGCATTCTGACATAGTGACATTCTGGAATTGTGGCAACCTCTCATTCTGATATTCTGCCATTGTGACATTCTCACATTCTGACATTCTGACATTCTAGCATTGTGACATAGTGACATTGTGGAATTGTAGCAACCTCTCATTCTGACATTCTGTCATTCTGACATTCTCACATTCTATCATTCTGACGTTCTAGCATTGTGACATAATGACATTCTGGAATTGTGGCATCCTGTCATTCAGATATTCAGACATTGTGACATACTCACTTTCTGACATTGTGACATTCAAGCATTGTGATATATTGACTTTATGCGACTGTGACAACCAGTCATTCTGACATTCTGACATTGTGAACTTCTCACATTCTGACATTCTAGCATTGTGACATAGTGACATTCTAGAGTTGTGGCAACCTTTCATTCTGACATTCTGATATTGATACATTCGCACATTCTGATATTCTGACATTCTGACATTCTGACATTCTAGATTTGTGACATTCTGACATTCTGAAATAGTTGCAACCTGACATTCTGACATTCTGATATTATGTCAATCTCACATTCTGACATTCTGACGTTCTAGCATTGTGACATAGTGACATTCTGAAATTGTGGCAACCTGTCATTCGGACAATCTAAAATATTGACTTTCTGACATTCTGACATTGTGACATTCTCACATTCTGACATTCTGACATTCTAGCTTTGTGACATAGTGACATTCTGACAATGCGACATTGTGACATTCTGACATTTTGACATTGTGACATTCTCACTTCTGACATTCTGACATTCTAGCATTGTGACATAGTGACATTCTGGAATTGTGTCAACCTGACTTTCTGACATTGTGACATTCTTACATTGTGACATTCTGACATTGTGCCATTATCAAATTCTGACATTCTGACATTCTAGCATTGTGACATAGTGACATCCTGGAATTGTGGCAACCTGACATTCTGACATTCTGAAATACTGATATTCTCACATTCTGTCATTCTGACATTCTAGCATAATGACATAGTGACATTCTAGATTTGTGGCAACCTTTCATTCTGACATTCTGATATTGATACATTCGCACATTCTGATATTCTGACATTCTGACATTCTGACATTCTAGATTTGTGACATTCTGACATTCTGAAATAGTTGCAACCTCACATTCTGACATTCTGATATTATGACAATCTCACATTCTGACATTCTGACGTTCTAGCATTGTGACATAGTGACATTCTGAAATTGTGGCAACCTGTCATTCTGACAATCTAAAATATTGACTTTCTGGCATTCTGACATTGTGACATTCTCACATTCTGACATTCTGACATTCTAGCATTGTGACATAGAGACATTCTGACAATGCGACATTGTGACATTCTGACATTTTGACATTGTGACTTTATGACATTCTGACATTGTGACATTCTCACATTCTGACATTCTTACATTCTAGCATTGTGACATAGTGACATTCTGACAATGCGACATTGTGACATTCTGACAATGCGACATTGTGACATTCTGACATTTTGACATTGTGACATTCTCACTTCTGACATTCTGACATTCTAGCATTGTGACATAGTGACATTGTGGAATTGCAACCTCTCATTCTGACATTCTGTCAATCTGAGATTCTCACATTCTATAATTCTGACATTCTAGCATTCTGACATTTTGACATTCTGGAATTGTGGCAACCTCTCATTCCGATATTCTGCCATTGTGACATTCTCACATTCTGACATTCTGACATTCTAGCATTGTGACATAATGACATTCTGGAATTGTGGCATCCTGTCATTCAGATATTCTGACATTGTGACATACTCACATTCTGACATTCTGACATTCAAGCATTGTGATATAGTGACTTTATGCGACTGTGACAACCAGTAATTCTGACATTCTGACATTGTGAACTTCTCACATTCTGACATTCTAGCATTGTGACATAGTGACATTCTAGAGTTGTGGCAACCTGTCATTCTGATATTCTGATATTGATACATTCTCACATTCTGATATTCTGACATTCTGACATTCTGACATTCTAGATTTGTGACATAGTGACATTCTGAAATTGTTGCAACCTGACATTCTGACATTCCGATATTATGACAATCTCACATTCTGACATTCTGAGGTTCTAGCATTGTGACATAGTGACATTCTGAAATTGTGGCAACCTGTCATTCTGACAATCTAAAATATTGACTTTCTGACATTCTGACATTGTGACATTCTCACATTCTGACATTCTTACATTCTAGCATTGAGACATAGTGACATTCTGACAATGCGACATTGTGACATTCTGACATTTTGACATTGTGACTTTCTGACATTCTGACATTTTGACATTCTCACATTCTGACATTCTTACATTCTAGCATTGTGACATAGTGACATTCTGACAATGCGACATTTTGACATTCTGACATTTTGATATTGTGACATTCTGACATTTTGACATTGTGACATTCTCTCTTCTGACATTCTGACATTCTAGCATTGTGACATACTGACATTCTGGAATTGTGGCAACCTGACATTCTGACATTTTGACATTCTCACATTCTGATATTCTGACATTCTAGCATTGTGACATAGTGATAGTTTGCGACTTTGAAAACCTGTCATTATGACATTCTTACGTTGTTACATTCTCACATTCTGACGTTCTGACATTCTACCATTGTGACATAGTGACATTATGGAATTGTGGCAACCTGCCATTCTGACATTCTAATATTTTGACATTCTCACATTCTGACATTCTTACATTCTAGCATTGTGACATAGTGACATTCTGGAATTGTGGCAACCAGACATTCTGACATTTTGACATCGTGACATTCTCGCATTCTGACATTCTGACATTCTAGCATTGTGACATAGTGATATTCAGGAATAGTGGCAAACAGTCATTCTGACATTCTGGCATTCTGATATTGTGAACTTCTCACATTCTGACATTCTAGCTTTGTGACATAGTGACATCCTGGAATTGTGGCAACCTGTCATTCTGACATTCTGATATTGATACATTCTCACATTCTGATATTCTGACATTCTGACATTCTGACATTCTAGATTTGTGACATTCTGACATTCTGAAATACTGATATTCTCACATTCTGACATTCTGACATTCTAGCATAATGACATAATGACATTCTAGAGTTGTGGCAACCTTTCATTCTGACATTCTGATATTGATACATTCGCACATTCTGATATTCTGACATTCTGACATTCTGACATTCTAGATTTGTGACATTCTGACATTCTGAAATAGTTGCAACCTGACATTCTGACATTCTGATATTATGTCAATCTCACATTCTGACATTCTGACGTTCTAGCATTGTGACATAGTGACATTCTGAAATTGTGGCAACCTGTCATTCGGACAATCTAAAATATTGACTTTCTGACATTCTGACATTGTGACATTCTCACATTCTGACATTCTGACATTCTAGCATTGTGACATAGTGACATTCTGACAATGCGACAATGTGACATTCTGACATTTTGACATTGTGACATTCTCACTTCTGACATTCTGACATTCTAGCATTGTGACATAGTGACATTCTGGAATTGTGTCAACCTGACTTTCTGACATTGTGACATTGTTACATTGTGACATTCTGACATTGTGCCATTATCAAATTCTGACATTGTGACATTCTAGCATTTTGACATAGTGAAATTCTGGAATTGTGGCAACCTGACATTCTGACATTCTGACATTCTGACATCGTGATATTCTCACATTCTGACATTCTAACATTCCAGCATTGTGACATAGTGACATTCTAGAATTGTGGCAACCTCTCATTCTGACATTCTGACGTTGTGACATTCACAAATTCTGACATTCTGACATTCTAGCATTGTGACATAATGATATTCTGGAATTGTGCAACCTGACATTTTGACATTCTGACATTGTGACATTCTCACATTCTGACATTCTGACATTCTAGCATTGTGACATAGTAACATTCCGGAATTGTGGCAACCACTCATTCTGACATTCTGATATTGTGATATTGTGACATTCTTACATTTTGACATTGTGAGATTCTCACATACTTACATTCTGACATTCTAGTATATTGATTTAGTGACATTCTGGAATTGTGGCAACCTGTCATTCTGACATTCTGACATTATGACATTCGCACATTCTGACATTCTGACATTCTAGCATTGTGAAATAGTGACATTCTCGAACTGTGGCAAACAGTCATTCTGACATTCTGGCATTCTGACATTGTGACATTCTGACATTCTGACATTCTAGCATTCTCACATAGTGACATTCTGATATTCTAGCATTGTGACATAGTGACATACGGGAATTCTGGCAACCTGACATTCTGACATTCTGACATTCGAGCATTGTGACATAGTGACATTCTGGAATTGTGGCAACCTGTCATTCTGACATACTTACATTGTGACATTCATAAATTCTGACATTCTGGCATTCTAGCATTGTGACATAGTGATATTCTGGAATTGTAGAACCTCTCATTCTGACATTCTGTCATTGTGACATTCTCACATTCTGACATTCTGACATTCTAGCATTGTGACTTAGTGACATTCTGGAATTGTGGCAACATGACATTCTGACATTCTGATATTCTCAAATTCTGACATTCTGACATTCTAGCATTCTGCCATACTGACATTCTGGAATTGTGGCAACATGACATTCTGACAATCTGAAATACTGATATTCTCATATTCTGTCATTCTGATGTTCTAGCATTGTGACATAGTGAAATTCCGGAGTTGTGGCAACCTTTCATTCTGATATTCTGACATTGATACATTCTCACATTCTGACATTGTGACATTCTCACATTCTGACATTCTGACGTTCTAGCATTGTGACATAGTGACATTCTGGAATTGTGGCAACCTGACATTCTGACTTTGTGACATTCTCACATTCTGATATTCTGACATTCTAGCATTGTCACATAGTGATAGTTTGCGACTTTGAAAACCTGTCATTATGACATTCTTACGTTGTGACATTCTCACATTCTGACGTTCTGACATTCTACCATTGTGACATAGTGATATTCTGGAATTGTGGCAACCTCTCATTCTGACATTCTGACATTGTGACATTCACAAATTCTAACAATCTGACATTCTAGCATTGTGACATAGTGACATTCTGGAATTGTGGCAACCTGACATTTTGACATGCTGACATTGTGACATTCTCGCATTCTGACATTCTGACATTCTAGCATTGTGACATAGTGATATTCTGGAATTGTGGTAACCTGACATTGTGACATTTTGACATTGTTACATTGTGACATCCTAGCATTGTGACATTATGATATTTTCCGACTGTGGTAACCTCACATTCTCCCAATCTGACAATGTGACATTCTGACATTCTAGCATTGTAACATAGTGACATTCTGGAACTGTTGCAACCTGTCATTCTGACATTCTGACATTCAGACGTTCTCACATTCTGACATTCTGACATTCTAGTTTTGTGGCATAATGACATTCTGGAATAGTTGCAACCTGATATTCTGACATTCTGACATTCAGACATTCTCACATTCTGATATTCTGACATTCAAGCATTGTGATATAGTGACTTTATGCGACTGTGACACCAGTCATTCTGACATTCTGACATTGTGAACTTCTCACATTCTGACATTCTAGCTTTGTGACATAGTGACATCCTGGAATTGTGGCAACCTGTCATTCTGACATTCTGATATTGATACATTCTCACATTCTGATATTCTGACATTCTGAAATTCTGACATTCTAGATTTGTGACATTCTGACATTCTGAAATACTGATATTCTCACATTCTGACATTCTGACATTCTAGCATAATGACATATTGACATTCTAGAGTTGTGGCAACCTTTCATTCTGACATACTGATATTGATACATTCTCACATTCTGATATTCTGACATTCTGACATTCTGACATTCTAGATTTGTGACATTCTGACATTCTGAAATAGTTGCAACCTGATATTCTGACATTCTGATATTATGTCAATCTCACATTCTGACATTCTGATGTTCTAGCATTGTGACATAGTGACATTCTGAAATTGTGGCAACCTGTCATACTGACAATCTAAAATATTGACTTTCTGACATTCTGACATTGTGACATTCTCACATTCTATCATTCTGACATTCTAGCATTGTAACATTGTGACATTCTGGAACTGTGGCAACCTGTCATTCTGACATTCTGACATTGTGACATTCACAAATTCTGACATTCTGACATTCTAGCATTGTGACATAATGATATTCTGGAATTGTAGCAACCTCTCATTCTGACATTCTGTCATTCTGACATTCTCACATTCTATCATTCTGACGTTCTAGCATTGTGACATAATGACATTCTGGAATTGTGGCATCCTGTCATTCAGATATTCAGACATTGTGACATACTCACTTTCTGACATTCTGACATTCAAGCATTGTGATATATTGACTTTATGCGACTGTGACAACCAGTCATTCTGACATTCTGACATTGTGAACTTCTCACATTCTGACATTCTAGCATTGTGACATAGTGACATTCTAGAGTTGTGGCAACCTGTCATTCTGACATTCTGATATTGATACATTCTCACATTCTGATATTCTGACATTCTGACATTCTGACATTCTAGATTTGTGACATAGTGACATTCTGAAATTGTTGAAACCTGACATTCTGACATTCCGATATTATGACAATCTCACATTCTATCATTCTGAGGTTCTAGCATTGTGACATAGTGACATTCTGAAATTGTGGCAACCTGTCATTCTGACAATCTAAAATATTGACTTTCTGACATTCTGACATTGTGACATTCTCACATTCTGACATTCTTACATTCTAGCATTGAGACATAGTGACATTCTGACAATGCGACATTGTGACATTCTGACATTTTGATATTGTGACATTCTGACATTTTGACATTGTGACATTCTCTCTTCTGACATTCTGACATTCTAGCATTGTGACATAGTGACATTCTGGAATTGTGGCAACCTGACATTCTGACATTGTGACATTCTCACATTCTGATATTCTGACATTCTAGCATTGTGACATAGTGATAGTTTGCGACTTTGAAAACCTGTCATTATGACATTCTTACGTTGTTACATTATCACATTCTGACGTTCTGACATTCTAGCATTGTGACATAGTGACATTCTGGAATTGTGGCAACCTGCCATTCTGACATTCTAATATTTTGACATTCTCACATTCTGACATTCTTACATTCTAGCATTGTGACATAGTGACATTCTGGAATTGTGGCAACCTGACATTCTGACATTTTGACATCGTGACATTCTCGCATTCTGACATTCTGACATTCTAGCATTGTGACATAGTTATATTCTGGAATTGTGGCAACCTGACATGGTGACATTGTGACATTGTTACATTGTGACATCCTAGCATTGTGACATTATGATATTTTCCGACTGTGGTAACCTCACATTCTCCCATTCTGACAATGTGACATTCTGACATTCTACCATTGTGACATTCTGACATTCTGGAATTGTGGCAACCTGACATTCTGACATTCTGACATTCAGAAGTTCTCATATTATGACATTCTGACATTCTAGCGTTGTGTCATAGTGACATTCTGGAATAGTGGCAACCTGATATTCTGACATTCTGACATTGTGACATTCTCACATTCTGATATTCTGGCATTCAAGCATTGTGATATAGTGACTTTATGCGACTGTGACAACCAGTCATTCTGACATTCTGACATTGTGAACTTCTCACATTCTGACATTCTAGCATTGTGACATAATGACATCCTGGAATTGTGGCAACCTGACATTCTGACATTCTGATATTGATACATTCTCACATTCTGATATTCTGACATTCTGACATTCTGACATTCTAGATTTGTGACATAGTGACATTCTGAAATTGTTGAAACCTGACATTCTGACATTCCGATATTATGACAATCTCACATTCTGACATTCTGAGGTTCTAGCATTGTGACATAGTGACATTCTGAAATTGTGGCAACCTGTCATTCTGACAATCTAAAATATTGACTTTCTGACATTCTGACATTGTGACATTCTCACATTCTGACATTCTTACATTCTAGCATTGAGACATAGTGACATTCTGGAATAGTGGCAACCTGTCATACTGACAATCTAAAATATTGACTTTCTGACATTCTGACATTGTGACATTCTCACATTCTGACATTCTGACATTCTAGCATTGTGACATAGTGACATTCTGACAATGTGACATTGTGACATTTTGACATTTTGACATTGTGACATTCTCACTTCTGACATTCTGACATTCTAGCATTGTGACATAGTGACATTGTGGAATTGTAGCAACCTCTCATTCTGATATTCTGTCAATCTGACATTCTCATATTCTATCATTCTGACATTCTAGCATTCTGACATAATGACATTCTGGAATTGTGGCAACCTGACATTCTGAAATTCTGACATTCTGACATCGTGATATTCTCACATTCTGACATTCTGACATTCTAGCATTGTGACATAGTGACATTCTGGAATTGTGTCAACCTGAATTTCTGACTTCGTTACATTGTTACATTGTGACATTCTGACATTGTAACATTATCAAATTCTGACCTTCTGACATTCAAGCATTGTGAAATAGTGAAATTCTGGAATTGTGGCAACCTTTCATTTTGACATTCTGACATTCTGACATCGTGATATTCTCACATTCTGACATTCTGACATTCCAGCATTGTGACATAGTGACATTCTGGAATTGTGGCAACCTCTCATTCTGACATTCTGACATTGTGACTTTCACAAATTCTAACAATCTGTCATTCTACCATTGTGACATAATGACATTCTGGAATTGTGCAACCTGACATTTTGACATGCAGACATTGTGACATTCTCACATTCTGACATTCTGACATTCTAGCATTGTGACATAGTAACATTCCGGAATTGTGGCAACCTCTCATTCTGACATGCTGACATTGTGACATTCACAAATTCTGACATTCTGAAATTCTGCATTGTGATATAGTGACATTCTGGAATTGTGGCAACCTGTCATTTTGACAATGCAAGATTGTGACATTGTGACATTGTGACATTTTGGCATAGTGATATTCTCACATACTTACATTCTGACATTCTAGCATTGTAACATTGTGACATTCTGGAACTGTGGCAACCTGTCATTCTGACATTCTGACATTGTGACATTCACAAATTCTGACATTCTGACATTCTAGCATTGTGACATAATGATATTCTGGAATTGTAGCAACCTCTCATTCTGATATTCTGCCATTGTGAAATTCTCACAATCTGATATTCTGACATTCTAGCATTGTGAAATAGTGACATTCTGGAATTGTAGCAACCTCTCATTCTGACATTCTTTCATTCTGACATTCTCACATTCTATCATTCTGACATTCTAGCATTGTGACATAGTGACATTCTGGAATTGTGGCAACCTGTCATTCAGATATTCTGACATTGTGACATACTCACATTCTGACATTCTGACATTCAAGCATTGTGATATAGTGACTTTATACGACTGTGACAACCAGTCATTCTGACATTCTGACATTGTGAACTTCTCACATTCTGACATTCTAGCATTGTGACATAGTGACATTCTAGAGTTGTGGCAAGCTGTCATTCTGACATTCTGATATTGATACATTCTCACATTCTGGTATTCTGACATTCTGACATTATGACATTCTAGATTGTTGACATACTGACATTCTGAAATTGTTGCAACCTGACATTCTGACATTCTGATATTATGACAAACTCACATTCTGGCATTCTGATGTTCTAGCATTGTGACATAGTGACATTCTGAAATTGTGGCAACCTGTCATTCTGACAATCTAAAATATTGACTTTCTGACATTCTGACATTGTGACATTCTCACATTCTGACATTCTTACATTCTAGCAGTGTGACATTGTGACATTCTGACAATGCGACATTCTGACATTCTGACATTTTGACATTGTGACATTCTGACATTTTGACATTGTGAAATTCTCACTTCTGACATTCTGACATTCTAGCATTGTGACATAGAGACATTCTGGAATTGTGTCAACCTGATTTTCTGACATTGTGACATTGTTACATTGCGACATTCTGACATTGTGACATTATCAAATTCTGACATTCTGATATTCTATCATTGTGACATAGTGAAATTCTGGAATTGTGGCAACCTGACATTCTGACATTCTGACATTCTAGCATGGTGACATAGTGAAATTCTGGAATTGTGGCAACCTGACATTCTGACATTCTGACATTCTGACATCGTGATATTCTCACATTCTGACATTCTGCTATTCCAGATTTGTGACATAGTGACATTCTGGAATTGTGGCAACCTCTCATTCTGACATTCTGACGTTGTGACATTGACATATTCTAACAATCTGACATTCTTGCATTGTGACTTAGTGACATTCTGGAATTGTGCAACCTGACATTTTGACATGCAGACATTGTGACATTCTCACATTTTGACATACTGACATTCTAGCATTGTGACATAGTAACATTCCGGAATTGTGGCAACCTTTCATTCTGACATGCTGACATTTTGACATTCTCGAATTCTGACATTCTGAAATTCTAGCATTGTGATATAGTGACATTCTGGAATTGTGGCAACCTCTCATTCTGACATTCTGACATTGTGACATTCACAAATTCTAACAATCTGACATTCTAGCATTGTTACATAGTGACATTCTGGAATTGTGGCAACCTGTAATTCTGACATTCCGACATTGTGACATTGTGACATTCTAACATTTTGACATTGTGAGATTCTCACATACTTACATTCTGACATTCTAGAATATTGAGTTAGTGACATTGTGGAATTGTAGAAACGTGTCATTCTGACTTTCTGACATTGTCACATTCTCACATTATGACATTCTGACATTCTAGCATTTTGATATAGTGACATTCTCGAATTGTAGCAACCTGTCATTCTGACATTCTGACATTATGACATTCGCACGTTCTGACATTCTGACATTCTAGCATTGTGAAATAGTGACATTCTGGAACTGTGGCAAACAGTCATTCTAACATTCTGGCATTCTGACATTGTGACATTCTGACATTCTGACATTCTAGCATTCTCACATAGTGACATTCTGATATTCTAGCATTGTGACATAGTGACATTCGGGAATTCTGGCAACCTGACATTCTGACATTCTGACATTCGAGCATTGTGACATAGTGACATTCTGGAATTGTGGCAACCTGTCATTCTGACATACTTACATTTTGACATTCATAAATTCTGACATTCTGGCATTCTAGCATTGTGACATAGTGATATTCTGGAATTGTAGAACCTCTCATTCTGACATTCTGTCATTGTGACATTCTCACATTCTGACATTCTGACATTCTAGCATTGTGACTTAGTGACATTCTGGAATTGTGGCAACATGACATTCTGACATTCTGATATTCTCAAATTCTGACATTCTGACATTCTAGCATTCTGCCATACTGACATTCTGGAATTGTGGCAACATGACATTCTGACAGTCTGAAATACTGATATTCTCATATTCTGTCATTCTGATGTTCTAGCATTGTGACATAGTGAAATTCCGGAGTTGTGGCAACCTTTCATTCTGATATTCGGACATTGATACATTCTAAAATTCTGACATTGTGACATTCTCACATTCTGACATTCTGACGTTCTAGCATTGTGACATAGTGACATTCTGGAATTGTGGCAACCTGACATTCTGAAATTGTGACATTCTCACATTCTGATATTCTGACATTCTAGCATGGTGACAAAGTGATAGTTTGCGACTTTGAAAACCTGTCATTATGACATTCTTACGTTGTGACATTCTCACATTCTGACGTTCTGACATTCTACCATTGTGACATAGTGACCTTCTGGAATTGTGGCAACCTCTCATTCTGACATTCTGACATTGTGACATTCACAAATTCTAACAATCTGACATTCTAGCATTGTGACATAGTGACATTCTGGAATTGTGCAACCTGACATTTTGACATGCTGACATTGTGACATTCTCACATTCTGACATTCTGACATTCTAGCTTTGTGACATAGTAACATTCCGGAATTGTGGCAACCTTTCATTCTGACATGCTGACATTGTGACATTCACAAATTCTGACATTCTGACATTATAGCATTGTGACATAGTGACATTCTGGAGTTGTGGCAACCAGACATTCTGACATTTTGACATCGTGACATTCTCGCATTCTGACATTCTGACATTCTAGCATTGTGACATAGTGATATTCTGGAATTGTGGTAACCTGAGATTGTGACATTCTGACATTGTTACATTGTGACATCCTAGCATTGTGACATTATGATATTTTCCGACTGTGGTAACCTCACATTCTCCCATTCTGACAATGTGACATTCTGACATTCTAGCATTGTAACATAGTGACATTCTGGAACTGTGGCAACCTGTCATTCTGACATTCTGACATTGTGACATTCACAAATTCTGACATTCTGACATTCTAGCATTGTGACATAATGATATTCTGGAATTGTAGCAACCTCTCATTCTGATATTCTGCCATTGTGAAATTCTCACAATCTGATATTCTGACATTCTAGCATTGTGAAATAGTGACATTCTGGAATTGTAGCAACCTCTCATTCTGACATTCTTTCATTCTGACATTCTCACATTCTATCATTCTGACATTCTAGCATTGTGACATAGTGACATTCTGGAATTGTGGCAACCTGTCATTCAGATATTCTGACATTGTGACATACTCACATTCTGATATTCTGACATTCAAGCATTGTGATATAGTGACTTTATGCGACTGTGACAACCAGTCATTCTGACATTCTGACATTGTGAAATTCTCACATTCTGACATTCTAGCTTTGTGACATAGTGACATCCTGGAATTGTGGCAACCTGTCATTCTGACATTCTGATATTGATACATTCTCACATTCTGATATTCTGACATTCTGACATTCTGACATTCCAGATTTGTTACATTCTGACATTCTGAAATACTGATATTCTCACATTCTGACATTCTGACATTCTAGCATAATGACATAGTGACATTCTAGAGTTGTGGCAACCTTTCATTCTGACATTCTGATAATGATACATTCGCACATTCTGATATTCTGACATTCTGACATTCTGACATTCTAGATTTGTGACATTCTGACAATCTGAAATAGTTGCAACCTCACATTCTGACATTCTGATATTATGTCAATCTCACATTCTGACATTCTGACGTTCTAGCATTGTGACATAGTGACATTCTGAAATTGTGGCAACCTGTCATTCTGACAATCTAAAATATTGACTTTCTGACATTCTGACATTGTGACATTCTCACATTCTGACATTCTGACATTCTAGCATTGTGACATAGTGACATTCTGACAATGCGACATTGTGACATTCTGACATTTTGACATTGTGACATTCTCACTTCTGACATTCTGACATTCTAGCATTGTGACATAGTGACATTGTGGAATTGTAGCAACCTCTCATTCTGACATTCTGTCAATCTGACATTCTCACATTCTATCATTCTGACATTCTAGCATTCTGACATAGTGACATTCTGGAATTGTGGCAACCTCTCATTCTGATATTCTGCCATTGTGACATTCTCACATTCTGACATTCTGACATTCTAGCATTGTGACATAGTGACATTCTGGAATTGTAGCAACCTCTCATTCTGACATTCTGTCATTCTGACATTCTCACATTCTATCATTCTGACGTTCTAGCATTGTGACATAATGACATTCTGGAATTGTGGCATCCTGTCATTCAGATATTCTGACATTGTGACATACTCATTTTCTGACATTCTGACATTCAAGCATTGTGTTATATTGACTTTATGCGACTGTGACAACCAGTCATTCTGACATTCTGACATTGTGAACTTCTCACATTCTGACATTCTAGCATTGTGACATAGTGACATTCTAGAGTTGTGGCAACCTGTCATTCTGACATTCTGATATTGATACATTCTCACATTCTGATATTCTGACATTCTGACATTCTGACATTCTAGATTTGTGACATAGTGACATTCTGAAATTGTTGCAACCTGACATTCTGACATTCCGATGTTATGACAATCTCACATTCTGACATTCTGAGGTTCTAGCATTGTGACATAGTGACATTCTGAAATTGTGGCAACCTGTCATTCTGACAATCTAAAATATTGACTTTCTGACATTCTGACATTGTGACATTCTCACATTCTGACATTCTTACATTCTAGCATTGTGACATAGTGACATTCTGACAATGCGACATTGTGACATTCTGACATTTTGATATTGTGACATTCTGACATTTTGACATTGTGACATTCTCTCTTCTGACATTCTGACATTCTAGCATTGTGACATAGTGACATTCTGGAATTGTGGCAACCTGACATTCTGACATTGTGACATTCTCACATTCTGATATTCTGACATTCTAGCATTGTGACATAGTGATAGTTTGCGACTTTGAAAACCTGTCATTATGACATTCTTACGTTGTTACATTCTCACATTCTGACGTTCTGACATTCTAGCATTGTGACATAGTGACATTTTGGAATTGTAGCAACCTCTCATTCTGACATTCTGTCAATCTGACATTCTCATATTCTATCATTCTGACATTCTAGCATTGTGATATAATGACATTCTGGAATTGTGGCAACCTCACATTCTGAAATTCTGACATTCTGACATCGTGATATTCTCACATTCTGACATTCTGACATTCTAGCATTGTGACATAGTGACATTCTGGAATTGTGTCAACCTGAATTTCTGACTTTGTTACATTGTTACATTGTGACATTCTGACATTGTAACATTATCAAATTCTGACATTCTGACATTCTAGCATTGTGAAATAGTGAAATTCTGGAATTGTGGCAACCTTTCATTTTGACATGCTGACATTCTGACATCGTGATATTCTCACATTCTGACATTCTGACATTCCAGCATTGTGACATAGTGACATTCTGGAATTGTGGCAACCTCTCATTCTGACATTCTGACATTGTGACTTTCACAAATTCTAACAATCTCTCATTCTACCATTGTGACATATTGACATTCTGGAATTGTGCAACCTGACATTTTGACATGCAGACATTGTGACATTCTCACATTCTGACATTCTGACATTCTAGCATTGTGACATAGTAACATTCCGAAATTGTGGCAACCTCTCATTCTGACATGCTGACATTGTGACATTCACAAATTCTGACATTCTGAAATTCTAGCATTGTGATATAGTGACATTCTGGAATTGTGGCAACCTGTCATTCTGACAATGCAAAATTGTGACATTGTGACATTGTGACATTTTGGCATTGTGATATTTTCACATACTTACATTCTGACATTCTAGCATTGTAACATTGTGACATTCTGGAACTGTGGCAACCTGTCATTCTGAAATTCTGACATTGTGACATTCACAAATTCTGACATTCTGACATTCTAGCATTGTGACATAATGATATTCTGGAATTGTAGCAACCTCTCATTCTGATATTCTGCCATTGTGAAATTCTCACAATCTGATATTCTGACATTCTAGCATTGTGAAATAGTGACATTCTGGAATTGTAGCAACCTCTCATTCTGACATTCTCACATTCTATCATTCTGACATTCTAGCATTGTGACATAGTGACATTCTGGAATTGTGGCAACCTGTCATTCAGATATTCTGACATTGTGACATACTCACATTCTAACATTCTGACATTCAAGCATAGTGATATAGTGACTTTATACGACTGTGACAACCAGTCATTCTGATATTCTGACATTGTGAACTTCTCACATTCTGACATTCTAGCATTGTGACATAGTGACATTCTAGAGTTGTGGCAACCTGTCATTCTGACATTCTGATATTAATACATTCTCACATTCTGGTATTCTGACATTCTGACATTATGACATTCTAGATTGTTGACATACTGACATTCTGAAATTGTTGCAACCTGACATTCTGACATTCCGATATTATGACAATCTCACATTCTGACATTCTGACGTTCTAGCATTGTGACATAGTGACATTCTGAAATTGTGGCAACCTGTCATTCTGACAATCTAAAATATTGACTTTCTGACATTCTGACATTGTGACATTCTCACATTCTGACATTCTTACATTCTAGCATTGTGACATAGTGACATTCTGACAATGCGACATTGTGACATTCTGACATTATGACATTGTGACATTCTGACATTTTGACATTGTGACATTCTCACTTCTGACATTCTGACATTCTAGCTTGTGACATAGTGACATTCTGGAATTGTGGCAACCTGCCATTCTGACATTCTAATATTTTGACATTCTCACATTCTGACATTCTTACATTCTAGCATTGTGACATAGTGACATTCTGGAATTGTGGCAACCAGACATTCTGACATTTTGACATCGTGACATTCTCGCATTCTGACATTCTGACATTCTAGCATTGTGACATAGTGATATTCTGGAATTGTGGCAACCTGACATTGTGACATTGTGACATTGTTGCATTGTGACATCCTAGCATTGTGACATTATGATATTTTCCGACTGTGGTAACCTCACATTCTCCCATTCTGACAATGTGACATTCTGACATTCTACCATTGTGACATTCTGACATTCTGGAATTGTGGCAACCTGACATTCTGACATTCTGACATTCAGACGTTCTCATATTATGACATTCTGACATTCTAGCGTTGTGGCATAGTGACATTCTGGAATAGTGGCAACCTGATATTCTGACATTCTGACATTGTGACATTCTCACATTCTGATATTCTGACATTCAAGCATTGTGATATAGTGACTTTATGCGACTGTGACAACCAGTCATTCTGAAATTCTGACCTTGTGAACTTCTCACATTCTGACATTCTAGCATTGTGACATAATGACATCCCGGAATTGTGGCAACCTGACATTCTGACATTCTGAAATACTGATATTCTCACATTCTGACATTCTGACATTCTAGCATAATGACATAGTGACATTCTAGAGTTGTGGCAACCTTTCATTCTGACATTCTGATATTGATACATTCGCACATTCTGATATTCTGACATTCTGACATTCTGACATTCTAGATTTGTGACATTCTGACATTCTGAAATAGTTGCAACCTGACATTCTGACATTCTGATATTATGTCATTCTCACATTCTGACATTCTGACATTCTAGCATTGTGACATAGTGACATTCTGGAATTGTGTCAACCTGAATTTCTGACTTTGTTACATTGTTACATTGTGACATTCTGACATTGTAACGTTATCAAATTCTGACATTCTGACATTCTAGCATTGTGAAATATTGAAATTCTGGAATTGTGGCAACCTTTCATTTTGACATTCTGACATTCTGACATCGTGATATTCTCACATTCTGACATTCTGACATTCCAGCATTGTGACATAGTGACATTCTGGAATTGTGGCAACCTCTCATTCTGACATTCTGACATTGTGACTTTCACAAATTCTAACAATCTGTCATTCTACCATTGTGACATATTGACATTCTGGAATTGCGCAACCTGACATTTTGACATGCTGACATTGTGACATTCTCACATTCTGACATTCTGACATTCTAGCATTGTGACATAGTAACATTACGAAATTGTGGCAACCTCTCATTCTGACATGCTGACATTGTGACATTCACAAATTCTGACATTCTGAAATTCTAGCATTGTGATATAGTGACATTCTGGAATTGTGGCAACCTGTCATTCTGACAATGCAAAATTGTGACATTGTGACATTGTGACATTTTGGCATTGTGATATTTTCACATACTTACATTCTGACATTCTAGCATTGTAACATTGTGACATTCTGGAACTGTGGCAACCTGTCATTCTGACATTCTGACATTGTGACATTCACAAATTCTGACATTCTGACATTCTAGCATTGTGACATAATGATATTCTGGAATTGTAGCAACCTCTCATTCTGATATTCTGCCATTGTGAAATTCTCACAATCTGATATTCTGACATTCTAGCATTGTGAAATAGTGACATTCTGGAATTGTAGCAACCTCTCATTCTGACATTCTCACATTCTATCATTCTGACATTCTAGCATTGTGACATAGTGACATTCTGGAATTGTGGCAACCTGTCATTCAGATATTCTGACATTGTGACATACTCACATTCTAACATTCTGACATTCAAGCATTGTGATATAGTGACTTTATACGACTGTGACAACCAGTCATTCTGATATTCTGACATTGTGAACTTCTCACATTCTGACATTCTAGCATTGTGACATAGTGACATTCTAGAGTTGTGGCAACCTGTCATTCTGACATTCTGATATTGATACATTCTCACATTCTGATATTCTGACATTCTGACATTATGACATTCTAGATTTGTGACATAGTGACATTCTGAAATTGTTGCAACCTGACATTCTGACATTCCGATATTATGACAATCTCACATTCTGACATTCTGACGTTCTAGCATTGTGACATAGTGACATTCTGAAATTGTGGCAACCTGTCATTCTGACAATCTAAAATATTGACTTTCTGACATTCTGACATTGTGACATTCTCACATTCTGACATTCTTACATTCTAGCATTGTGACATAGTGACATTCTGACAATGCGACATTGTGACATTCTGACATTTTGACATTGTGACATTCTGACATTTTGACATTGTGACATTCTCACTTCTGACATTCTGACATTCTAGCATTGTGACGTAGTGACATTCTGGAATTGTGGCAACCTGCCATTCTGACATTCTAATATTTTGACATTCTCACATTCTGACATTCTTACATTCTAGCATTGTGACACAGTGACATTCTGGAATTGTGGCAACCAGACATTCTGACATTTTGACATCGTGACATTCTCGCATTCTGACATTCTGACATTCTAGCATTGTGACATAGTGATATTCTGGAATTGTGGCAACCTGACATGGTGACATTGTGACATTGTTACATTGTGACATCCTAGCATTGTGACATTATGATATTTTCCGACTGTGGTAACCTCACATTCTCCCATTCTGACAATGTGACATTCTGACATTCTACCATTGTGACATTCTGACATTCTGGAATTGTGGCAACCTGACATTCTGACATTCTGACATTCAGACGTTCTCATATTATGACATTCTGACATTCTAGCGTTGTGGCATAGTGACATTCTGGAATAGTGGCAACCTGATATTCTGACATTCTGACATTGTGACATTCTCACATTCTGATATTCTGACATTCAAGCATTGTGATATAGTGACTTTATGCGACTGTGACAACCAGTCATTCTGAAATTCTGACATTGTGAACTTCTCACATTCTGACATTCGAGCATTGTGACATAATGACATCCCGGAATTGTGGCAACCTGACATTCTGACATTCTGAAATACTGATATTCTCACATTCTGACATTCTGACATTCTAGCATAATGACATAGTGACATTCTAGAGTTGTGGCAACCTTTCATTCTGACATTCTGATATTGATACATTCGCACATTCTGATATTCTGACATTCTGACATTCTGACATTCTAGATTTGTGACATTCTGACATTCTGAAATAGTTGCAACCTGACATTCTGACATTCTGATATTATGTCAATCTCACATTCTGACATTCTGATGTTCTAGCATTGTGACATAGTGACATTCTGAAATTGTGGCAACCTGTCATACTGACAATCTAAAATATTGACTTTCTGACATTCTGACATGGTGACATTCTCACATTCTGATATTCTGACATTCTAGCATTGTGACATAGTGACAATCTGACAATGTGACATTGTGACATTCTGACATTTTGACATTGTGACATTCTCACTTCTGACATTCTGACATTCTAGCATTGTGACATAGTGACATTGTGCAATTGTAGCAACCTCTCATTCTGACATTCTGTCAATCTGACATTCTCATATTCTATCATTCTGACATTCTAGCATTGTGACATAATGACATTCTGGAATTGTGGCAACCTGACATTCTGAAATTCTGACATTCTGACATCGTGATATTCTCACACTCTGACATTCTGACATTCTAGAATTGTGACATAGTGACATTCTGGAATTGTGTCAACCTGACTTTCTGACTTTGTTACATTGTTACATTGTGACATTCTGACATTGTAACATTATCAAATTCTGACATTCTGACATTCTAGCATTGTGAAATAGTGAAATTCTGGAATTGTGGCAACCTTTCATTTTGACATGCTGACATTCTGACATCGTGATATTCTCACATTCTGACATTCTGACATTCCAGCATTGTGACATAGTGACATTCTGGAATTGTGGCAACCTCTCATTCTGACATTCTGACATTGTGACTTTCACAAATTCTAACAATCTGTCATTCTACCATTGTGACATAATGACATTCTGGAATTGTGCAACCTGACATTTTGACATGCAGACATTGTGACATTCTCACATTCTGACATTCTGACATTCTAGCATTGTGACATAGTGACATTCCGGAATTGTGGCAACCTCTCATTCTGACATGCTGACATTGTGACATTCACAAATTCTGACATTCTGAAATTCTAGCATTGTGATATAGTGACATTCTGGAATTGTGGCAACCTGTCATTCTGACAATGCAAAATTGTGACATTGTGACATTGCGACATTTTCGCATAGTGATATTCTCACCTACTTACATTCTGACATTCTAGCATTGTAACATTGTGACATTCTGGAACTGTGGCAAACTGTCATTCTGACATTCTGACATTGTGACATTCACAAATTCTGACATTCTGACATTCTATCATTGTGACATAATGATATTCTGGAATTGTAGCAACCTCTCATTCTGATATTCTGCCATTGTGAAATTCTCACAATCTGATATTCTGACATTCTAGCATTGTGAAATAGTGACATTCTGGAATTGTAGCAACCTCTCATTCTGACATTCTCACATTCTATCATTCTGACATTCTAGCATTGTGACATAGTGACATTCTGGAATTGTGGCAACCTGTCATTCAGATATTCTGACATTGTGACATACTCACATTCTAACATTCTGACATTCAAGCATAGTGATATAGTGACTTTATACGACTGTGACAACCAGTCATTCTGACATTCTGACACTGTGAACTTCTCACATTCTGACATTCTAGCATTGTGACATAGTGACATTGTGGAATTGTAGCAACCTGTCATTCTGACATTCTGATATTGATACATTCTCACATTCTGGTATTCTGACATTCTGACATTATGACATTCTAGATTGTTGACATACTGACATTCTGAAATTGTTGCAACCTGACATTCTGACATTCTGATATTATGACAATCTCACATTCTGGCATTCTGATGTTCTAGCATTGTGACATAGTGACATTCTGAAATTGTGGCAACCTGTCATTCTGACAATCTAAAATATTGACTTTCTGACATTCTGACATTGTGACATTCTCACATTCTGACATTCTTACATTCCAGCATTGTGACATAGTGACATTCTGGAATTGTGGCAACCTCTCATTCTGACATTCTGACATTGTGACATTAAAAATCCTAACAATCTGACATTCTAGCATTGTGACTTAGTGACATTCTGGAATTGTGCAACCTGACATTTTGACATTCTGACATTGTGACATTATCAAATTCTGACATTCTGACATTCTAGCATTGTGACATAGTGACATTCTGGAATTGTGGCAACCTCTCATTCTGACATTCTGACATTGTAACATTCACAAATTCTAACAATCTGACATTCTATCATTGTGACATAGTGACATTCTGAAATTGTTGCAACCTGACATTCTGACATTCTGATATTATGACAATCTCACATTCTGACATTCTGACGTTCTAGCATTGTGACTTAGTGACATTCTGAAATTGTGGCAACCTGTCATTCTGACAATCTAAAATATTGAATTTCTGACATTCTGACATTGTGAAATTCTCACATTCTGACATTCTGACATTCTTGCAGTGTAACATTGTGACATTATGACAATGCGACATTGTGACATTTTGACATGGTGACATTCTCACTTCTGACATTCTGACATTCTAGCATTGTGACATAGTGACATTCTGAAATTGTGGCAACCTGACTTTCTGACATTGTGTCATTGTTACATTGTGACATTCTGACATTGTGACATTCACAAATTCTAACAATCTGACATTCTAGCATTGTGACATACTGACATTATGAAATTGTTGCAACCTGACATTCTGGCATTCTGATATTATGACAATCTCACATTCTGACATTCTGACGTTCTAGCATTGTGACATAGTGACATTCTGGAATTGTGTCAACCTGACTTTCTGACAATCTAAAATATTGACTTTCTGACATTCTGACATTGTGACATTCTCACATTCTGACATTCTTACATTCTAGCATTGTGACATAGTGACATTCTGACAATGCGATATTGTGACATTCTGACATTTTGACATTGTGACATTCTGACATTTTGACATTGTGACATTGTCACTTCTGACATTCTGACATTCTAGCATTGTGACATAGTGACATTCTGGAATTGTGTCAACCTGATATTCTGACATTGTGACATTGTTACATTCTGACATTCTGACATTGTGACATTATCAAATTCTGACATTCTGACATTCTAGCATTGTGACGTAGTGAAATTCTGGAATTGTGGCAACCTGATATTCTGACATTGTGACATTCTGACATCGTGATATTCTCACATTCTGACATTCTGACATTCCAGCATTGTGACATAGTGACATTCTGGAATTGTGGCAACCTCTCATTCTGACATTCTGACATTGTGACATTCACAAATTCTAACAATCTGACATTCTAGCATTGTGACATAGTGACATTCTGAAATTGTTGCAACCTGACATTGTGACATTCTGATATTATGACAATCTCACATTCTGACATTCTGAATTTCTAGCATTGTGACATAGTGACATTCTGAAATTGTGGCAACCTGTCATTCTGACAATCTAAAATATTCACTTTCTGACATTCTGACATTGTGACATTCTCACATTCTGACATTCTTACATTCTAGCATTGTGACATAGTGACATTCTGACAATGCGACATTGTGACATTCTGACATTCTGACATTGTGACATTCACAAATTCTAACAATCTAACATTCTAGCATTGTGACATAGTTACATTCTGGAATTGTGTCAACCTGACATTCTGACATTGTGACATTGTTACATTGTGACATTCTGACATTGTGACATTATCAAATTCTGACATTCTGACATTCTAGCATTGTGACATAGTGAAATTCTGGAATTGTGGCAACCTGATATTCTGACATTGTGACATTCTGACATCGTGATATTCTCACATTCTGACATTCTGACATTCCAGCATTGTGACATTGTGACATTCTGGAATTGTGGCAACCTCTCATTCTGACATTCTGACATTGTGACATTCACAAATTCTAACAATCTTACATTCTAGCATTGTGACATAGTGACATTCTGAAATTGTTGCAACCTGACATTCTGACATTCTGATATTATGACAATCTCACATTCTGACATTCTGAAGTTCTAGCATTGTGACATAGTGACATTCTGAAATTGTGGCAACCTGTCATTCTCACAATCTAAAATATTCACTTTCTGACATTCTGACATTGTGACATTCTCACATTCTGACATTCTTACATTCTAGCAATGTGACATAGTGACATTCTGACATTCTGACATTGTGACATTCACAAATTCTAACAATCTAACATTCTAGCATTGTGACATAGTTACATTCTGGAATTGTGTCAACCTGACTTTCAGACATTGTGACATTGTTACATTGTGACATTCTGACATTGTGACATCATCAAATTCTGACATTCTGACATTCTAGCATTGTGACATAGTGACATTCTGGAATTGTGGAAACCTCTCATTCTGACATTCTGACATTCTGACATCGCGATATTCTCACATTCTGACATTCTGACATTCCAGCATTGTGACATAGTGACATTCTGGAATTGTGGCAACCTCTCATTCTGACATTCTGACATTGTGACATTCACAAATTCTAACAATCTAACATTCTAGCATTGTGACATAGTTACATTCTGGAATTGTGTCAACCTGACTTTCAGACATTGTGACATTGTTACATTGTGACATTCTGACATTGTGACATTATCAAATTCTGACATTCTGACATTCTAGCATTGTGACATAGTGACATTCTGGAATTGTGGAAAGCTCTCATTCTGACATTCTGACATTCTGACATCGCGATATTCTCACATTCTGACATTCTGACATTCCAGCATTGTGACATAGTGACATTCTGGAATTGTGGCAACCTCTCATTCTGACATTCTGACATTGTGACATTCACAAATTCTAACAATCTGAGATTCTAGCATTTTGACTAAGTGACATTCTGGAATTGTGCAACCTGACATTTTGACATTCTGACATTGTGACATTATCAATTTCTTACATTCTGACATTCTAGCATTGTGACATAGTGAAATTCTGGAATTGTGGCAACCTGATATTCTGACATTCTGACATTCTGACATCGTGATATTCTCACATTCTGACATTCTGACATTCCAGCATTGTGACATAATGACATTCTGGAATTGTGGCAACCTCTCATTCTGACATTCTGACATTGTGACATTCACAAATTCTAACAATCTAACATTCTAGCATTGTGACATAGTGACATTCTGAAATTGTTGCAACCTGACATTCTGACAATCTAAAATATTGACTTTCTGACATTTTGACATTGTGACATTCTCACATTCTGACATTCTTACATTCCAGCATTGTGACATTGTGACATTCTGACAATGCGACATTGTGACATTCTGACATTTTGACATTGTGACATTGTCACTTCTGACATTCTGACATTCTAGCATTGTGACATAGTGACATTCTGGAATTGTGTCAACCTGACTTTCAGACATTGTGACATTGTTACATTGTGACATTCTGACATTGTGACATTATCAAATTCTGACATTCTGACATTCTAGCATTGTGACATAGTGAAATTCTGGAATTGTGGCAACCTGACATTCTGACATTCTGACATTCTGACATCGTGATATTCTCACATTCTGACATTCCAGCATTGTGACATAGTGACTTTATGCGACTGTGACAACCTGTCATTCTGACATTCTGAAATTGTGACTTTCAGACATTCTGACATTGTGACATACTCACATTCTGACATTCTGACATTCAAGCATTGTGATATAGTGACTTTATGCGACTGTGACAACCGGTCATTCTGACATTCTTACATTGTGAACTTCTCACATTCTGACATTCTAGCATTGAGGCATAGTGACATTCTAGAGTTGTGGCAACCTGTCATTCTTACATTCTGATATTGATACATTCTCACATTCTGACATTCTGACATTCTGACATTCTAGATTTGTGACATAGTGATATTCTGAAATTGTTGCAACCTGACATTCTGGCATTCTGATATTATGACAATCTCACATTCTGACATTCTGACTTTCTAGCATTGTGACATAGTGACATTCTGAAATTGTGGCAACCTGACATTCTGACTTTCTGAAATACTGATATTCTCACATTCTGTCATTCTGACATTCTACCATAATGACATAGTGACATTTTAGAGTTGTGGCAACCTGTAATTCTGACATTCTGATATTGATACATTCTCACATTCTGATATTCTGACATTCTGACATTCTAGATTTGTGACATAGTGACATTCTGAAATTGTTGCAACCTGACATTCTGACATTCCGATATTATGACAATCTCACATTCTGACATTCTGACGTTCTAGCATTGTGACATAGTGACATTCTGAAATTGTGGCAACCTTTAATACTGACAGTCTAATATTCTGACTTTCTGACATTCTGACATTGTGACATTCTCACATTCTGACATTCTTACATTCTAGATTTTTGACATAGTGACATTCTGGAATTGTGTCAACCTGACATTATGACATTGTGACATTGTTACATTGTGACATTCTGATATTGTGACATTATAAAATTCTGACATTCTGACATTCTAGCATTGTGACATAGTGAAATTCTGGAATTGTGGCAACCTGACATTCTGACATTCTCACATTCTGACATCGTGATATTCTCACATTCTGACATTCTGACATTCCAGCATTGTGACATAGTGACATTCTGGAATTGTGGCAACCTCTCATTCAGACATTGTGACATTCACAAATTCTAACAATCTGACATTCTAGCATTGTGACATAGTGACATTCTGGAATTGTGCAACCTGACATTTTGACATTCTGACATTGTGACATTCTCACATTCTGACATTCTAACATTCTAGCATTGTGACATAGTGACATTCTGGAATTGTGGCAACCTCACATTCTGACATTGTGACATTCTCACATTCTCATATTCTGACATTCTAGCATTGTGACATAGTGATATTTTGCGACTTTGAAAACCTGTCATTATGACATTCTTACGTTGTGACATTCTCACATTCTGACGTTCTGATATTCTACCATTGTGACATAGTGACATTCTGGAATTGTGGCAACCAGACATTCTGACATTCTAATATTTTGACATTCTCGCATTCTGACATTCTGACATTCTAGCATTGTGACATAGTGATATTCTGGAATTGTGGCAACCTGACATTGTGACATTGTGACATTGTTGCATTGTGACATCCTAGCATTGTGACATTATGATATTTTCCGACTGTGGTAAACTCACATTCTCCCATTCTGACAATGTGACATTCTGACATTCTACCATTGTGACATTCTGACATTCTGACATTCTGACATTCTGACATTCAGATGTTCTCACATTCTGACATTCTGACATTCTAGAGTTTTGGCATAGTGACATTCTGGAATAGTGGCAACCTGATATTCTGACATTCTGACATTGTGACATTCACACATTCTGATATTCTGACATTCAATCATTGTGATATAGTGACTTTATGCGACTGTGACAACCAGTCATTCTGACATTCTGACATTCTGACATTGTGACATAGTGACATCCTGACATTGTGGCAACCTGACATTCTGACATTCTGAAATACTGATATTCTCACATTCTGTCATTCGGACATTCTAGCATAATGACATAGTGACATTCTAGAGTTGTGGCAACCTGTCATTCTGACATTCTGATATTGATACATTCTCACATTCTGATATTCTGACATTCTGACATTCTGACATTCTAGATTTGTGACATAGTGACATTCTGAAATTGTTGCAACCTGACATTCTGACATTCAGATATTATGACAATCTCACATTCTGACATTCTGACGTTCTAGCATTGTGACAAAGTGACATTCTGAAATTGTGGCAACCTGTCATTCTGACAATCTAAAATATTCACTTTCTGACAATGTGACATTGTGACATTCTCACATTCTGACATTCTTACATTCTAGCATTGTGACATAGTGACATTCTGACAATGCGACATTGTGACATTCTGACATTTTGACGTTGTGACATTCTCACTTCTGACATTCTGACATTCTAGCATTGTGACATAGTGACATTCTGGAATTGTGTCAACCTGACTTTCTGACGTAGTGACATTGTTACATTGTGACATTCTGACATTGTGACATTATCAAATTCTGACATTCTGACATTCCAGCATTGTGACATAGTGACATTCTGGAATTGTGCAACCTGACATTCTGACATTCTGACATTGTGACATTATCAATTTCCGACAATCTGACATTCTAGCATTGTGACATAGTGAAATTCTGGAATTGTGGCAACCTGATATTCTCACATTCTGACATTCTGACATTCTAGCATTGTGACTTAGTGACATTCTGAAATTGTTGCAACCTGACATTCTGACAATCTAAAATATTGACTTTCTGACATTCTGACATTGTGACATTCTCACATTCTGACATTCTTACATTCTAGCATTGTGACATTGTGACATTCTGACAATGCGACATTGTGACATTCTGACATGGTGACATTCTCAGTTCTGACATTCAGACATTCTAGCATTGTGACATAGTGACATTCTGAAATTGGGGGAACCTGAATTTCTGACATTGTGTCATTGTTACATTGTGACATTCTGACATTGTGACATTATCAAATTCTGACATTCTGACATTCTAGCATTGTGACATAGTGAAATTCTGGAATTGTGGCAACCTGACATTCTGACATTCTGACATTCTGACATCGTGATATTCTCACATTCTGACATTCTGAAGTTTTAGCATTGTGACATAGTGACATTCTGAAATTGTGGCAACCTGTCATTCTGACAATCTAAAATATTGACTTTCTGACATTCTGACATTGTGACATTCTCACATTCTGACATTCTTACATTCTAGCATTGTGACATAATGACATTCTGACAATGCGACATTGTGACATTCTGACATTTTGACATTGTGACATTGTCACTTCTGACATTCTGACATTCTAGCATTGTGATATAGTGACATTCTGGAATTGTGTCAACCTGACTTTCTGACATTGTGACATTGTTACATTGTGACATTCTGACATTGTGACATTATCAAATTCTGACATTCTTACATTCTAGCATAGTGACATAGTGAAATTCTGGAATTGTGTCAACCTGACATTCTGACATTCTGACATTCTGACATCGTGATATTCTCACATTCTGACATTCTGACATTCCAGCATTGTGACATAGTGACATTCTGGAATTCTGGCAACCTCTCATTCTGACATTCTGACATTGTGACATTCACAAATTCTAACAATCTGACATTCTATCATTGTGACATAGTGACATTCTGAAATTGTTGCAATCTGACATTCTGACATTCTGATATTATGACAATCTCACATTCTGACATTCTGACGTTCTAGCATTGTGACATAGTGACATTCTGAAATTGTGGCAACCTGTCATTCTGACAATCTAAAATATTGACTTTCTGATATTCTGACATTGTGACATTCTCACATTCTGACATTCTTACATTCTAGCATTGTGACATAGTGACATTATGTCAATGCGACATTGTGACATTCTGACATTTTGACATTGTGACATTCTGACATTTTGACATTGTGACATTCTCACTTCTGACATTCTGACATTCTAGCATTGTGACATAGTGACATTCTGAAATTGTGGCAACCTGAATTTCTGACATTGTGTCATTGTTACATTGTGACATTCTGACATTGTGACATTATCAAATTCTGACATTCTGACATTCTAGCATTGTGACATAGTGACATTCTGGAATTGTGTCAACCTGACTTTCAGACATTGTGACATTGTTACATTGTGACATTCTGACATTGTGACATTATCAAATTCTGACATTCTGACATTCTAGCATTGTGACATAGTGAAATTCTGGAATTGTGGCAACCTGACATTCTGACATTCTGACATTCTGACATCGTGATATTCTCACATTCTGACATTCCAGCATTGTGACATAGTGACTTTATGCGACTGTGACAACCTGTCATTCTGACATTCTGAAATTGTGACTTTCAGACATTCTGACATTGTGACATACTCACATTCTGACATTCTGACATTCAAGCATTGTGATATAGTGACTTTATGCGACTGTGACAACCGGTCATTCTGACATTCTTACATTGTGAACTTCTCACATTCTGACATTCTAGCATTGAGGCATAGTGACATTCTAGAGTTGTGGCAACCTGTCATTCTTACATTCTGATATTGATACATTCTCACATTCTGACATTCTGACATTCTGACATTCTGACATTCTAGATTTGTGACATATTGATATTCTGAAATTGTTGCAACCTGACATTCTGGCATTCTGATATTATGACAATCTCACATTCTGACATTCTGACTTTCTAGCATTGTGACATAGTGACATTCTGAAATTGTGGCAACCTGACATTCTGACTTTCTGAAATACTGATATTCTCACATTCTGTCATTCTGACATTCTACCATAATGACATAGTGACATTTTAGAGTTGTGGCAACCTGTAATTCTGACATTCTGATATTGATACATTCTCACATTCTGATATTCTGACATTCTGACATTCTAGATTTGTGACATAGTGACATTCTGAAATTGTTGCAACCTGACATTCTGACATTCCGATATTATGACAATCTCACATTCTGACATTCTGACGTTCTAGCATTGTGACATAGTGACATTCTGAAATTGTGGCAACCTGTAATACTGACAGTCTAATATTCTGACTTTCTGACATTCTGACATTGTGACATTCTCACATTCTGACATTCTTACATTCTAGATTTTTGACATAGTGACATTCTGGAATTGTGTCAACCTGACATTATGACATTGTGACATTGTTACATTGTGACATTCTGATATTGTGACATTATAAAATTCTGACATTCTGACATTCTAGCATTGTGACATAGTGAAATTCTGGAATTGTGGCAACCTGACATTCTGACATTCTCACATTCTGACATCGTGATATTCTCACATTCTGACATTCTGACATTCCAGCATTGTGACATAGTGACATTCTGGAATTGTGGCAACCTCTCATTCAGACATTGTGACATTCACAAATTCTAACAATCTGACATTCTAGCATTGTGACATAGTGACATTCTGGAATTGTGCAACCTGACATTTTGACATTCTGACATTGTGACATTCTCACATTCTGACATTCTAACATTCTAGCATTGTGACATAGTGACATTCTGGAATTGTGGCAACCTCACATTCTGACATTGTGACATTCTCACATTCTCATATTCTGACATTCTAGCATTGTGACATAGTGATATTTTGCGACTTTGAAAACCTGTCATTATGACATTCTTACGTTGTGACATTCTCACATTCTGACGTTCTGACATTCTACCATTGTGACATAGTGACATTCTGGAATTGTGGCAACCAGACATTCTGACATTCTAATATTTTTACATTCTCGCATTCTGACATTCTGACATTCTAGCATTGTGACATAGTGATATTCTGGAATTGTGGCAACCTGACATTGTGACATTGTGACATTGTTGCATTGTGACATCCTAGCATTGTGACATTATGATATTTTCCGACTGTGGTAAACTCACATTCTCCCATTCTGACAATGTGACATTCTGACATTCTACCATTGTGACATTCTGACATTCTGACATTCTGACATTCTGACATTCAGATGTTCTCACATTCTGACATTCTGACATTCTAGAGTTTTGGCATAGTGACATTCTGGAATAGTGGCAACCTGATATTCTGACATTCTGACATTGTGACATTCACACATTCTGATATTCTGACATTCAATCATTGTGATATAGTGACTTTATGCGACTGTGACAACCAGTCATTCTGACATTCTGACATTCTGACATTGTGACATAGTGACATCCTGACATTGTGGCAACCTGACATTCTGACATTCTGAAATACTGATATTCTCACATTCTGTCATTCGGACATTCTAGCATAATGACATAGTGACATTCTAGAGTTGTGGCAACCTGTCATTCTGACATTCTGATATTGATACATTCTCACATTCTGATATTCTGACATTCTGACATTCTGACATTCTAGATTTGTGACATAGTGACATTCTGAAATTGTTGCAACCTGACATTCTGACATTCAGATATTATGACAATCTCACATTCTGACATTCTGACGTTCTAGCATTGTGACAAAGTGACATTCTGAAATTGTGGCAACCTGTCATTCTGACAATCTAAAATATTCACTTTCTGACATTCTGACATTGTGACATTCTCACATTCTGACATTCTTACATTCTAGCATTGTGACATAGTGACATTCTGACAATGCGACATTGTGACATTCTGACATTTTGACGTTGTGACATTCTCACTTCTGACATTCTGACATTCTAGCATTGTGACATAGTGACATTCTGGAATTGTGTCAACCTGACTTTCTGACGTAGTGACATTGTTACATTGTGACATTCTGACATTGTGACATTATCAAATTCTGACATTCTGACATTCCAGCATTGTGACATAGTGACATTCTGGAATTGTGCAACCTGACATTCTGACATTCTGACATTGTGACATTATCAATTTCCGACAATCTGACATTCTAGCATTGTGACATAGTGAAATTCTGGAATTGTGGCAACCTGATATTCTCACATTCTGACATTCTGACATTCTAGCATTGTGACTTAGTGACATTCTGAAATTGTTGCAACCTGACATTCTGACAATCTAAAATATTGACTTTCTGACATTCTGACATTGTGACATTCTCACATTCTGACATTCTTACATTCTAGCATTGTGACATTGTGACATTCTGACAATGCGACATTGTGACATTCTGACATGGTGACATTCTCAGTTCTGACATTCAGACATTCTAGCATTGTGACATAGTGACATTCTGAAATTGGGGGAACCTGAATTTCTGACATTGTGTCATTGTTACATTGTGACATTCTGACATTGTGACATTATCAAATTCTGACATTCTGACATTCTAGCATTGTGACATAGTGAAATTCTGGAATTGTGGCAACCTGACATTCTGACATTCTGACATTCTGACATCGTGATATTCTCACATTCTGACATTCTGAAGTTTTAGCATTGTGACATAGTGACATTCTGAAATTGTGGCAACCTGTCATTCTGACAATCTAAAATATTGACTTTCTGACATTCTGACATTGTGACATTCTCACATTCTGACATTCTTACATTCTAGCATTGTGACATAATGACATTCTGACAATGCGACATTGTGACATTCTGACATTTTGACATTGTGACATTGTCACTTCTGACATTCTGACATTCTAGCATTGTGATATAGTGACATTCTGGAATTGTGTCAACCTGACTTTCTGACATTGTGACATTGTTACATTGTGACATTCTGACATTGTGACATTATCAAATTCTGACATTCTTACATTCTAGCATAGTGACATAGTGAAATTCTGGAATTGTGTCAACCTGACATTCTGACATTCTGACATTCTGACATCGTGATATTCTCACATTCTGACATTCTGACATTCCAGCATTGTGACATAGTGACATTCTGGAATTCTGGCAACCTCTCATTCTGACATTCTGACATTGTGACATTCACAAATTCTAACAATCTGACATTCTATCATTGTGACATAGTGACATTCTGAAATTGTTGCAATCTGACATTCTGACATTCTGATATTATGACAATCTCACATTCTGACATTCTGACGTTCTAGCATTGTGACATAGTGACATTCTGAAATTGTGGCAACCTGTCATTCTGACAATCTAAAATATTGACTTTCTGATATTCTGACATTGTGACATTCTCACATTCTGACATTCTTACATTCTAGCATTGTGACATAGTGACATTATGTCAATGCGACATTGTGACATTCTGACATTTTGACATTGTGACATTCTGACATTTTGACATTGTGACATTCTCACTTCTGACATTCTGACATTCTAGCATTGTGACATAGTGACATTCTGAAATTGTGGCAACCTGAATTTCTGACATTGTGTCATTGTTACATTGTGACATTCTGACATTGTGACATTATCAAATTCTGACATTCTGACATTCTAGCATTGTGACATAGTGAAATTCTGGAATTGTGGCAATCTGACATTCTGACATTCTGACATTCTGATATCGTGATATTCTCACATTCTGACATTCTGATATTCCAGCATTGTTACATAGTGACATTCTGGAATTTTGGCAACCTGAATTTCTGACATTGTGACATTGTTACATTGTGACATTCTGACATTGTGACATTATCAAATTCTGACATGCTGACATTCTAGCATTGTGACATAGTGAAATTCTGGAATTGTGGCAACCTGACATTCTGACATTCTGACATTCTGACATCGTGATATTCTCACATTCTGACATTCTGACATTCCAGCATTGTGACATTGTGACATTCTGGAATCGTGGCTACCTCTCATTCTGACATTCTGACATTGTGATATTCACAAATTCTAACAATCTGACATTCTAGATTTGTGACATAGTGACATTCTGAAATTGTTGCAACCTGACATTCTTACACTCTGATATTATGACAATCTCACATTCTGACATTCTGAAGTTCTAGCATTGTGACATATTGACATTCTGAAATTGTGGCAACCTATCATTCTGACAATCTAAAATATTGACTTTCTGACATTCTGACATTGTGACATTCTGACATTCTGACATTCTTACATTCTAGCATTGTGACATAGTGACATTCTGACAATGCGACATTGTGACATTCTGACATTTTGACATAGTGACATTCTGACATTTTGACATTGTGACATTCACACTTCTGACATTCTGACATTCTAGCATTGTGACATAGTGACATTCTGGAATTGTGTCAGCCTGACATTCTGACATTGTGACATTGTTACATTGTGACATTCTGACATTGTGACATTATCAAATTCTGACATTCTGACATTCAAGCTTTGTGACTTAGTGAAATTCTGGAATTGTGGCAACCTGACATTCTGACATTCTGACATTCTGACATCGTGATATTCTCACATTCTGACATTCCAGCATTGTGACATAGTGACTTTATGCGACTGTGACAACCTGTCATTCTGACATTCTGACATTGTGACTTTCAGACATTCTGACATTGTGACATTCTCACGTTCTGACATTCTGTCATTCTAGCAATATGTCATAGTGACATTCTGGAATTGTGGCAACCTGTCATTCTGACATTCTGATATTGTGACTTTCAGACATTCTGACATTGTGACATACTCACATTCTGACATTCTGACATTCAAGCATTGTGATATAGTGACTTTATGCGACTGTGACAACCGGTCATTCTGACATTCTGACATTCTAGCATTGAGGCATAGTGACATTCTAGAGTTGTGGCAACCTGTCATTCTGACATTCTGATATTGATACATTCTCACATTCTGATATTCTGACATTCTAACATTCTGACATTCTGACATTCTAGATTTGTGACATAGTGACATTCTGAAATTGTTGCAACCTGACATTCTGTCATTCTGATATTATGACAGTCTCACATTCTGACATTCTGACGTTCTAGCATTGTGACATAGTGACATTCTGCAATTGTGGTAACCTGACATTCTGACATTCTGAAAAACTGATATTCTCACATTCTGTCATTCTGACATTCTACCATAATGACATAGTGACATTCTAGAGTTGTGGCAACCTTTCATTCTGACATTCTGATATTGATACATTCTCACATTCTGATATTCTGACATTCTGTCATTCTGACATTCTAGATTTGTTACATAGTGACATTCTGAAATTGTTGCAACCTGACATTCTGACATTGTGACATTCTCACATTCTGACATTCTGACGTTCTAGCATTTTGACATAGTGACATTCTGAAATTGTGGCAACCTGTAATACTGACAGTCTAATATTCTGACTTTCTGACATTCTGACATTGTGACATTCTCACATTCTGACATTCTTATATTCTAGATTTTTGACATAGTGACATTCTGGAATTGTGGCAACCTGACATTCTGACATTGTGACATTCTCACATTCTGATATTCTGACATTCTAGCATTGTGACATAGTGATATTTTACGACTTTGAAAACCTGTCATTATGACATTCTTACGTTGTGACATTCTCACATTCTGACGTTCTGTCATTCTACAATTGTGACATAGTGACATTCTGGAATTGTGGCAACCTGCCATTCTGACATTCTAATATTTTGACATTCTCACATTCTGACATTCTTACATTCTAGCATTGTGACATAGTGAAATTCTGGAATTGTGGCAACCAGACATTCTGACATTTTGACATCGTGACATTCTCGCATTCTGACATTCTGACATTCTAGCATTGTGACATAGTGATATTCTGGAATTGTGGCAACCTGACATTGTGACATTGTGACATTGTTGCATTGTGACATCCTAGCATTGTGACATTATGATATTTTCCGACTGTGGTAACCTCACATTCTCCCATTCTGACAATGTGACATTCTGAAATTCTACCATTGTGACATTCTGACATTCTGACATTCTGACATTCAGACGTTCTCACATTCTGACATTCTGACATTCTAGCTTTATGACATAGTGACATTCTGGAATTGTGTCAACCTGACTTTCTGACATTGTGACATTGTTACATTGTGACATTCTGACATTGTGACATTATCAAATTCTGACATTCTGACATTCTAGCATTGTGACATAGTGACATTCTGGAATTGTGGCAACCTGACATTCTGACATTCTGACATTCTAGCATTGTGAAATAGTGAAATTCTGGAATTGTGGCAGCCTGACATTCTGACATTCTGACATTCTGACATCGTGATATTCTCACATTCTGACATTCTGACATAGTGACATTCACAAATTCTAACAATCTGACATTCTAGCATTGTGACATAGTGACATTCTGGAATTGTGCAACCTGACATTCTGACATTCTGATATTGTGACTTTCAGACATTCTGACATTGTGACATACTCACATTCTGACATTCTGACATTCAAGCATTGTGATATAGTGACTTTATGCGACTGTGACAACCGGTCATTCTGACATTCTGACATTCTAGCATTGAGGCATAGTGACATTCTAGAGTTGTGGCAACCTGTCATTCTGACATTCTGATATTGATACATTCTCACATTCTGATATTCTGACATTCTAAAATTCTGACATTCTGACATTCTAGATTTGTGACATAGTGACATTCTGAAATTGTTGCAACCTGACATTCTGGCATTCTGATATTATGACAGTCTCACATTCTGACATTCTGACGTTCTAGCATTGTGACATAGTGACATTCTGCAATTGTGGTAACCTGACATTCTGACATTCTGAAAAACTGATATTCTCACATTCTGTCATTCTGACATTCTACCATAATGACATAGTGACATTCTAGAGTTGTGGCAAACTTTCATTCTGACATTCTGATATTGATACATTCTCACATTCTGATATTCTGACATTCTGTCATTCTGACATTCTAGATTTGTTACATAGTGACATTCTGAAATTGTTGCAACCTGACATTCTGACATTGTGACGTTCTAGCATTTTGACATAGTGACATTCTGAAATTGTGGCAACCTGTAATACTGACAGTCTAATATTCTGACTTTCTGACATTCTGACATTGTGACATTCTCACATTCTGACATTCTTATATTCTAGATTTTTGACATAGTGACATTCTGGAATTGTGGCAACCTGACATTCTGACATTGTGACATTCTCACATTCTGATATTCTGACATTCTAGCATTGTGACATAGTGATATTTTGCGACTTTGAAAACCTGTCATTATGACATTCTTACGTTGTGACATTCTCACATTCTGACGTTCTGACATTCTACAATTGTGACATAGTGACATTCTGGAATTGTGGCAACCTGCCATTCTGACATTCTAATATTTTGACATTCTCACATTCTGACATTCTTACATTCTAGCATTGTGACATAGTGAAATTCTGGAATTGTGGCAACCAGACATTCTGACATTCTGACATTGTGACATTATCAAATTCTGACATTCTGACATTCTAGCATTGTGACATAGTGACATTCTGGAATTGTGGCAACCTGACATTCTGACATTCTGACATTATAGCATTGTGAAATAGTGAAATTCTGGAATTGTGGCAACCTGACATTCTGATATTCTGACATTCTGACATCGTGATATTCTCACATTCTGACATTCTGACATTCTGACATTCACAAATTCTAACAATCTGACATTCTAGCATTGTGACATAGTGACATTCTGGAATTGTGCAACCTGACATTTTGACATTCTGACATTGTGACATTCTCACATTCTGACATTCAACATTGTGACATAGTGAAATTCCGGAGTTGTGGCAACCTTTCATTCTGATATTCTGACATTGATACATTCTCACATTCTGACATTGTGACATTCTGACATTCTGACATTCCGAAATACTGACAAATGTAACATTCTGGAATTGTGACAAACTGTGATTCTGACATTCTGATATGGTGACATTCTCACATTCTGACATTCTGACATTCTAGCATTGTGACATAGTGACATTCTGGAATTGTGGCAACCTGCCATTCTGACATTCTAATACTTTGACATTCTCACATTCTGACATTCTTACATTCTAGCATTGTGACATAGTGACATTCTGGAATTGTGGCAACCAGACATTCTGACATTTTGACAACGTGACATTCTCGCATTCTGACATTCTGACATTCTAGCATTGTGACATAGTGATATTCTGGAATTGTGGTAACCTGACATTGTGACATTCTGACATTGTTACATTGTGACATCCTAGCATTGTGACATTATGATATTTTCCGACTGTGGTAACCTCACATTCTCCCATTCTGACAATGTGACATTCTGACATTCTACCATTGGGACATTCTGACATTCTGGAATTGTGGCAACCTGACATTCTGACATTCTGACATTCAGACGTTCTCACATTCTGACATTCTGACATTCTAGCGTTGTGGCATATTGACATTCTGGAATAGTGGCAACCTGATATTCTGACATTCTGACATTCAGACATTCTCACATTCTGATATTCTGACATTCAAGCATTGTGATATAGTGACTTTATGCGACTGTGACAACCAGTCATTCTGACATTCTGACATTGTGAAATACTCTCATTCTGACATTCTAGCATTGTGACATAGTGACATCCTGGAATTGTGGCAACCTGACATTCTGACATTCTGAAATACTGATATTCTCACATTCTGTCATTCTGACATTCTAGCATAATGACATATTGACATTCTAGAGTTGTGGCAACCTGTCATTCTGAAATTCTGATATTGATACATTCTCACATTCTGATATTCTGACATTCTGACATTCTGACATTCTAGATTTGTGACATTCTGACATTCTGAAATTGTTGCAACCTGACATTCTGACATTCTGATATTATGACAATATCACATCCTGACATTCTGAAGTTCTAGCATTGTGACATTGTGACATTCTGAAATTGTGACAACCTGTCATTCTGACAATCTAAAATATTGAATTTCTGACATTCTGACATTGTGACATTCTCATATTCTGACATTCTGACATTCTAGCATTGTGACATAGTGACATTCTGACAATGCGACATTGTGACATTCTGACATTTTGACATTGTGACATTCTGACATTTTGACATTGTGACATTGTCACTTCTGACATTTTGACATTCTAGCATTGTGACATAGTGACATTCTGGAATTGTGTCAAACTGACTTTCTGACATTGTGACATTGTTACATTGTGACATTCTGACATTGTGACATTATCAAATTCTGACATTCAGACATTCTAGCATTGTGACATAGTGAAATTCTGGAATTGTGGCAAACTGACATTCTGTCATTCTGACATTCTGACATCGTGATATTCTCACATTCTGACATTCTGACATTCCAGCATTGTGACATAGTGACATTCTGGAATTGTGGCAATCTCTCATTCTGACATTCTGACATTGTGACATTCACTCATTCTAACAATCTGACATTCTTGCATTGTGACATAGTGACATTCTGGATTTGTGCAACCTGGCATTCTGACATGCTGACATTGTGACATTCTCACATTCTGACATTCTGACATTCTAGCATTGTGACATAGTAACATTCCGGAATTGTGGCAACCTTTCATTCTGACATGCTGACACTGTGACATTCACAAATTCTGACATTCTGACATTCTAGCATTGTGACATAGTGACATTCTGGAATTGTGGCAACCTGTCATTCTGACAATGCAAAATTGTGATATTGTGACATTGTGACATTTTGGCATAGTAATATTCTCACATACTTACATTCTGACATTCGAGCATTGTAACATAGTGACATTCTGGAAGTGTGGCAACCTGTCATTCTGACATTCTGACATTCTAGTATTGTGACATAATGATATTCTGGAATTGTAGCAACCTCTCATTCTGATATTCTGCCATTGTGACATTCTCACATTCTGACATTCTGACATTCTAGCTTTATGACATAGTGACATTCTGGAATTGTGTCAACCTGACTTTCTGACATAGTGACATTGTTACATTGTGACATTCTGACATTGTGACATTATCAAATTCTGACATTCTGACATTCTAGCATTGTGACATAGTGACATTCTGGAATTGTGGCTACCTGACATTCTGACATTCTGACATTCTAGCATTGTGAAATAGTGAAATTCTGGAATTGTGGCAACCTGACATTCTGACATTCTGACATTCTGACATCGTGCTATTCTCACATTCTGACATTCTGACATTCTGACATTCACAAATTCTAACAATCTGACATTCTAGCATTGTGACATAGTGACATTCTGGAATTGTGCAACCTGACATTTTGACATTCTGTCATTGTGACATTCTCACATTCTGACATTCTAGCATTGTGACATAGTAACATTCCGGAATTGTGGCAACCTTTCATTCTGACATGCTGACATTGAGTCATTATCAAATTCTGACATTCTGACATTCTAGCATTGTGACATAGTGACATTCTGGAATTGTGGCAACCTGTCATTCTGACAATGCAAAATTTTGACATTGTGACATTGCGACATTTTCGCATAGTGATATTCTCACATACTTACATTCTGACATTCTCGCATTGTAACATAGTGACATTCTGGAACTGTGGCAACATGTCATTCTGCCATTCCGACATTTTGACATTCACAAATTCTGACATTCTGACATTCTAGCATTGTGACATAATGATACTCTGGAATTGTAGCAACCTCTCATTCTGATATTCTGCCATTGTGACATTCTCATATTCTGACATTCTGACATTCTTGCATTGTGACATAGTGACATTCTGGAATTGTAGCAACCTCTCATTCTGACATTCTGTCATTCTGACATTCTCACATTCTATCATTCTGACATTCTAGCATTGTGACATAGTGACATTCTGGAATTGTGGCAACCTGTCATTCAGACATTCTGACATTGTGACATACTCTCATTCTGACATTCTAGCATTGAGGCATAGTGACTTTCTAGAGTTGTGGCAACCTGTCATTCTGACATTCTAGCATTGAGGCATAGTGACTTTCTAGAGTTGTGGCAACCTGTCATTCTGACATTCTGATATAGATACATCCTCACATTCTGATATTCTGACATTCTGACATTCTGACATTCTAGATTTGTGACATACTGACATTCTAAAATTTTTGCAACCTGACATTCTGACATTCTGACATTCTGACATCGTGATATTCTCACATTCTGACATTCTGACATTCCAGCATTTTGACATAGTGACATTCTGACATTGTGACATTCACAAATTCTAACAATCTTACATTCTAGCATTGTGACATAGTGACATTCTGGAATTGTGCAACCTGACATTTTGACATTCTGACATTGTGACATTCTCACATTCTGACATTGTGACATTCTAGCATTGTGAAATAGTGACATTCTGGAACTGTGGCAAACAGTCATTCTGACATTCTGGCATTCTAACATTGTGACATTCTGACATTCTGACATTCTAGCATTCTGACATAGTGACATTCTGATATTCTAGCATTGTGACATAGTGACATTCGGGAATTCTGGCAACCTGACATTCTGACATTCTGACATTCGAGTATTGTGACATAGTGACATTCTGGAATTGTGGCAACCTGTCATTCTGACATACTTACATTGTGACATTCACAAATTCTGACATTCTGGCATTCTAGCATTGTGACATAGTGATATTCTGGGATTGTAGAACCTCTCATTCTGACATTCTGTCATTGTGACATTCTCACATTCTGACATTCTGGCATTCTAGCATTGTGACTTAGTGACATTCTGGAATTGTGGCAACATGACATTCTGACATTCTGATATTCTCAAATTCTGACATTCTGACATTCTAGCATTCTGCCATACTGACATTCTGGAATTGTGGCAACATGATATTCTGACAATCTGAAATACTGATATTCTCATATTCTGTCATTCTGATGTTCTAGCATTGTGACATAGTGAAATTCCGGAGTTGTGGCAACGTTTCATTCTGATATTCTGACATTGATACGTTCTCACATTCTGACATTGTGACATTCTGACATTCTGAAATTCCGAAATACTGACAAATGTGACATATTGGAATTGTGACAAGCTGTGATTCTGACATTCTGACATGGTGACATTCTCACATTCTGACATTGTGACATTCTCACATTCTGACATTCTGACATTCTAGCATTGTGACATAGTGACATTCTGGAATTGTGGCAACCTGACATTCTGACATTGTGACATTCTCACATTCTGATATTCTGACATTCTAGCATTGTGACATAGTGATAGTTTGCGACTTTGAAAACCTGTCATTATGACATTCTTACGTTGTGACATTCTCACATTCTGACTTTCTGACATTCTACCATTGTGACATAGTGACATTCTGGAATTGTGGCAACCTGCCATTCTGACATTCTAATATTTTGACATTCTCACATTCTGACATTCTTACATTCTAGCATTGTGACATAGTGACATTCTGGAATTGTGGCAACCAGACAATCTGACATTTTGACATCGTGACATTCTCGCATTCTGACATTCGGACATTCTAGCATTGTGACATAGTGATATTCTGGAATTGTGGTAACCTGACATTGTGACATTCTGACATTGTTACATTGTGACATCCTAGCATTGTGACATTATGATATTTTCCGACTGTGGTAACCTCACATTCTCCCATTCTGACAATGTGACATTCTGACATTCTAGCGTTGTGACATAGTGACATTCTGGAATAGTGGTAACCTGATATTCTGACATTCTGACATTCAGACATTCTCACATTCTGATATTCTGACATTCAAGCATTGTGATATTGTGACTTTATGCGACTGTGACAACCAGTCATTCTGACATTCTGACATCGTGAACTTCTCACATTCTGACATTCTAGCATTGTGACATAGTGACATCCTGGAATTGTGGCAACCTGACATTCAGATATTCTGAAATACTGATATTCTCACATTCTGTCATTCTGACATTCTAGCATAATGACATAGTGACATTTTAGAGTTGTGGCAACCTGTCATTCTGACATTCTGATATTGATACATTCTCACATTCTGATATTCTGACATTCTGACATTCTGACATTCTAGATTTGTGACATTCTGACATTCTGAAATTGTTGCAACCTGACATTCTGACATTCTGATATTATGACAATATCACATCCTGACATTCTGAAGTTCTAGCATTGTGACATTGTGACATTCTGAAATTGTGGCAACCTGTCATTCGGACAATCTAAAATATTGAATTTCTGACATTCTGACATTGTGACATTCTCACATTCTGACATTCTGACATTCTAGCATTGTGACATAGTGACATTCTGACAATGCGACATTGTGACATTCTGACATTCTGACATTGTGACATTGTCACTTCTGACATTCTGACATTCTAGCATTGTGACATAGTGACATTCTGGAATTGTGTCAACCTGACTTTCTGACATTGTGACATTGTTACATTGTGACATTCTGACATTGTGACATTATCAAATTCTGACATTCTGACATTCTAGCATTGTGACATAGTGAAATTCTGGAATTGTGGCAAACTGACATTCTGTCATTCTGACATTCGGACATCGTGATATTCTCACATTCTGACATTCTGACATTCCAGCATTGTGACATATTGACATTCTGGAATTGTGGCAATCTCTCATTCTGACATTCTGACATTGTGACATTCACTCATTCTAACAATCTGACATTCTTGCATTGTGACATAGTGACATTCTGGATTTGTGCAACCTGGCATTCTGACATGCTGACATTGTGACATTCTCACATTCTGACATTCTGACATTCTAGCATTGTGACATAGTAACATTCCGGAATTGTGGCAACCTTTCATTCTGACATGCTGACACTGTGACATTCACAAATTCTGACATTCTGACATTCTAGCATTGTGATATAGTGACATTCTGGAATTGTGGCAACCTGTCATTCTGACAATGCAAAATTGTGATATTGTGACATTGTGACATTTTGGCATAGTAATATTCTCACATACTTACATTCTGACATTCGAGCATTGTAACATAGTGACATTCTGGAAGTGAGGCAACCTGTCATTCTGACATTCTGACATTCTAGTATTGTGACATAATGATATTCTGGAATTGTAGCAACCTCTCATTCTGATATTCTGCCATTGTGACATTCTCACATTCTGACATTCTGACATTCTAGCTTTATGACATAGTGACATTCTGGAATTGTGTCAACCTGACTTTCTGACATTGTGACATTGTTACATTGTGACATTCTGACATTGTGACATTATCAAATTCTGACATTCTGACATTCTAGCATTGTGACATAGTGACATTCTGGAATTGTGGCTACCTGACATTCTGACATTCTGACATTCTAGCATTGTGAAATAGTGAAATTCTGGAATTGTGGCAACCTGACATTCTGACATTCTGACATTCTGACATCGTGCTATTCTCACATTCTGACATTCTGACATTCTGACATTCACAAATTCTAACAATCTGACATTCTAGCATTGTGACATAGTGACATTCTGGAATTGTGCAACCTGACATTTTGACATTCTGACATTGTGACATTCTCACATTCTGACATTCTAGCATTGTGACATAGTAACATTCCGGAATTGTGGCAACCTTTCATTCTGACATGCTGACATTGAGTCATTATCAAATTCTGACATGCTGACATTCTAGCATTGTGACATAGTGACATTCTGGAATTGTGGCAACCTGTCATTCTGACAATGCAAAATTTTGACATTGTGACATTGCGACATTTTCGCATAGTGATATTCTCACATACTTACATTCTGACATTCTCGCATTGTAACATAGTGACATTCTGGAACTGTGGCAACATGTCATTCTGATATTCCGACATTGTGACATTCACAAATTCTGACATTCTGACATTCTAGCATTGTGACATAATGATACTCTGGAATTGTAGCAACCTCTCATTCTGATATTCTGCCATTGTGACATTCTCATATTCTGACATTCTGACATTCTAGCATTGTGACATAGTGACATTCTGGAATTGTAGCAACCTCTCATTCTGACATTCTGTCATTCTGACATTCTCACATTCTATCATTCTGACATTCTAGCATTGTGACATAGTGACATTCTGGAATTGTGGCAACCTGTCATTCAGACATTCTGACATTGTGAAATACTCTCATTCTGACATTCTAACATTCAAGCATTGTGATATAGTGACTTTATGCGACTGTAACAACCAGTCATTCTGACATTCTGACATTGTGAACTTCTCACATTCTGACATTCTAGCATAGTGACATAGTGACATTCTAGAGTTGTGGCAACCTGTCATTCTGATATTCTGATATTGATAAATTCTCACATTCTGATATTTTGACATTCTGACGTTCTGACATTCTTGATTTGTGACATAGTGACATTCTGAAATTGTTGCAACCTGACATTCTGACATTCTGATATTATGACTATCTCACATTCTGACATTCTGACGTTCTAGCATTGTGACATAGTGACATTCTGAAATTGTGGCAACCTGTCATTCTGACAATCTAAAATATTGACTATCTGACATTCTGAAATTGTGACATTCTCACATTCTGACATTCTTACATTCTAGCATTGTGACATAGTGACATTCTGACAATGCGACATTGTGACATTCTGACATTTTGACATTGTGACATTCTGACATTTTGACATTGTGACATTGTCACTTCTGACATTCTGACATTCTAGCATTGTGACATAGTGACATTCCGGAATTGTGGCAACCTTTCATTCTGACATGCTGACATTGAGTCATTATCAAATTCTGACATGCTGACATTCTAGCATTGTGACATAGTGACATTCTGGAATTGTGGCAACCTGTCATTCTGACAATGCAAAATTTTGACATTGTGACATTGCGACATTTTCGCATAGTGATATTCTCACATACTTACATTCTGACATTCTCGCATTGTAACATAGTGACATTCTGGAACTGTGGCAACATGTCATTCTGATATTCCGACATTGTGACATTCACAAATTCTGACATTCTGACATTCTAGCATTGTGACATAATGATACTCTGGAATTGTAGCAACCTCTCATTCTGATATTCTGCCATTGTGACATTCTCATATTCTGACATTCTGACATTCTAGCATTGTGACATAGTGACATTCTGGAATTGTAGCAACCTCTCATTCTGACATTCTGTCATTCTGACATTCTCACATTCTATCATTCTGACATTCTAGCATTGTGACATAGTGACATTCTGGAATTGTGGCAACCTGTCATTCAGACATTCTGACATTGTGACATACTCTCATTCTGACATTCTAACATTCAAGCATTGTGATATAGTGACTTTATGCGACTGTAACAACCAGTCATTCTGACATTCTGACATTGTGAACTTCTCACATTCAGACATTCTAGCATAGTGACATAGTGACATTCTAGAGTTGTGGCAACCTGTCATTCTGATATTCTGATATTGATAAATTCTCACATTCTGATATTTTGACATTCTGACGTTCTGACATTCTTGATTTGTGACATAGTGACATTCTGAAATTGTTGCAACCTGACATTCTGACATTCTGATATTATGACTATCTCACATTCTGACATTCTGACGTTCTAGCATTGTGACATAGTGACATTCTGAAATTGTGGCAACCTGTCATTCTGACAATCTAAAATATTGACTTTCTGACATTCTGACATTGTGACATTCTCACATTCTGACATTCTTACATTCTAGCATTGTGACATAGTGACATTCTGACAATGCGACATTGTGAAATTCTGGCATTTTGACATTGTGACATTCTGACATTTTGACATTGTGACATTCTGACATTTTGACATTCTGACATTCTAGCATTGTGACATAGTGACATTCCGGAATTGTGGCAACCTGTCATTCTGACATTCTGACATCATGACATTCACAAATTCTGATATTCTGACATTCTAGCATTGTGAAATAGTGACATTCTGGAATTGTGGCAACCTGTCATTCAGACAATGCAAAATTGTGACATTGTGACATTGTGACATTTTGGCATAGTGATATTCTCACATACTTACATTCTGACATTCAAGCATTGTAACATAGTGACATTCTGGAACTGTGGCAACCTGTCATTCTGACATTCTGACATTGTGACATTCACAAATTCTGACATTCTGACATTCTAGCATTGTGACATAATGATATTCTGGAATTGTAGGAACCTCTCATTCTGATATTCTGCCGTTGTGACATTCTGACATTCTGACATTCTGACATTCTAGCATTGTGACATAGTGACATTCTGGAATTGTGGCAACCTCTCATTCTGACATTCTGTCATTCTGACGTTCTCACATTCTATCATTCTGACATTCTAGCATTGTGACATAGTGACATTCTGGAATTGTGGCAACCTGTCATTCAGACATTCTGACATCGTGACATACTCACATTCTGACATTCTGACATTCTAGCATTGTGACATAGTGAAATTCTGGCATTGTGGCAACCTGATATTCTGACATTCTGACATTCGGACATCGTGATATTCTCACATTCTGACATTCTGACATTCCAGCATTGTGACATAGTGACATTCTGGCATTGTGGCAACCTCTCATTCTGACATTCTGACATTGTGACATTCACAAATTCTAACAATCTGACATTCTTGCATTGTAACATAGTGACATTCTGGAATTGTGCAACCTGACATTTTGACATGCTGACATTGTGACATTCTCACATTCTGACATTCTGACATTCTAGCATTGTGACATAGTAACATTCCGGAATTGTGGCAACCTTTCATTCTGACATGCTGACATTCTGACATTCACAAATTCTGACATTCTGACATTCTAGCATTGTGATATAGTGACATTCTGGAATTGTGGCAACCTGTCATTCTGACAATGCAAAATTGTGATATTGTGACATTGTGACATTTTGGCATAGTAATATTCTCACATACTTACTTTCTGACATTCGAGCATTGTAACATAGTGACATTCTGGAACTGTGGCAACCTGTCATTCTGACATTCTGACATTGTTACATTCACAAATTCTGACATCCTGACATTCTAGTATTGTGACATAATGATATTCTGGAATTGTAGCAACCTCTCATTCTGACATTCTGTCAATCTGACATTCTCACATTCTATCATTCTGACATTCTTGCATTGTGACATAGTGACATTCTGGAATTGTGGCAACCTGTCATTCAGACATTTTGACATTGTGACATTCTCACTTCTGACATTCTGACATTCTAGCATTGTGACATAGTGACATTCTGGAATTGTGTCAACCTGACTTTCTGACATTGTGACATTGTTACATTGTGACATTCTGACATTGTGACATTATCAAATTCTGACATTCTGACATTCTAGCATTGTGACATAGTGAAATTCTGGAATTGTGGCAACCTGACATTCTGACATTCTGACATTCTAGCATTGAGACATAGTGAAATTCTGGAATTGTGGCAACCTGACATTCTGACATTCTGACATTCTGACATCGTGATATTCTCACATTCTGATATTCTGACATTCTGACATTCACAAATTCTAACTATCTGACATTCTAGCATTGTGACTTAGTGACATTCTGGAATTGTGCAACCTGACATTTTGACATTCTGACATTGTGACATTCACAAATTCTGACATTCTGACATTCTAGCATTGTGACATACTGACATTCTGGAATTGTGGCAACCTGTCATTCAGACATTCTGAAATTGTGAGATACTCACATTCTGACATTCTGACATTCAAGCATTGTGATATATTGACATTATGCGACTGTGACAACCAGTCATTCTGACATTCTGACATTGTGAACTTCTCACATTCTGACATTCTAGCATTGTGACATAGTGACATTCTAGAGTTGTGGCAACCTGTCATTCTGATATTCTGATATTGATACATTCTCACATTCTGATATTCTGACATTCTGACATTCTGACATTCTAGATTTGTGGCATTCTGACATTCTGAAATTGTTGCAACCTGACATTCTGACATTCTGATATTATGACAATCTCACATTCTGTCAATCTGACATTCTCACATTCTATCGTTCTGACATTCTAGCGTTGTGACATAGTGACATTCTGGAATTGTGGCAACCTGTCATTCAGACATTCTGACATTGTGACATACTCACATTCTGACATTCTGATATTGATACATTCTCACATTCTGATATTCTGACATTCTGACATTCTGACATTCTGATATTGATACATTCTCACATTCTGATATTCTGACATTCTGACATTCTGACATTCTAGATTTGTGACATAGTGACATTCTGAAATGGTTGCAACCTGACATTCTGACATTCTGATATTATGACTATCTCACATTCTGACATTCTGACGTTCTAGCATTGTGACATACTGACATTCTGAAATTGTTGCAACCTGTCATTCTGACAATCTAAAATATTGACTTTCTGACATTCTGACATTGTGACATTCTCACATTCTGACATTCTTACATTCTAGCATTGTGACATAGTTACATTCTGACAATGCGACATTGTGACATTCTGACATTTTGACATTGTGACATTCTGACATTTTGACATTGTGACATTCTCACATACTTTCATTCTGACATTCTAGCATTGTGACATAGTGACATTCCGGAATTGTGGCAAAATTTCATTCTGACATGCTGACATTGTGACATTCACAAATTCTGATATTCTGACATTCTATCATTGTGACATAGTGACATTCTGGAATTGTGGCTACCTGTCATTCTGACAATGCAAAATTGTGACATTGTGACATTGTGACATTTTGGCATAGTGATATTCTCACATACTTACATTCTGACATTCAAGCATTGTAACATAGTGACATTCTGGAACTGTGGCAACCTGTCATTCTGACATTCTGACATTGTGACATTCACAGATTCTGACATTCTGACATTCTAGCATTGTGACATAATGATATTCTGGAATTGTAGGAACCTCTCATTCTGATATTCTACCGTTGTGACATTCTGACATTCTGACATTCTGACATTCTAGCATTGTGACATAGTGACATTCTGGAATTGTGGCAACCTCTCATTCTTACATTCTGACATTATGACATTCGCACATTCTGACATTCTGACATTCTAGCATTGTGAAATAGTGACATTCTGGAACTGTGGCAAACAGTCATTCTGACATTCTGGCATTCTGACATTGTGACATTCTGACATTCTGACATTCTAGCATTCTGACATAGTGACATTCTGATATTCTAGCATTGTTACATAGTGACATTCGGGAATTCTGGCAACCTGACATTCTGACATTCTGACATTCGAGTATGGTGACATAGTGACATTCTGGAATTGTGGCAACCTGTCATTCTCACATACTTACATTGTGACATTCACTAATTCTGACATTCTGACATTCTAGCATTGTGACATAGTGATATTCTGGAATTGTAGAACCTCTCATTCTGACATTCTGTCATTGTGACATTCTCACATTCTGACATTCTGACATTCTAGCATTGTGACATATTGACATTCTGGAATTGTGGCAGCCTGTCGTTATCACATTCTAACATTGTGATATTCACAAATTCTGACATTATGACATTCTACCATTCTGACATAGTGACATTCTGGAATTGTGGCAACATGACATTCTGACTGTCTGAAATAAAGATATTCTCACATTCTGTCATTCTGATGTTCTAGCATTGTGACATAGTGAAATTCCGGAGTTGTGGCAACCTTTCATTCTGATATTCTGACATTGATACATTCTCACATTCTGACATTGTGACGTTCTGACATTCTGACATTCCGAAATAGTGACAAATGTGACATTCTGGAATTTTGACAACCTGTGATTCTGACATACTGACATGGTGACATTCTCACATTCTGACATTGTGACATTCTCACATTCTGATATTCTGACATTCTAGCATTGTGACATAGTGATTTTTGCGACTTTGAAAACCTGTCATTATGACATTCTTACGTTGTGACATTCTCACATTCTGACGTTCTGACATACTTGCATTGTGACATAGTGACATTCTGGAATTGTGGCAACCTCTCATTCTGACATTCTAATATTTTGACATTCTCACGTTCTGACATTCTTACATTCTAGCATTGTGACATAGTGACATTCTGGAATTGTGGCAACCAGACAATCTGACATTTTGACATCGTGACATTCTCGCATTCTGACATTCTGACATTCTAGCATTGTGACATAGTGATATTCTGGAATTGTGGCAACCTGACATTGTGACATTGTGACATTGTTACATTGTGACATCCTAGCATTGTGACATTATGATATTTTCCGACTCTGGTAACCTCACATTCTCCCATTCTGACAATGTGACATTCTGACATTCTACCATAGTGACATTCGGAAATTCTGGAATTGTGGCAACCTGACATTCTGACATTCTGACATTGAGACGTTCTCACATTCTGACATTCTGACATTCTAGCGTTGTGGCATAGTGACATTCTGGAATAATGGCAAACTGATATTCTGACATTCTGACATTGTGACATTCTCACATTCTGATATTCTGACATTCAAGCATTGTGATATAGTGACTTTATGCGACTGTGACAACCAGTCATTCTGACATTCTGACATTGTGAACTTCAAACATTCTGACATTCTAGCATTGTGACATAGTGACATCCTGGAATTGTGGCAACCTGACATACAGACATTCTGAAATACTGATATTCTCACATTCTGTCATTCTGACATTCTAGCATTGTGACATAGTAACATTCCGGAATTGTGGCAACCTTTCATTCTGACATGCTGACATTCTGACATTCACAAATTCTGACATTCTGACATTCTAGCATTGTGACATAGTGACATTCTGGAATTGTGGCAACCTGTCATTCTGACAATGCAAAATTGTGATATTGTGACATTGTGACATTTTGGCATAGTAATATTCTCACATACTTACTTTCTGACATTCGAGCATTGTAACATAGTGACATTCTGGAACTGTGGCAACCTGTCATTCTGACATTCTGACATTGTTACATTCACAAATTCTGACATCCTGACATTCTAGTATTGTGACATAATGATATTCTGGAATTGTAGCAACCTCTCATTCTGACATTCTGTCAATCTGACATTCTCACATTCTATCATTCTGACATTCTTGCATTGTGACATAGTGACATTCTGGAATTGTGGCAACCTGTCATTCAGACATTTTGACATTGTGACATTCTCACTTCTGACATTCTGACATTCTAGCATTGTGACATAGTGACATTCTGGAATTGTGTCAACCTGACTTTCTGACATTGTGACATTGTTACATTGTGACATTCTGACATTGTGACATTATCAAATTCTGACATTCTGACATTCTAGCATTGTGACATAGTGAAATTCTGGAATTGTGGCAACCTGACATTCTGACATTCTGACATTCTAGCATTGAGACATAGTGAAATTCTGGAATTGTGGCAACCTGACATTCTGACATTCTGACATTCTGACATCGTGATATTCTCACATTCTGATATTCTGACATTCTGACATTCACAAATTCTAACTATCTGACATTCTAGCATTGTGACTTAGTGACATTCTGGAATTGTGCAACCTGACATTTTGACATTCTGACATTGTGACATTCACAAATTCTGACATTCTGACATTCTAGCATTGTGACATACTGACATTCTGGAATTGTGGCAACCTGTCATTCAGATATTCTGAAATTGTGAGATACTCACATTCTGACATTCTGACATTCAAGCATTGTGATATATTGACATTATGCGACTGTGACAACCAGTCATTCTGACATTCTGACATTGTGAACTTCTCACATTCTGACATTCTAGCATTGTGACATAGTGACATTCTAGAGTTGTGGCAACCTGTCATTCTGATATTCTGATATTGATACATTCTCACATTCTGATATTCTGACATTCTGACATTCTGACATTCTAGATTTGTGGCATTCTGACATTCTGAAATTGTTGCAACCTGACATTCTGACATTCTGATATTATGACAATCTCACATTCTGTCAATCTGACATTCTCACATTCTATCGTTCTGACATTCTAGCGTTGTGACATAGTGACATTCTGGAATTGTGGCAACCTGTCATTCAGACATTCTGACATTGTGACATACTCACATTCTGACATTCTGATATTGATACATTCTCACATTCTGATATTCTGACATTCTGACATTCTGACATTCTGATATTGATACATTCTCACATTCTGATATTCTGACATTCTGACATTCTGACATTCTAGATTTGTGACATAGTGACATTCTGAAATGGTTGCAACCTGACATTCTGACATTCTGATATTATGACTATCTCACATTCTGACATTCTGACGTTCTAGCATTGTGACATACTGACATTCTGAAATTGTTGCAACCTGTCATTCTGACAATCTAAAATATTGACTTTCTGACATTCTGACATTGTGACATTCTCACATTCTGACATTCTTACATTCTAGCATTGTGACATAGTTACATTCTGACAATGCGACATTGTGACATTCTGACATTTTGACATTGTGACATTCTGACATTTTGACATTGTGACATTGTCACTTCTGACATTCTGACATTCTAGCATTGTGACATAGTGACATTCCGGAATTGTGGCAAAATTTCATTCTGACATGCTGACATTGTGACATTCACAAATTCTGATATTCTGACATTCTATCATTGTGACATAGTGACATTCTGGAATTGTGGCTACCTGTCATTCTGACAATGCAAAATTGTGACATTGTGACATTGTGACATTTTGGCATAGTGATATTCTCACATACTTACATTCTGACATTCAAGCATTGTAACATAGTGACATTCTGGAACTGTGGCAACCTGTCATTCTGACATTCTGACATTGTGACATTCACAGATTCTGACATTCTGACATTCTAGCATTGTGACATAATGATATTCTGGAATTGTAGGAACCTCTCATTCTGATATTCTACCGTTGTGACATTCTGACATTCTGACATTCTGACATTCTAGCATTGTGACATAGTGACATTCTGGAATTGTGGCAACCTCTCATTCTTACATTCTGACATTATGACATTCGCACATTCTGACATTCTGACATTCTAGCATTGTGAAGTAGTGACATTCTGGAACTGTGGCAAACAGTCATTCTGACATTCTGGCATTCTGACATTGTGACATTCTGACATTCTGACATTCTAGCATTCTGACATAGTGACATTCTGATATTCTAGCATTGTGACATAGTGACTTTCGGGAATTCTGGCAACCTGACATTCTGACATTCTGACATTCGAGTATGGTGACATAGTGACATTCTGGAATTGTGGCAACCTGTCATTCTCACATACTTACATTGTGACATTCACTAATTCTGACATTCTGACATTCTAGCATTGTGACATAGTGATATTCTGGAATTGTAGAACCTCTCATTCTGACATTCTGTCATTGTGACATTCTCACATTCTGACATTCTGACATTCTAGCATTGTGACATATTGATATTCTGGAATTGTGGCAGCCTGTCGTTATCACATTCTAACATTGTGATATTCACAAATTCTGACATTATGACATTCTACCATTCTGACATAGTGACATTCTGGAATTGTGGCAACATGACATTCTGACTGTCTGAAATAAAGATATTCTCACATTCTGTCATTCTGATGTTCTAGCATTGTGACATAGTGAAATTCCGGAGTTGTGGCAACCTTTCATTCTGATATTCTGACATTAATACATTCTCACATTCTGACATTGTGACGTTCTGACATTCTGACATTCCGAAATAGTGACAAATGTGACATTCTGGAATTTTGACAACCTGTGATTCTGACATACTGACATGGTGACATTCTCACATTCTGACATAGTGACATTCTCACATTCTGATATTCTGACATTCTAGCATTGTGACATAGTGATTTTTGCGACTTTGAAAACCTGTCATTATGACATTCTTACGTTGTGACATTCTCACATTCTGACGTTCTGACATACTTGCATTGTGACATAGTGACATTCTGGAATTGTGGCAACCTCTCATTCTGACATTCTAATATTTTGACATTCTCACGTTCTGACATTCTTACATTCTAGCATTGTGACATAGTGACATTCTGGAATTGTGGCAACCAGACAATCTGACATTTTGACATCGTGACATTCTCGCATTCTGACATTCTGACATTCTAGCATTGTGACATAGTGATATTCTGGAATTGTGGCAACCTGACATTGTGACATTGTGACATTGTTACATTGTGACATCCTAGCATTGTGACATTATGATATTTTCCGACTCTGGTAACCTCACATTCTCCCATTCTGACAATGTGACATTCTGACATTCTACCATAGTGACATTCGGAAATTCTGGAATTGTGGCAACCTGACATTCTGACATTCTGACATTGAGACGTTCTCACATTCTGACATTCTGACATTCTAGCGTTGTGGCATAGTGACATTCTGGAATAATGGCAAACTGATATTCTGACATTCTGACATTGTGACATTCTCACATTCTGATATTCTGACATTCAAGCATTGTGATATAGTGACTTTATGCGACTGTGACAACCAGTCATTCTGACATTCTGACATTGTGAACTTCAAACATTCTGACATTCTAGCATTGTGACATAGTGACATCCTGGAATTGTGGCAACCTGACATACAGACATTCTGAAATACTGATATTCTCACGTTCTGTCATTCTGACATTCTAGCATAATGACATAGTGACATTCTAGAGCTGTGGCAACCTGTCATTCTGACATTCTGATACTGATACATTCTCACATTCTGATATTCTGACATTCTGACATTCTGACATTCTAGATTTGTGACATTCTGCCATTCTGAAATTGTTGCAACCTGACATTCTGACATTCTGATATTATGACAATCTCACATTCTGACATTCTGACGTTCTAGCATTGTGACATAGTGACATTCTGAAATTGTGGCAACCTGTCATTCTGACAATCTAAAATATTGACTTTCTGACATTCTGACATTGTGACATTCTCACATTCTGACATTCTTACATTCTAGCATTGTGACATAGTGACATTCTGACAATGCGACATTTTGACATTCTGACACTTTGACATTGTGACATTCTCACTTCTGACATTCTGAAATTCTAGAATTGTGACATAGTGACATTCTGGAATTGTGTCAACCTGATTTTCTGACGTTGTGACATTGTTACATTGTGACATGCTGACATTGTGACATTATCAAGTTCTGACATTCTGACATTCTAGCATTGTGACATAGTGACATTCTGGAACTGTGGCAACCTGTCATTCTGACATTCTGACATTGTGACATTCACAGATTCTGACATTCTGACATTCTAGCATTGTGACATAATGATATTCTGGAATTGTAGGAACCTCTCATTCTGATATTCTGCCATTGTGACATTCTGACATTCTGACATTCTGACATTCTAGCATTGTGACATAGTGACATTCTGGAATTGTGGCAACCTCTCATTCTTACATTCTGACATTATGACATTCGCACATTCTGACATTCTGACATTCTAGCATTGTGACATAGTGACATTCTGGAACTGTGGCAACCTGTCATTCAGACATTCTGACATCGTGACATACTCACATTCTGACATTCTGACATTCAAGCATTGTGATATAGTGATTTTATGCGACTGTGACAACCAGTCATTCTAACATTCTGACATTGTGAACTTCTCACATTCTGACATTCTAGCATTGTGACATAGTGACATTCTAGAGTTGTGGCAACCTGTCATTCTGACATTCTGATATTGATACATTCTCACATTCTGATATTCTGACATTCTGACATTCTGACATTCTAGATTTGTGACATAGTGACATTCTGAAATTGTTGCAACCTGACATTCTGACATTCTGATATTATGACAATCTCACATTCTGACATTCTGACGTTCTAGAATTGTGACATAGTGACATTCTGAAATTGTGGCAACCTGTCATTCTGACAATCTAAAATATTGACTTTCTGACATTCTGACATTGTGAAATTCTCACATTCTGACATTCTTACATTCTAGCATTGTGACATAGTGACATTCTGACATTTTGACATTGTGACATTCTGACATTTTGACATTGTGACATTCTGACATTATGACATTGTGACATTCTCTCTTCTGACATTCTGACATTCTTGCATTGTGACATAGTGACATTCTGGAATTGTGTCAACCTGACTTTCTGACATTGTGACATTGTTACATTGTGACATTCTGATATTGTGACATTATCAAATTCTGGCATTGTGACATTCTAGCATTGTGACATAGTGAAATTCTGGAATTGTGGCAACCTGACATTCTGACATTCTGACATTCTGACATCGTGATATTCTCACATTCTGACATTCTAACATTCCAGCATTGTGACATAGTTACATTCTGGAATTGTGGCAACCTCTCATTCTGACATTCTGACATTGTGACATTCACAAATTCTAACAATCTGACATTCTAGCATTGTGACATAGTGGCATTCTGGAATTGTACAACCTGACATTTTGACATTCTGACATTGTGACATTCTCACATTCTGACATTCTTACATTCTAGCATTGTGACATAGTAACATTCCGGAATTGTGGCAACCTCTCATTCTGACATTCTGACATTGTGATATTGTGACATTCTTACATTTTGACATTGTGAGATTCTCACATACTTACATTCTGACATTCTAGAATATTGAGTTAGTGACATTCTGGAATTGTGGCAACCTGTCATTCTGACTTTCTGACATGGTGACATCCTCACATGCTGACATTCTGACATTCTATAATTGTGACATAGTGACATTCTGGAATTGTGGCAACCTGACTTTTTGACATGCTGACATTGTGACATTCACAAATTCTGATATTCTGACATTCAAGCATTGTGACATAATGATATTCTGGAATTGTAGCAACCTTTCATTCTGATATTCTGCCATTGTGACATTTTCACATTCTGACATTCTGACATTCCAGCATTGTGACCTAGTGACATTCTGGAATTGTGGCAACCTGTCATTCTGACATGCTGATATTGTGACATACTCACATTCTGACATTCTGACATTCAAGCATTGTGATATAGTGACTTTATGCGACTGTGACAACCAGTCATTCTGACATTCTGACATTGTGAACTTCTCACATTCTGACATTCTAGCATTGTGACAAAGTGACATTCTAGAGTTGTGGCAACCTGTCATTCTGATATTCTGATATTGATACATTCTCACATTCTGATATTCTGACATTCTGACATTCTGACATTCTAGATTTGTGACATTCTGACATTCTGAAATTGTTGCAACCTGACATTCTGACATTCCGATATTATGACAATCTCACATTCTGACATTCTGACGTTCAAGCATTGTGACATAATGACATTCTGAAATTGTGGCAAGCTATCATTCTGACAATCTAAAATATTGACTTTCTGACATTCTCACATTGTGACATTCTCACATTCTGACATTCTTACATTCTAGCATTGTGACATAGTGACATTCTGACAATGCGACATAGTGACATTCTGACATTTTGACATTGTGACATTCTGACATTTTGACATTGTGACATTCTCACTTCTGACATTCTGACATTCTAGCATTGTGACATAGTGACATTCTGGAATTGTGTCAACCTGACTTTCTGACATTGTGACATTGTTACATTGTGACATTCTGACATTGTGACATTATCAAATTCTGACATTCTGACATTCTAGCATTGTGACATAGTGAAATTCTGGAATTGTGGCAACCTGACATTCTGACATTCTGACATTCTGACATCGTGATATTCTCACATTCTGACATTCTGACATTCCAGCATTGTGACATAGTGACATTCTGGAATTGTGCAAACTGACATTTTGACATTCTGACATTGTGACATTCTCACATTCTGACATTCTGACATTCTAGCATTGTGACATAGTAACATTCCGGAATTGTGGCAACCTTTCATTCTGACATGCTGACATTGTGATATTGTGACATTCTAACATTTTGACATTGTGAGATTCTCACATACTTACATTCTGACATTTTAGAATATTGAGTTAGTGACATTCTGGAATTGTGGCAACCTTTCATTCTGACATTCTGACATTCTGACATTCTATCATTGTGACATAATGACATTCTGGAATTGTGGCAACCTGTAATTCTGACATTCTGACATTGTGACATTCACAAATTCTGACATTCTGACAGTCTAGCATTGTGACACAGTGACATTCTGGAATTGTTGCAACCTCTCATTCTGATATTCTGCCATTGTGACATTCTCACATTCTGACATTCTAGCATTGTGACATAGTGAAATTCTGGAATTGTAGCAACCTCTCTTTCTGACATTCTGTAATTGTGACATTCTCACATTCTATCATTCTGATATTCTTGCATTGTGACATAGTGACATTCTGGAATTGTGCAACCTGTCATTCTTACATTCTGACATTGTGACTTTCTGACATTCTGACATTGTGACATACCCAAATTCTGACATTCTGTCATTCTAGCATTTTGACATATTGACATTCTGGAATTGTGCAAACTGTCATTTAGACATTCTGTCATTGTGACATTCTCACATTCCAACATTCTTACATTCTAGCATTGTGACATAGTGACATTCTGGAATTGTGGCAACCTGTCATTTTGACATTTCTCACATTGTGACTTTCTGATATTCTGACATTGTGACATCTTAGCATTGTGACATTATGATATTTTCCGACTGTGGCTACCTCACATTCTCACATTCTGACAATGTGACATTCTAACATTGTGACATAGTGACATCCTTACATTCTAGCATTGTGACATAGTGACATTCTGGAATTTTGGCAACCTTACATTCTGACATTCTGACATTCAGACATTCTCACATTCTGACATTGTGACATTCTTGCATTGTGACATAGTGATATTTTGCGACTGTGGTAACCTGACATTCTCACATTCTGACATAGTGATGTACTCATATTCTGACATTCTGACAGTCTAGCATTGTGACATAGTGACATTCTGGAACTGTGGCAACCTGTCATTCTGACATTCTGACATGGTGACATCCTCACATTCTGACATTCTGACGTTCTAGCATTGTGACATAGTGACATTCTGGAATTGTGGCAACCTGTCATTCTGACATGCTGACATTGTGACATTCACAAATTCTGACATTCGGACATTCTAGCATTGTGACATAATGATACTCTGGAATTGTAGCAACCTCCCATTCTGACATTCTGTCATTCTGACATTCTCACATTCTGACATTCTGACATTCTAGCATTGTGACATAGTGACATTCTGGAATTGTGGCAACCTGTCATTCTGACATTCTGACATTGTGACTTTCAGGCATTCTGACATAGTGACATTCTCACATTCTGACATTCTGTCATTCTAGCATTGTGTCATAGTGACATTCTGGAATTGTGCAAAATGTCATTTAGATATTCTGACATTGTGACATTCTCACATTCCGACATTCTTACATTCTAGCATTGTGACATAGTGATATTCTGGAATTGTGGCATCCTGTCATTGTGACATTCTGACATTGTGACTTTCTGATATTCTGACATTGTGACTTTCTGATATTCTGACATTTTGATATTTTCCGACTGTGGCAACCTCACATTCTCACGTTATGACAATGTGATATTCTAACATTGTGACATAGTGACTTTCTGACATTCTAGCATTCTGACATAGTAACATTCTGGAGTTTTGGCAACCTGTCATTCTGACATTCTGTTATTGTGATATTGACAAATTCTGACATTCTGACATTCTAGCATTGTGACATATTGATATTCTGGAATTGTAGCTACCTCTCATTCTGACATGCTGATATTCTGACATTGTGACATTGTGACATGCTGACATTGTGACATTCTGACATTCTGACATTCTAGCATTGTGACATAGTGACATTCTGGAATTGTAGCTACCTCTCATTCTGACATTCTGTCATTGTGACATTCTCACATTCTATCATTCTGACATTCTGGCATTGTGACTTTCTGGCGTTCTGACATAGTTACATTCCAACATTCTGACATTCTGTCATTCTAGAATTGTGACATAGTGACATTCTGGAATTGTGGCCAAATGTCATTCTCATATTCTGACATTGTGAGATTCACACTTTCTATCATTCTGACATTCTAGCATTGTGACACAGTAACATTCTGGAATTGTGGCAACCTGCAATTCTGACATTCTGACATTGTGACATTCTCACATTCTGACATTCTGACATTCTAGCATTGTGACATAGTTACATTCTGGAATTGTGGCAACCTGACATTCTGACATTCTGACATTTTGACTTTCTGACATTCTGACATTGTGAAATACTAGCTTTGTGACATAGTGATATTTCGCGACTGTGGCAATCTGATATTCTCACATTCTGACATTGTGAGGTTCTCACATTCTGATATTCTGACATTTTAGCATTTTGACTTAGTGACATTTTGCGACAGTGTCAACCTTACATTCTCTCATTTTTACATAGTGACATTCTCACATTCTGACATTCTGTCATTCTAGCATTCTGAAATAGTGACATACTGGAATTGTGGCAACCCGTTATTCTGACATTCCGACATTGTGACATATTGACATTCTGTCATTTTGACATTGTGACATTCTCACATACTTACATTCTGACATTCTAGCACTGTGATATAATGATATTATGCGACTGTGACAACCTGTCATTCTGACATTGTGGCATTCTCACATTCCTACATTCTGACAATCTAGCATTGTGACATAGTGACATTCTGGAACTGTGGCAACGTGTCATTCTGACATCCTGACATTGTGACATTCACAAATTCTGACATTCTGACATTCTAGAATTGTGACATAGTGACATTCTGGAATTGTGGCAACCTGCCATTCTGACATTCTAATATTTTGACATTCTCACATTCTGACATTCTTACATTCTAGCATTGTGACATAGTGACATTTTGCGAACGTGAAAATCTGTCATTCTTACATTCTAACATTGTGACATTCTCACATTCTGACATTCTGACATTCTAGCATTTTGACTTATTGAAATTCTGGAATTGTGGCACCCTGACATTCTGACATTCTGACATTGTGATGTTCTCACATTCTGACATTGTGACATTCTAACATTTTGACATAGTGACATTCTGACATTCTAGCATTGTGACATAGTGACTTTCTGGAATTGTGGCAACCTCTCATTTCTATATTCTGACATTGTTACATTGACAAATTCTGACATTCTGACATTCTAGCATTGTGACATAGTGTCATTCTGGAATTGTAGCAACCTCTCATTCTAACATTCTGTCATTTTGACATTCTCACTTTCTGACATTCTGACATTCTAGCATTGTGACATAGTGACATTCCGGAATTGTGGCAACCTGTCATTCTGACATGCTGACATTGTGACATTCACAAATTCTAATATTCTGACATTCAAGTATTTTGACATAATGACATTCTGGAATTGTAGCAACCTGACATTCTGACATTGTGACATTGTGACATTCTGACATTCTGACATTCTGTCATTCTAGCATTGTGACATACTGACATTCTGGAATTGTAGCAACCTCTCATTCTGACATTCTGTCATTGTGTCTTTCTCACTTTCTGACATTCTGACATTCTATCATTGTGACTTCGTGACATTCTGGAATTGTGGCAACCTGACATTCTGACATTCTTACATTGTGAAATTCTCACATTCTGACATTCTGTCATTCTACCATTGTGACATACTGACATTCTTGAACTGTGGCAACCTGTCATTCTGACATTCTGACACTGTGCCTTTCTGACATTCTGACATTGTGACATTCTGACATTCTGACATTCTAGCATTGTGACATATTGACAGTCGGGAAATGGGACAACCTCTCATTCTGACATTCTGACATTGTGAAATTCTCACATTCTGACATTCTGACATTCTAGCATTGTGACGTATTGACATTCTGGAATTGTGGAAACCTATCATTCTGACATTCTGACATTCTAGCATTTTGTCATAATGACATATTCTGGAATTGCATGAACCTGACATTCTGACATTCTGACATAGTGACATTCTGACATTCTGATATTGTGACATTCTGATATTCTGACATTCTAGCATTGTGACATAGTGACATTCTGTGGATAACTGCAAAAATGCTAGCCAAATTGAGCTGCTGGCTATGCAGGAATTTGACCATTAGCCTTGGATGCAGGCTGTGTAACGAAGTAGTATATAGGAATTGGAATCGATCGGGAACATTTTTGTTCAGACTATTAAGAGTGCTTTGGGTTGTTAAGGTGTTTTGTCTTGAGGAATGTGGCCTTCTCCCAATCAGATCTTAGCGTGCGCAGCTTTTCTGTGTATATAAGTTTTGAGTTGTTGCTTAATAAACTGAACATTAGCTTGCATCAAGCTGGGTTCCCGTCCCTTCATTGCAGCAAATGGTGACCCCGACATTCGGGACTTTGGATAATCCGGCTGCAAGACCCCAAGAACTCTAGAATTAGCTGCTGAAAGGAAGCAGGACAACAAGGAATACCTTGAGAATCAGCTGCTGAAAGGAAGCAGGAAAACGGATCCGTACAATCACCTCCTCGCGATTGGTAGGTGAGCTTGGGGTAACTATGGGAAATCACATATCTTGTGAAGAGCGGGACGTATTTTATATTATGCGGGATTTAATCTCAAAACATGAAAAGACTCTTTCTAGCGCTGACTTAGACCTCATCTTGCGGTGGGTACGGGATAAAATCCTTGATACAGATTCTTCCACCATTTTTACGCTAGAATTATGGGATCGAGCTGGGGTTAAGTTGTGGGACGCATCCACCCAAGGCGATTCTGATGCGCAGAAACTTTTAGCCCCTCGGAGAATAATTTTTGAGACTCTTAAATCTAAGGAATCTAAATCGTGTGCTCCTTCCCTTAGTGTAGAGGGGGAATTCTCCCCTGATACGACTCCCTTAAGACCCCCTGTTTCAGCTGCTCCTATCCCCACCCCTCGCCCGAGGACCTCTAAAGGCTCTGAGGATCCTTTTACACCCGAATCTGAGCCAGACCCAAAAGATCCTCGTGCAGCATGGGCAGCTATTAAACGCCAAGCCTTGCAAGAAGGTGAAGGAGAAATGGCAAGTTTGATAGCTGCGCCGGTGGTGTATCGGGGTCGTGCAGAACATGGGGTGTGGGAGCCCTTGCCATTTAAGGTCGTGAAGAAGCTCAGACAGGCTTTGCAACAGTACGGGATCTCATCTCATTATTTTGTAACTATGCTAGCCTCGGTCTTTGATACACATGTTATGACTCCATATGATTTAAAGTCTTTAGCCAAACTTTTGTTAACACCAGCCCAACTAACGATTTGGGAAAGTGAATGGAGAAGAGGCTTGGAGGAAATCCGTGCTCGCTTCCTTGCACAGAACGATCAAGCTTTACAAACTGTAACCTTAGATCAGCTAATGGGCACGGGAATGCATACGGATCCTGCAGCCCAAGCGCGTGATTGCCCCCGGGAGGCTTTGGAAGCTGGAAAAGAGGCTGCTAGAAAGGCTTTTAATTCTATTCCTGATGGTCAGACTCCAGCCCAATCTTTTCGTTCTTTGATACAAGGGCCAAAAGAGCCTTATATGACTTTCATAGATAGACTAAAACAAGCCCTGGATAGGCAGATTGACAATGCTGATGCACGGGAAATCATACTCCTGAAATTTGCGATGGATAATGCAAATGATGATTGTCAAAAGTTGTTGCGCTCTTTACCTAATCCACACCCCACTCTCTCTGAGATGATACAAGCATGCAATCGTTTAGGAACTGCAAATTACAAATATGAAACGATGGCCGCTGCTTTTGCTGCCATAAATGTGGGGAGGCAGAGCCCTGCTTCCAGTCGGGTGGTGTGCTTTGGATGTGGTAAACAAGGGCATATTAAAAAGAACTGTCTCCTTTCTAAGCAAAACTATGAAGGAAAACCTAAGGACATTTCTGTCTGTCCGCGATGCCAAAAAGGGAGACACTTTGCAAACCAATGTCGCTCACGCTTTAATTGGCAAGGACAGTCGCTTTCGGGAAACTTGAAGAGGAGCGCGGGACGGCCCCGCGCTCTGACACAAATTACCGCGCCGAATGCTCAGACAGCCGCGTCTGAGACCCTGCCTGCAATCTCGATGCCCTCGACAGGGGGAGCCCAGCCACCTCAGGAAGCGCAGGCTTGGACCTGGCAACCTCACATACAGTAACACTGATTGATTCCTCCGTGCATTTATTAGATTCAAATGCTACTGGTCCATTACCCCCGGGGACGCACGGTTTAATTCTAGGAAGATCATCTACAACTTTAACAGGTTTATTTATTTTACCAGGGGTTATTGACTCTGATTCACAAATTATAAAAATTATGGCGTGGACACCCATGCCACCATGTACTGTGGTAAAGGGTACCCGCATAGCCCAATTGATTCTTTTCCCAGCAATTACTAGCAATGGTGTATACCAGGAAAAAAGAAAGGGGGGTTTTGGATCTACAGGACCCCCGGCTATTTTTTGGACACAATCTGTAACCTCGTCCAGACCGACCTTGCAATGTACTTTACAAAGAAACCAGCAACGAATTATCTCAACAGGAATTTTGGACACAGGAGCTGATGTGACTGTCATCTCTCTATCCAAATGGCCACTCCTATGGCCTCTAACATCGGCATCACATGCATTAGCAGGGGTGGGAGGTGCGAGGAACAGCCAGCAAAGCGCTGAATTTATCCAAATCAAAGGACCTGAGGATTGAATAGCTACCATCAAAACATTTGTGTTACCAATTCCAATGATATTATGGGGCCGTGATGTTATGGCTCAGTGGGGAGTTACTATAAAGTCAGATTTTTTGAAGGGGCCATTGAGAGGCGCGACACCCTTAAGCTAATATGGAAAACAGATACCCCTATATGGGTGGATCAATGGCCCCTTCCGTTAGAAAAACTTTGCGCCCTCCAAGATTTAGTAGCAGAACAACTAGCAAAAGGACATATTGTACCTTCCACTAGTCCTTGGAACTCACCTGTATTTGTAATTAAGAAACAAACCGGTAAATGGCGCTTGCTCCATGACCTCAGAAAAATTAATGATGCTATGGAAAATATGGGAGCCCTTCAACCAGGTCTCCCATCACCCACAATGATTCCCCGAGATTGGCATTTGGCTGTTATTGATCTTAAAGACTGCTTCTTTAATGTTCCATTACACCCTGATGACGCCCCTCGATTTGCATTTTCAGTTCCAAGCATCAACATGCAAGCCCCGTTGCAGAGATACCAGTGGGTTGTGCTGCCACAAGGAATGAAAAATAGCCCCACAATTTGTCAGTGGTATGTAGCTAAAGTGCTTAGCCCCATTCGAGACACAATGCCAAATGTTTTATTGTATCATTATATGGATGATATCTTAGTGGCTGCGCAACATCACGAGATCATGGAGGAAGCTGTAGCCTTTGTTACAACTGCTGTTAGTGCAGCAGGTTTCTGTATTGTACCTGAAAAAATTCAAAAGACACCACCATGGAAATATTTAGGCTGGCGCATTAGAGCCCAGACTGTAATTCCCCAGCCCTTACAAATACAAACTCATGTAAAAAATTTACATGATGTACAAAAATTGTTGGGAGCAATTAACTGGGTCCAACCACTGTCGGGTATCTCCAATGCGGATTTATATCCCCTTTTTGAACTCCTAAAAGGGGATTCTGATTTGCGCTCTCCCCGCAGTCTTGGCTCTGAAGCTGCCAATGCTTTGCAAAAAGTCGCCACAGCTATCTCAAACAGACAAGCTCACCGGTGTGCCCTGGAGTTACCCTTTTTTCTAATTATCCTGAATCCTGCTCGACAACCTCATGCATTAATTTTTCAGTGGGATTTTCAAAAGCCAGATCCTCTGCTAATTATTGAATGGGTTTTTTTGCCAAACCAGTTGACAAAGAGAATCCTGACACAGCATGAGATGTTTGCTTCAAACAAAGCTAGGCAGCGCTTGCTGATGTTATCTGGGTTAGATTTTGTTTGTATTTGTTTGCCTGTGACAAATGTGTATTTACAGTGGCTCTATCAACAATCAGATGCCTTTAGCATGGCATTGGTAGGCTATACGGGCCGCCTTACATCCCATGCGCCATCACATAAACTACTTAACCCCAATTTTCACTTGATATCCGCGCCAAAAAGAAGCGATCAGCCACTGCAGGCCCTTACCGTATTTATGGATGGGTCTGGAAAATCACACAAATCAGTTATTTTATGGTGGGATGACCAACATAAGCAATGGAATTCAGATATTGAAACTGTTCCTGGTTCCCCACAGATAGTGGAACTAGCCGCAGTTGTCTGAGTTTTTCGAAAATGGTCTATGCCTTTTAATCTCATTACTGACTCAGCTTATGTTGCAGGGATTGTTCAGCTTAGCAGAAGCATCCATATTACGCAATATTTCTCATTCTGCATTGTTTATTTTATTACAGGAACTTATTTCTCTTTTAGACTCTCGTGATCATCCTTATTTTGTCATGCACATCCGTTCACACACATCTCTACCTGGTTTTATAACAGAAGGGAATCGTCAAGCTGATATGTTAACATTATCGGTTAATGTTTTACCAGACCGAATAGCGCAAGCTCAACTTAGTCACTCCTTCTTTCATCAGAATGCTGGTGGTCTCAAACGACAATTTGGGCTTACCTCTCAACAAGCATCGAACATTATAGCGGTATGTCCTGTCTGCCAGAGGCATTCTTTCCCATTGATAGCAGGGGGGGTTAACCCCAGAGGCCTGCAGAGCCTCCAGCTATGGCAAATGGATGTCACACACTATCCAGAGTTTGGTAAGCTAAAACATATACATTCCTCTATTGATACCTTTTCTGGAGCTTTATTTTCCTCTTGCCATACAGGAGAAAAGGCACGAGACTTTCGCAAGCATCTGATGCGTGCTTTTGCTACATTAGGTATCCCCTCACAATTAAAAACAGATAATGGTCCTGCATATACCTCTGCTGCGACAAAGGCCTTCCTGGATTCCTGGGGCATTATGCGTATCACCGGGATCCCTCATTCCCCTACAGGTCAATCATTGATTGAGCGGTCTCACCAATCCTTGAAGCGTCTATTAGCACAACAAAAGGGGGGAATGGGAGCTTCCCCTCCTGAGGAGCGACTACTTAAAGCTCTTTATGTTTTTAATTTCTTAAATTGTTCCCTGCTAGATGCTAATCCTCCGATAGTCCGACATTTTAGCTTGAACACCACATTTGAAACAAGAGTCAAGGCTCCAGTGTTGATTCGAGACCCAGAAACAGGTATGATAATGGGGCCATATCCTCTTGTAACATGGGGGAGAGGTTATGCTTGTGTCTCCACAGAAAAAGGCCCCAGGTGGATTCCTGCGAAAAATGTGAAACCATACCGGGAAGAACAGATTTCTCCGACAACAGAAGAAAACACAACCGAAGAAGGATGAGACCAGCTGCTGCCATGGCTGTGAGGATTTTGAAGGGATGTGCTGCATGAACCTATCAGATCACTCAATGTCAATTCAAATACACCTCGAGTAGACTGTCATGGGGCCTCCTCAATGCTCAAAGAATGGTTGATGGTTAATATTTGGAATATAGCCACAGGACATTGGGAATATCCCTTACCACTGATAACTTAGGGTTCAGGATATTCTTGTGTTTCCACAGGGACTAGCCCTATATGGGTTCCAGTGTGATATGTTTGACCTCATCTCAAGACAAAAAATATCATCCAGCCTTCAAAATAACTGAGATTGTGTGTTTCTTATTGTAAATAACTTATGCATGCCATAGTGAATGATGAAAAACAGCTAAATTACCCACTGGATGGTATATTAGTAACAACACAGGTCATGTGTGATTTTCCTGTGTGTTACCAATGTAGGCTTTAGAATTAGAATTATTAGGTATTATTTAGGTTGTCATTAGCTATTATTTAGGTTATTGTGTGCTGCTTTTTCTATTTTTAGTGGTAGATTAAATATAAAAATGAACAGGATTTGATGTTTCCACTTTTGGAATTTATGGTTATTAGCATTTTTTAGAGAGAGCTAATCTTAGTAGTTTATTGTTTTGCAAGCAGGTACTCCATTTAGGCTCTGTATCATGCACTGGCCACGCGGATGCAGTGTACAAATGGAAGAAACCCTGAACCCTGAGAAGAGTAAAAGCAGGAGAGAATCTGTGGTGGGTGAGAGAGGAAAAGTGCACTTTGAATCAGGGGACGCCCTGTTGACACTGCCTATCGCATCCATCATGAGCATGTTCCTTCTGTCTCTCCTCTCTGGCGACTTGTCATTTCTCAGGGGCCAATAGCTAATAATGCACTTGCTTAGGATGTTTCTGCTTCATGCTTACACTTGTCTAAAATGGATGTTTTGTGTGTGTGTGTGTGTGAGTGTATGTTTACTAAAACTCTAACCCTCTGTGTTGCTCTGAATGCGTAGTTTGCTTGCCTTTGTTCCTGAGACATTCTGTCTCCCAGATCCAAACATACCCACAGCAGCACCACCCATTCAGGTTACAGGATTGGTTGGACAAATTATTCTCGGGATGGGGTCTCACCGGATGGCTTCACAATGCCTTAAAAATGACGTGTTATATTGTAATGACTATTGTAGTGTTTTTGCTGTTACTTCCTTGTATTTTGGAGTGTGTGCAAAAAATGATTGAAAATGCTACAAAGAAAATATTCATAGTGCAACAGAAAGGGGGAAATGTGGATAACGGCAAAAATGCTAGCCAGATTGAGCTGCTGGCTATGCAGGAATTTGACCATTAGCCTTGGATGCAGGCTGTGACAAGAAATAGGATATAGGAATAGGAAGCGATCAGGAACTATTTTGTTCAGACTATTAAGAGTGCTTTGAGTTGTTAAGGTGTTTTGTCTTGAGGAACGTGGCCTTCTCCCAATCAGACCTTAGCGCGCGCAGGCTTTCTGTGTATATAAGTTTTGAGTTGTTGCTTAATAAACTGAACATTAGCTTGCATCAAGCTGGGTTCCTGTCCCTTCATTGCAGCAAAATTCTGGAATTGTGGCAACATTACATTCTGACATTCTGACATTGTGACATTCTCACATTCTGATATTCTCACATTCTAGCATTGTGACATAGTGATATTTTGCGACTTTGAAAACCTGTCATTATGGCATTCTTACGTTGTGACATTCTCATATTCTGACGTTCTGACATTCTAGCATTGTGACATAGTGACATTCTGGAATTGTGGCAACCTGACATTCTGACATAGTGACATTCTCACATTTTCACATTCTGACATTCTAGCATTGTGACATATTGAAGTTCTAGAATTGTGGCAACATTACATTCTGACATTCTGACATTGTAACATTCCCATATTCTGACATTCTGACATTCTAGCATTGTGACATAGTGACATTATGGAATTCTGGCAACCTGTCATTCTGACATTCTGAAATTCTGACATTCTCAAATTCTGAAATTATGACATTGTGACATTCTGACATACTGACATTTCAAATTCTGACATATGTGACATTCTGGAATTGTGACAACCTGACATTCTGATATTCTGACATAGTGACATTCTCACATTCTAACATTGTGACATTCTGACATTCTGACATAGTGACATTCTGGAATTGTGGCAACCTGATATTCTGACATTGTGACTTTCTCACATTCTGATATTCTGACATTCTAGCATTATGACATAGTGATATTTTGCGACTTTGAAAACCTGTCATTATGACATTCTTACGTTGTGACATTCTCACATTCTGACATTCTGACATTCTCACATTCTGACATTATAACATTCTACCATTGAGACATGTTGACATTCTGGAATTGTGGCAACCAGACATTCTGACATTCTGACATTCTGACATTCTAGCATTGTGACAGAGTGACATTCTGCAATTGTGGCAACCTGACATTCTGACATTCTGACATAGTGACATTCTGACATTTTCACATTCTGACATTCCAGCATGGTGACATATTGAAGTTCTAGAATTGTGGCAACATTACATTCTGACATTCTGAAATACTGATATTCACACATTCTGTCATTCTGATATTCTCAAATTCTGACATAGTGAAATTCTGGAGTTGTGGCAACCTGTCAATCTGACATTCTGACATCGATACATTCTCACATTCTGACATTGTGGCATTCAGACATTCTGACATTCTCAAATTCTAATATATGTGACATTCTGGAATTGTGGCAACCAGACATTCTGACACTCTGACATCGTGACATTCTCACATTCTGACATTGTGACATTCTCACATTCAGACATTCTGACATTCTAGAATTGTGACATAGTGATATTCTGGAATTGTGGCAACCTGACATCTTGGCATTCTGACATTGTGACATTCTCACATTCTAACATTCTGACATTCTAGCATAGTGACAGAGTAACACTCCAAAATAGTGGCAACATTACATTCTGACATGCTGACATTGTGACATTCACAAATTCTGACATTCTGACATTCTCGCATTCTGATATTGTGATATTCTAGCATTGTGACATAGTGATATTTTGCGACTGTGGTAACCTGACATTCTCACATTCTGCCATTGTGACATTCCCATATACTGACATTCTGACATTCCAGCATTGTGAAATAGTGACATTCTGGAATTTTGGCAACCTGTCATTCTGACATTCTGACATTGTGACATTCTCACATTCTGACGTTCTGACATTCTACCATTGTGACATAGTGACATTCTGGAATTTTGGTAACCTGACATTCTGACATTCTGATATTGCGACATTCTAGCATCGTGACATAGTGATATTTTGCGACAGTGGTAACCTGACATTCTCACATTTTGATATTGTGACATTCTCACATTCTGATATACTGACAGTCTAGCATTCTGACATAGTGACATTCTGGAATTGTGACAACCTCTAATTCTGACATTCCGACATTGTGACATTGTGACATTCTAACATTTTGACATTGTGACATTCTCACATACTTACATTCTGACATTCTAGCATAGTGACATAGTGACATTGCGGAATTGTAGAAACGTGTCATTCTGACTTTCTGACATTGTCATATTCTCACATTCTGACATTCTGACATTCTAGCATTGTGACATAGTGACATTCTGGAATTGTAGCAAACTGTCATTCTCACATTCTGACATTGTGACACTCTCACATTCTGACATTGTGACATTCTAGAATTGTGACATACTGACATTCTGGAATAGTGGCAACCTGACATTGTGACATTGTGACATTGTGACATTCTCACATTCTGATATTCTAGCACTGTGACATTCTGGAATTGTGGAAACCTGACATTCTGACATTTTGACATCGTGACATTCTCGCATTCTGACATTCTGACATTCTAGCATTGTGACATAGTGACATTCTGGAATTGTGGCAACCTGACATTCTGACATTCTGACATTCTGACATTCTCACATTTTCACATTCTGACATTCTAGCATTCTGACATAGTGAAATTCTGGAGTTTTGGCAACCTGCCAGTCTGACATTCTGACATTGATACCTTCTCACATTCTGACATTGTGACATTGTGACATTCTGACATTCTGACATTATCAAATTCTGACATATGTGACATTCTGGAATTGTGACAACCTGAGATTCTGACATTCTGACATAGTTACATTCTCACATACTGACATTGTGAAATTCTCACATTCTGACATTCTCTCAATCAAGCATTGTGACATAGTGACATTCTGGAATTGTGGAAACCTGACATTCTGACAATGTGACATTGTGCCATTCTCACATTCTGACATTCTGACATTCTTGCATTGTGACATAGTGATATTTTGCAACTTTGAAAACCTGTCTTTATGACATTCATACGTTGTGATATTCTCACATTCTGACATTCTGAAATTCTAGCATTCTGATATAGTGACAGACTGGAATTGTGGCAAGCTGTCATTCTGACATTCCGACATTGTGACATTGTGACATTCTGACATTTTGACATTGTGACATTCTCACATACTTTCATTCTGACATTCTTGCAGAGTGATATAGTGACATTGTGGAATTGTAGAAACGTGTCATTCTGACATTCTGACATTGTGACATTCTCAAATTCTGACATTCTGACATTCTAGCATTGTGACATAGTGACATTCTGGAATTGTGGCAACCTGTCATTATGACATTCTGACATTGTCGCATTCTGACATTCTGACATTCTGACATTCTAGCATTGTGACATAGTGACATTCTGGAATTCTGGCAACCTGACATTCCGACTTTATGAAATACTGATATTCTCTCAGTCTGTCATTCTGATATTCTAGCATTCTGACATAGTAATATTCTGGAGTTTTAGCAACCTGCAATTCTGACATTCTGGCATTGATACATTCTCACATTCTGACATTTTGACATTCTGACATTCTGACATTCTGACATTCTCAAATTCTGACATATGCGACATTCTGGAATTCTGACAACCTGATATTCTAACATTCTGACAATGTGACATTCTCACATTCTGACATTCTGACATTCTAGCATTGTGACATAGTGACATTCTGGAATTTTGGCAACCTGACATTCTCACATTCTGACATTCTGACATTCAAGCATTGTGATATAGTGACGTTCTGGAATTGTGGCAAACTGATATTCTGACATTCTGACATTGTGACATTCTGACATTCTGACATTCTGACATTCTAGCATTGTGATATACTGATATTCTGGAATTGTGGCAACCTGACATTCTCACATTCTGACATTCTGACATTCTAGCGTTGTGACATACTGACATTCTGGAATTGTGTCAAACTGTCATAGTGACATGCTGACATTGTGACAGTCACAAATTCTGACATTCTGACATTCTAGCATTGTGAAATACAGACATTCTGGAATTGTAGCAAGCTCTCATTCTGACATTCTGTCATTGTGACATTCTCATATTCTATCATACCGACATTCTAGCATTGTGACATATTGACATTCTGGAATTGTGGCAACCTGTCATTCTGACATTCTGATATTGTGACTTTCTGACATTCTGACATTGTGACATTGACAAATTCTGACATTCTAAAATTCTAGCATTGTGACATATTGATATTCTGGAATTGTAGCAACCTCTCATTCTGACATGCTGACATTCTGACATCCGCACATTCTGACATTCTGACATTCTGACACTGTGATATTGTGACATTGTGACATTATGACATTGTGACATTCTCGCATTCTGACATTCTGACATTCTAGCATTGTAACATAGTGACATTCTGGAATTCTAGCAACATGACATTCTAACATTCTGACATTGTGGCATTCTCACATTCTGACATTCTAGCATTGTGACATTCTCACATTCTATCATTCTGACATTCTAGCATTGTGAAATAGTAACATTCTGTAATTGTGGCATCCTGCAATTCTGACTATCTGACATTGTGACTTTCTGACGTTCTGACATTGTGACATTCCAACATTCTGACATTCTGTCATTCAAGAATTGTGACATATTGACATTCTTGAATTGTGGCAAACTGTCATTTGGACACTGACATTGTGACCTTCTCACGTTCTGACATTCTGACATTCTAGCATTGTGACGTAGTGAAATTCTGGAATTGTAGCAACCTCTCATTCTGACATTCAGTCATTGTGACATTCTCACATTCTATCATTCTGACATTCTAGCATTGTGACATTGTAACATTCTGGAATTGTGGCAACCTGACTTTCTCACATTCTGAAATTGTGACATTCTCACATTCTGACATTCTGACATTCTAGCATTGTGACATAGTTACATTCTGGAATTGTGGCAACCTGAAATTCTGACATTCTGACATTGTGACTTTCTGACATTCTGACATTGTGACATACTAGCTTTGTGACATAGTGATATTTCGCGACTGTGGCAATCTGATATTCTCACATTCTGACATTGTGACGTTCTCACATTCTGATATTCTGACATTTTAGCATTGTGACATAGTGATATTTTGCGACAGTGTCAACCTTACATTCTCACATTTTGACATAATGACATTCTCACATTCTGACATTATGTCATTCTAGCATTCTGAAATAGTGACATACTGGAATTGTGGCAACCCGTCATTCTGACATTCCGACATTGTGACATTGTGACATTCTGACATTTTGACATTGTGACATTCTCACATACTTACATTCTGACATTCTAGCACTGTGATATAGTGATATTATGCGACTGTGACAAGCTGTCATTCTGACATTGTGACCTTGTGACATTCTCACATTCCAACATTCTGACAATCTACCATTGTGACATAGTGACTTTCTGGAATTGTGGCAACGTGTCATTCTGACATCCTGACATTTTGACATTCACAAATTCTGACATTCTGACATTCTAGAATTGTGACATAGTGACATTCTGGAATTGTGGCAACCCGACATTCTGACAATCTGACATTTTTACCTTCTCACATTCTGACATTCTGACATTCTAGCATTTTGACATAGTGAAATTTTGCGAACGTGAAAATCTGTCATTCTGATATTCTAACAAGGTGACATTCTGACATTCTGACATTCTAGCATTGTGACATAGTGACATTCTGGAATTGTAGCAACCTCTCATTCTGCAATGCTGACATTGTGACATCCTCATATTCAGATATTCTGACATTCTAGCATTGTGACTTAGTGACATTCGGGAATTGTGGCAACCTGTCATTACGAAATTCTGACATTGTGACATTCTCACATTCTGACATTCTGACATTCTTGCATTGTGACATAGTGACATTTTGCGACATTGGCATCCTGACATTCTCACATTTTGACATTGTGACATTCTCATATTCTGTCATTCTGACATTCTAGATTTCTGACATAGTGACATTCTGGAATTGTGGCAAGCTGTCATTCTGACATTCCGACATTGTGACATTGTGACATTCTGACATTTTGACATTGTGACATTCTCTCATACTTACATTCTGACGTTCTAGCATTGTGACATAGTGACAATTTCGAATTGTAGAAACGTGTCATTCTGACATTCTGACATTCTCACATTCCCACATTCTGACATTCTGAAATTCTAGCACTGTGATATAGTGATATTATGCGACTGTGACAACCTGTCATTCTGACATTCTGACATTGTTACATTCTCACATTCCGACATTCTGTCATTCTTGCATTGTGACAGAGTGACATTCTGGAATTGTGGCAACCTCTCATTCTGACATCCTGACATTGTGACATACACAAATTCTGACATTCTGACATTCTAGTACTGTGATATAGTTATATTATGCGACTGTGACAACCTGTCATTCTGACATTCAGACACTGTGATATTCTCACATTCTGACCTTCTGACATTGCAGCATTGTGCCATAGTGACATTTTGCAACCGTGACAAACTGTCATTCTGACATTCTGACATTTTGACATTCTCACATTCTGACATACTGACATTCCAGCATTGTGACATTGCGACATTCAGGAATTGGGATAACCTGTCATTCTGACATTCTGACATTGTGACATTCTCACATTCTGACAATCTAGCATTGTGACATTGTGACATTCTGGAATTTTGGCAACCTGTCATTCTGACATTCTGACATTCTCAAATTCTGACATTCTGACATTCTCAAATTCTGACATTCTGACATTCTAAAATTGTGACATAGTGACATTCTGGAATTGGGACAACCTCTCATTCTGACTTTCTGACATTCTGACATTGTCGCATTCTGACATTCTGACATTCTTGCATTGTGACATAGTTAAATTCTGGAATCTTTGCAACCCGTCATTCTGACATTCTGACATTTTGACATTCTCACATTCTGACATTCTGACATCGATGCAGTGTGACATAGTGACATTCTAGAATTGTTTGAACCTGTCATTCTGATATTCTCACATTGTGACATGCTCACATTCTGACATTCTCACATCGTAGCATTGTGACATATTGACATTTTGCAAGTGTGACAAACTGTCATTCTGAAATTCTGATATTGTTACATTCTCACATTCTGACATTGTGAAATTCTCACATTCTGACATTCTGACATACCAGCCTTGTGATATTACGACATTCAGGAATTGGGATAACCTGTCATTCTGATATTATTTCATTTTTACGTTCTCACATTCTGACATTCTGACATTCTAGCATTGTGACTTTAGTGACATTCGGGAATTGTGGCAACCTGTCATTACGAAATTCTGACATTGTGACATTCTCACATTCTGACATTCTGACATTCTTGCATTGTGACATAGTGACATTTTGCGACAGTGGCATCCTGACATTCTCACATTTTGACATTGTGACATTCTCATATTCTGTCATTCTGACATTCTAGATTTCTGACATAGTGACATTCTGGAATTGTGGCAAGCTGTCATTCTGACATTCCGACATTGTGACATTGTGACATTCTGACATTTTGACATTGTGACATTCTCTCATACTTACATTCTGACGTTCTAGCATTGTGACATAGTGACAATTTCGAATTGTAGAAACGTGTCATTCTGACATTCTGACATTCTCACATTCCCACATTCTGACATTCTGAAATTCTAGCACTGTGATATAGTGATATTATGCGACTGTGACAACCTGTCATTCTGACATTCTGACATTGTTACATTCTCACATTCCGACATTCTGTCATTCTTGCATTGTGACAGGAGTGACATTCTGGAATTGTGGCAACCTCTCATTCTGACATCCTGACATTGTGACATACACAAATTCTGACATTCTGACATTCTAGTACTGTGATATAGTTATATTATGCGACTGTGACAACCTGTCATTCCTGACATTCAGACACTGTGATATTCTCACATTCTGACCTTCTGACATTGCAGCATTGTGCCATAGTGACATTTTGCAACCGTGACAAACTGTCATTCTGACATTCTGACATTTTGACATTCTCACATTCTGACATTCTGACATTCCAGCATTGTGACATTGCGACATTCTGGAATTGTGGCAACCTGTCATTCTGACATTCTGACATTCTGACATTCTCACATTCTGACATTCTCACGTTCTGACATTCTTTCATTCTGACATTCTAGCATTTTGACCTATTGACATTCTGGAACTCTGACAACCTCTCATTCTGACATTCTGACGTTGTTACATACTCACATTCTGACATTCTGACATTCTGACATTCTGACATAGTGACATTCTGGAATTGTGGCATCCTGTCATCCTGACATTCTGACTTTGTGACATTCTGACATTCTGACATTCTTACGTTGTGACATTCTGACATTGTGACGATGTGACAATCTAGCGCTGCGACGTAGTGATATTCTAGCATTGTGACATATTGACATTCTGGAATTGGGACTACCTGTCATTCTGACATTCTGACATTGTGAAATTCTGACATTCTGACTTTTTGAAATTCTGACATTCTTACATTGTGACATTTTGACATTTTGACATTGTGACATTCTAGCATTGTGACATATTGAAATTCTGGTATTGTGATAACCTCTCATTCTGACATTCTGACATTGTGACGTTCTCACATTCTGACATTCTGAAATTCTAGCATTTTGACATTCTGAAATTCTGGAATTGTGTCAACCTGTAATTCTTACATTCTGATATTGTGACGTTCTCACATTCTGACATTCAGATATTTTGACATTCTGATATTCTGTAATCGTGACATCTGAAATTCTGGAATTGTGACAATCTCTCATTCTCATATTGTGACAATGCAGCATTCTTACATTGTGACATAGTGACATTGTTAGATTGTGACATTGTGAAATTCTGACTCTCCTTTTGTCACTCAGACATTCTCTCATTGTGTCATTGTGATATTTTCACTTTCTCACATACTGACATTCTCACGTTTGACAGTCGGTCATTATAATATTCTCACTTTTTCTTACTGTCTCATGTTGATGTTGTGACATAGCCATACTTCCTGATTTTGTTATTGTCACACAGTGACATTTTGACATTCTGACTTTATGGCATTCTGACATCATGACATTCTCACTTTCTCACAT
>JALIRH010000082.1:703981-843981 GCA_023055505.1 Callipepla californica brunnescens
TGTAGTTGTGACACAGTGAAGATTTGACATTCTGACATTAAGACACTCTGACATCATGACATTCTCACTTTCTCCCATTCTGACATGTTGACATTGTTGCATTCTAACATTCTCTCATTGCTATATTCTGACATATTTCTATTCTGTCATTGTGACATTCTCTCACAGACACATGCTGCCATTTTGACATTCTATCATTGTGACATTCTGACATTGTGACATTCTGAGATACTCTCATGGTGACATTCTGACATTCTAATTGTATGGGAACTGTTGAATCATGGCCTGAACCACTGATTGATCACCTGAGGCAAGCCCTGAGTCAGCTGCAGGGGCACAAGTGAGTGTGATTGGAAGGGGTGGAGTTTGACTCCACCTCTGCCAAGACCCCATTTAAGGGCTGACCTCCAGCAGGGAAGGTTCTCTTGTTAGAGATCCCTCCCTTTTGGAGTTATTAGCGAGCCTCGACCATCATCAAGGTGAGCTCCTCTCTTTTCTTCTTGTTTGTATACCATTTTCTTAAGCCTACCTAAAATATACCGCCTTTCGCACAATTTCCATGGAGTGCTTTTTTGGGGGTTATTTGCCCTATACTAATATTCTGACTTTCTCACATCGTGACATTCAGTCACTGTCATAATTCTCACTTTCTGATATTCTCTTACTGTGCTATTGTGGCATTGGGACAAGTTGACATTCTGACTTCATGACATTCTCTCTTTCCCTCATTCTGACATTGTGACATTGTCACGTTCTGACATTCGGTCGTTGTGATATTCTCACTTTTTCATATTCTCTCTTTGTGACATTGTGACACAGTCATATTCCCTGATTTTGTAATTCTGATATTCTGACGTTCTGACATTCTGACATTCTCACAATGTGTCATTCATTCATTGGCATATTCTCACTTTCTGATATTCTCTCATTGTGATATTGTGACTTTGTGACAATTTGACATTCTGACATCATGACATTCTCTCTTTCCCTCATTCTGATATTCTGACATTGGGACATTCTCACTTTCTCGTATTCTGACATTCTGATCTATCAATAATCTGTAATTGCGACATTCTCTCATTGTGGCATTGTGACATTCTCTCATTCTGACACTGAAATTCTGAGATTTGTGATATTGTGACGTTCTCATACTGTGACATTCAGGCACTCTCACATTGGTTCATTCTGACGTTATGACGTTATGACATTTTGATGTTGTGACATTCACTCACTCCCATTCTGGCGTTTTCACATTCTGACATTCTCACAATCTGGCATTCTAAAATTGTGGCCATCTCTCATTGTGACATTCACTCATTCTCACATTCTGATAGTTTGACAGTCTCTCTTGGTGACATTTTGAGGTTCTCTCGTTGTGACATTGTGATATTCTGACCTTCTGATGTTCTGACATTTTGACATTATAGCATTGTGACACTCTGACATTCTCTCCTTGTGACATTCTGACATTCCGATATTTTGACTTTCTCTCATTACCACATTCTGACATTCTGAAACTGTGGGAATCTGTCATTCTGACATTCTGTCATTGTGATATTTGGACTTTGTGACATTTTGACATTTTGAAGTTCTGACATTCTGAGATACTCTCATTGTGACACTGTGACATTGTCATTCACTTGGTGTTATTATCTCTCATTGTGACGTTGTGACATTTTGATATTCCCCGATTTTCTAATTGCGACATTCTGACATTCGGTCATTGTGATGTTCTCACTTTTTCATATTCTCTCATTGTGACGTTTTGACACAGTGTCACGCTCCAAAATAAAGGAGGGAGACGAGGTTCTTTATATGTATGTGTATACCCGATGGTGAGATTAAAAGGCAATGGTTCAAATGTTAGCCCAACCTTTTTATTACAATAAGTAGTTTTTTAGGGATATGGGGAAGGGAAGATGGGTGATAGAAAAGAGATGAAAAGCGAAGAGACTTGGCAGAAAGCAAGAAAGAGAAAGAGAGAGCATCAGCACCGTGGATCTGGCGAGGTCCGTAGTCCGTTGGTCTCAGGAATTCGTCTGGTCTCCGCGGGGGATGGGAGAAAGCCGGGAAGTTTTGCAGCAAGCAGGCGCTGTGCAGGGGGGTTCTTCCAAAGAGGTTTTTCCCTCAGGAAAGTCTCTTCTTCAAAGTCTTTGGTTTAGTGGTGTCGAGAAAACCAACTGAGCAACTCGACACACCAATGAGTTCTGTCAAGCGGCGCGCTGGGTACATGGGGGATTGCTTCACCAAACATGCGCACGTAAGAGAGAAATGAATAGCTATTTAAAGGTATAGCACATGCATATTCATCACGTTCCAGACTCTGGTTATCGAGGGGATTAAACCTAAAGGTCAGTTTTGCTTTAAATTTTCAAACCTTGAAGGAGGAAAGCTCCTCACCATTCATGTGGGTGTTTTGTTTTAAGAGAGGCTTGTCTTGTAGGGACAACAGGGTGTCTATCCTGCTTTCTTTAGCTGCCTCCGTGTTCTGGCATTAGTTTGATTTGTGCCCACCCAACACATCTGGCCCAACAGATAAATCAACAGGGAGTAGTACTTTCGGTGCCATACAAGTATTATTGTCCTTTGTGATGATCAGCTTCTCCAAGCAGTTGTCAATTAGAGTCTTCTAGCCAGAAAGACCTCATGAAGCAAGCTTTGAGACAACAAAAGTAAAAAACAGTTGCTGTCTTTCACACACAGTCATATTCCCTGAATTTTAATTGGGAGGTTGTGACGATTTGACATTCTGACATTAAGACATTCTGACATCATGACATTCTCCCTTTCTCACATTCTGACATGTTGACATTGTGACATTCTAATATTCTCTCATTGTGACATTGTGACATTCTGACATTCTTATATTCTCACCTTCTGATGTTCTGGCATTCTGACAATCTGCCATAGTGACATTCTGACATTGTGATATTGTGATATTATGACATTGTGGCTTTGTGACTTTGTGATATTCTCGCAGTGTCAAATTCTGTGATTCTGACATTCTGAGATTGTGACATCGTGGCATTTTGGGAATCTGGCATAGTGATATTGTGATATTCTCACATTTTGTCATTCTGACATTCTGACAATCTGATATTGTGACATTCTCAGATTGTTACATTGCTGCGTTCTGAAATTCTCTCATTGTGACATTGTGAAGTTGTGAAATTATGACATTATGATGTGATGTCTTTGTTACATTCTGAGATTGTGCCAATGTTACATTCTTCTATTCAGATACATTGTGACATTCTCAACTTAGGACATTCTGATATTCTTGCATTCTGACATTCTGAAATTCGGACATTCTCACATAATCACATTCTGACATCATTTCGTTCTCACATTCTGACATTCTGTTATTCTGGCATTCTCATATTCTCACTTTGTGACATTGTGACGTTCTGACATCCTCACGTACTGACATTCTGAAAATGCGACCTTCTGACATTGTGACACTGTAATATTCTGACTGTGAAATTTTTACATTCTGGTATTGTGACAGTCTTTCATTTTTGCATTGTGACATTCTGACACTGTGACATTTTTAGATTCTCACATTGTGATATTTTGGCATTGTGAAATTCTAACCTTGTGACACTGACATTCTGACATTGTGATACTTTGATATTGTGACTGTCACATTCTGACACCGTTAGGGTAGGGTTAGGGTTAGGTTTAAGGGGTAGGGTAGGGATGGGGTAGGGTTAGGGTTAGATAATGGTTAGGGTAAGTATTAGGGTCAGGGTTAAGGGTAGGGTGTGAGGTAGGGTTAGGGTTTTAGGGTTAGGGTAGGGTTAGGGTTAGGTTTTGGGTCGCTCAATAGGGTTAGGGTTAGGGTGTAGGGTTAGGGTAAGGGTAGGGTTAGGGTTAGGGGTTAAGGTTAGGGGTTAGGGTCAGGGGTTAGGTTTAGGGATAGGGTCAGGGTTAGGGTTAGAATTAGGGTAGGGTTAGGTTTAGGGTAAGTGTTAGGGTTAGGGTAGGGTAAGGGTTAGGGTTAGGGTTGGGTAAGGGTTAGGGGCAGGATTACGGGTAGGGTTAGTGTTACAGTTAGGGTCCATCAATAGGGTTAGCAAAGGGTTAGGGGTTAGGGTTAGGGTTAGGTGTTAGGGTTAGGGGTTAGGGTTAGGGTAGAACTAGGGTCCATCAATAGGGTTATGGTAGGGTTAGGGTTTAGGGTTAGGGTAGGGTTAGGGTTAAGGGTTAGGGTAGGGTTAGAGATAGGTAAGGGTTAGGGTAAGGGTTAGGGTTAGGGATAGGGTAAGGGTTAGGGTTAGGGTAGGGCTAGGGTTAGGGATAGGTAAGGGTTAGGGTAAGGGTTAGTGTAGGGTTAGGGGTAGGGGTATGGGTAGGGTTAGGGTAGGGTTAGGGTTAGGGTTGGATTAGAATTTTCGGTAAGGGTTAGGGTTAGGAGTTAGGGTCAGTGTCAGGGTTAGGGCTTAGCGTTAGGGATAGGGTAAGAGTTAGGGTAGGGTTAGGGTTAGAGTTAGAGTTAGGGTAAGGGTAGGGTTAGGGTAGGTTTAGGGTAAGGTTAGGGTTTGGGTTAGGGGTTAGGGCTAGGGTAGGGTTAGGTCTAGGGTAGGGCTAGGGTAGGGTTAGGGGTTTGTGTTAGGGTTAGGGGCAGGGTTAGGGTTAGGATTAGGGTAGGGTTTGGGTTAGGTAAGGGTTAGGGTTAGGGCTTATGGGTTGGGGTTAGGGGTTAGGGTCACGGTTAGGGTAGGGTTAGGTTAGGGTTAGGGTTATGGTTAGGGGTTAGGGTAAATGTTAGGGTAGGGTTAGGGTTAAGGGTTAGGTAAGGGTTAGGGTTAGGTAAGGGTTAGGGTAGGGTTAAGGAGGGTTAAGGGTAGGGTTTGAGTCAGGGGTAGGGTAGGGATAGGGTTAGGGTAGGGTTAGGGGTTAGTGTTAGGGTAGAATTAGGGTTAGATTTGAGGGTTAGTGTAGGGTTAGGGTTAGGTAAGGGATAGGGTTAGGGTTAGGTGTTAGGGTAGGGTTAGGGATAGGTAAGGGTTAGGGTCAGGGATAGGGTTAGGGTCAGTGTTAGGGTTAGGGTATGGTTAGGGTTAGGGCAGGGTTAGGGTAGGGCTAGGGTTAAGGGTTAGGGTTAAAATTAGGGGTTAGGGGTTAGGGCTAGGGTAGGGTTAGGGGTTAGTGTGAGGGTTAGGGGCAGGGTTAGGGTTAGGGTAGGGTTGGGGTTAGGGCTTAGGGGTTGGGGTTAGGGGTTAGGGTCACGGTTGGTGCAGGGTTAGGGTTAGTGTTAGGGTAAGGGTTAGGGTAGGGTTAGGGGTTAGGGTAGGGTTAGTTTTAGTGTTAGTGTTATGGTTAGGTAAGGGTTAGGGGTTAGGGTAAATGTTAGGGTAGTGTTAGGTTTAGGGTAGGGTTAGGGTTAGGTAAGGGTTAGGGTAGGGTTAGGGTCAGGGTTAAGGGTAGGGTTTGAGTCAGGGTTAGGTTTAGGGTGGGGTTAGGGTTAGGGTAGAATTAGGGTTAGATTTGAGGGTTAGTGTAGGGATAGGGTTAGGTAAGGGATCGGGTTAGGGTTAGGGGTTAGGGTAAGTGTTAGAGTAGGGTTAGGGTTAAGGGTTAGGGTAGGGTTAGGGATAGGTAAGGGTTAGGGTCAGGGATAGGGTTAGGGTCAGTGTTAGGGTTAGGGTATGGTTAGGGTTAGGGCATGGTTAGGGTTAGGGCTAGGGTTAAGGGTTAGGGTTAAAATTAGGGGTTAGGGGTTAGGGCTAGGGTAGGGTTAGGGGTTAGTGTTAGGTTTAGGGGCAGGGTTAGGGTAGGGTTGGGGTTAGGGGCAGGGTTAGGGTAGGGTTGGGGTTAGGGGCAGGGTTAGGGTTAGGGCTTAGGGGTTGGGGTTGGGGGTTAGGGTCACGGTTAGTGCAGGGTTAGGGTTAGTGTTAGGGAAAGGGTTAGGGTAGGGTTAGGGGTTAGGGTAGGGTTAGTTTTAGTATTAGTGTTATGGTTAGGTAAGGTTTAGGGGTTAGGGTAGTGTTAGGGTAAGGGTTAGGGTAGGTTTAGGGTCGGGGTTAAGGGTAGGGTTTGAGTCAGGGTTAGGGTTAGGGTAGGGTTAGGGGTTAGGGTTAGGGTAGAATTAGGGTTAGATTTGAGGGTTAGTGTAGGGTTAGGGTTAGGGGTTAGGGTAAGGGTTAGGGTAGGGTTCGGGTTAAGGGTTAGGGTAGGGTTAGGGATAGGTAAGGGTTAGAGTAAGGGTTAGGGTCAGGGATAGGGTTAGGGTATGGTTAGGGTAAGGGGTAGGGTTAGGGTTAGGGCAGGGTTAGGGTTAGGGTGGGGTTAGGGCTTAGGAGTTAGGGTTAGGGCTTAGGGGTTGGGGTTAAGGGTTAGGGTTAGGTTTAGTGTTAGGGTTATGGTCAGGTAAGGGTTAGGGTAAGGGTTAGGGGTTAGGGTAAATGTTAGGTTAGTGTTAGGGTAGGGTTAGGGTAGGGTTAGGGGTTACGTTAAGGGTTAGGATTAGGGGTTAGGGTCAGGGTAAGTGTTAGGGTTAGAGTTAGGGTAAGGTTTGGTTTAGGGTAAGGGTTAGGGTAGGGTTAGGTTTGGGTTAGGGTTAGGGTAGGGTTAGGGTTAGGGTTTAGGGTAGCGTCAGGGGTTAAGGTTAGGATAAGGGTTAGGGTAGGGTTAGGGTAAGGGTAGGGTTAGGGATAGGGTTGGGGTTAGGGTTAGGGTAGGGTTAGGGTAGGGCTAGGGTTAGGGTTAGGGTTATGGTAAGGTTAGGGCAGGGTTAGGGTTAAGGTTAGGGTAAGGGTAGGGTTAGAGTAGGGCTAGGGTTAGGGTTAGGGTTATGGTAAGGGTTAGGGCAGGGTTAGGTTTAGTGTTAGGGTAGGGTTAGGGATAGGTAAGGGTTAGGGTTAGGGTCAGGGATAGGGTAGGGTTAGGCTTAGGGTAGGGCTAGATTTAGGGGTTAGGGGTAGGGGTATGGGTAAGGGTTAGGGTAGGGTTAGGGATAGGTAAGGGTTAGGGTAAGGGTTAGGGTTAGGGTCAGGGATGGGGGTAGGGTCAGTGTTAGGGTTAGGGTATGGTTAGTGTAAGGGGTAGGGTTAGGGTAGGGCTAGGGTTAGTGTTAGGGTTAAAATTAGGGGTTAGAAGTTAGGGCTAGGGTTAATGGTTAGGGGTTAGTATTAGGGTTATGGGCAGGGTTAGGGTTAGGGTAGGGTTGGGGTTAGGGTTAGGGCAGGGTTAGGGTTAGGGCTTAGGGGTTGGGGTTAGGGGTTAGGGTCACGGTTAGGGTAGGGTTAGGGTAAGTGTTAGGGTTAGGGTTAGGGTATGGTTAGGGGTTAGAGTAGGGTTAGTTTTAGTGTTAGGGTTATGGTTAGGTAAGGGTTAGGGTAAGGGTTAGGGGTTAGGGTAAATGTTAGGGTTAGGGTAGGGTTAGGGTTAGGTAAGGGTTAGGGTAGGGTTAGGGTCAGGGTTAAGGGTAGGGTTTGAGTCAGGGTTAGGGTCAGGGTTAGGGTTAGGGTACGGTTAGGGTAAGTGTTATGGTTAGGGTAGGGTTAGGGTTAGGTTTTGGGTCCATCAATAGGGTTAGGGTTAGTTTAGATTAGGGTTAGTGTAGGGTTAGTGTTAGGGTTAGGGGTTAGGGTTAAGGTAGAATTAGGATCCATCAATAGGGTTATGGTAGGATTAGGGTTTAGGGTTAGGGTAGGGTTAGGGTTAGGGTTTAGAGTTAGAGAAGAATTAGGGTTAGATTGGAGGGTTAGGGTAGGGTTAGGGTAGGGTTAGAGATAGGTAAGGGTTAGGGTAGGGTTAGGGTCAGGGTCAGGGTTAAGGGTAGGGTTTGAGTGAGGGTTAGGGTAGGGTTAGGGTCAGGGTTAAGGGTAGGGTTTGAGTCAGGGTTAGGGCCAGGGTTAGGGTTAGGGTACGGTTAGGGTAAGTGTTAGGGTTAGGGTAGGGTCAGGGTTAGGTTTTGGGTCCATCAATAGGGTTAGGGTTAGTTTAGATTAGGGTTAGTGTAGGGTTAGGGTTAGTTTAGATTAGGGTTAGTGTAGGGTTAGGGTTAGTTTAGATTAGGGTCAGTGTAGGGTTAGGGTTAGGGTTAGGGTTTAGGGTTAGGGTTAGGGTAGGGTTAGGGGTTACGGAAAGGGTTAGGGTTAGGGGTTAGGGTCAGGGATAGGGTCTATGTTAGGGTTAGGGTAAGGGTTAGGGTTAGGGGTTAAGTTTAGGGTAGGGTTAGGGTTAGGGTAGGGTTATGGTAAGGAATCAGTAGGGTTAGGATTAGAGTTAGGGTTAGGGATCTGGTGGGTTGGGGTTAGGGTTTAAGGTTAGGGTTAGGTTTAGGGTAGGGTTAGGGTAGGGTTAAGGTTTAGGGTTAGGGTTAGGGATAGGTAAGGTTTAGGGTAAGGGATAGGGTTAGGGTGAGGGGTAGGGTTAGGGTAGGGCTACGGTTAGGGGTTAGGGTTAGGGGTTAGGGTTAGGGTAGTGTTAGGGTTAGGTTAGGGGTAGGGGTATGGGTAGGGTTAGGGTTAGGGTTGGATTAGAATTTACGGTAAGAGTTAGGTTTAGTGGTTAGGGTCAGTGTCAGGGTTAGGGGTTAGGGTTAGGGATAGGGTAAGAGTTAGGGTTAGGGTTAGAGTTAGTGTAGGGTTAGAGTTAGGTTTAGGGTAGGGTTAGGGTAAGGGTAGAGTTAGAGTAGGTTTAGGGTAAGGGTAGGGTAGTGTTAGGGTAGGGTATGGGTTAGGGATTAGGGCTAGGGTAGGGTTAGGGGTTAGTGTTAGGGTTAGGGTTAGGGTAGGGTTGTGGTTAGGGTTAGCGTAGGGTTGGGGTTAGGGACAGGGTTAGGGTTTGGGCTTACGGGTTGGGGATAGGGGTTAGGGTCATGGTTAGGGTAGGGTTAGTTTAGGTTTAGGGTTAGTGTTAGGGTTATGGTTAGGTAAGGGTTAGGGTAAATGTTAGGGTAGGGTTAGGGTTAGGGTTATGGGTTAGGGTTATGGGTTAGGGGTAGGTAAGGGTTAGGGTAGGGTTAGGGTCAGGGTCAGGGTTAAGGGTAGGGTTTGAGTCAGGGTTACGGTAGGGTTAGGGGTAGGGTTAGGGTAGGGTTAGGGATAGGTAAGGGTTAGGGTAAGGGTTAGGGTTAGGGATAGGGAAGGGTTAGGGTTTGGTTAGGGTTAGGGTAGGGTTAGGGTTAGGGGTTAGGGTAGCATCAGGGGTTAAGGTTAGGATAAGGGTTAGGGTAGGGTTAGGGGTTAGGGTTAGAGTTAAGGTTAGGGTAAGGGTAGGGTTAGGGATAGGGTTATGGTAAGGGTTAGGGCCGGGTTAGGGTTAAGGTTAGGGTAAGGGTAGGGTTAGGGATAGGGTTGGGGTTAGGGTAGGGCTAGGGTTAGGGTTAGGGTTATGGTAAGGGTTAGGGCAGGGTTAGGGTTAGTGTTAGGGTAAGGGTTAGGGATAGGTAAGGGTCAGGGTTAGGGTCAATTTTAGGGTAAGGGTTAGGGTAGGGTTAGTGTTAGGGTTGGGTTGGGTTTAGGGAAGGATTAGGGTTCGGGGTTAGGGTAGAGTCAGGGGTTACGGTTAGGATAAGGGTTAGGGTAGGGTTAAGGGTTAGGGTTAGGGTAGGGTTAAAGTTGGGGTTAGGAATAGGGTTAGGGTTAGGTTAGAGTTAGGGTAGGGTTAGGGTAAGGAATCAGTAGGGTTAGGGTTAGAGTTAGGGTTAGGGATCTGGTGGGTTAGGGTTAGGGTTTAAGGTTAGGGTTAGGTTTAGGGTAGGGTTAGGGTAGGGTTAAGGTTTATGTTTAGGGTTAGGATTAGGGGTTAGTGTAGGGCTAGTGTTAGGGTTAGGGTAGGGTTAGGAGTTAGGGTTGGGGTTAGGGTTAGGGTAGGGCTAGTGTTAGGTTAGGGTTAGGTGTTTGTGTCAGGGTTAGTGTAGGGTTAATGTTAGGGTAGGGGTTAGGATTAGGTTTATGGTAAGGGTTAGGGTAGGGTTTGGGTTAGTGTTAGGGTAAGAGTTAGGGAAAGGTAAGGGTTAGGGTAAGGGTTAGGGTTAGGGTCAGTGTTAGGGTCAGGGTTAGGCTTATATTATGGTTAGGGTAAGGGTTAGGGGTTAGGGTAGGGTTAGGGTAGGGGTAGGGGTAAGGGTAGGGGCATGGGTAGGGTTAAGGTAAGGGTGGGGTTAGGGTTAGGTTTGGATTAGAGGTTACGGTAAGGGTTAGGGTTAGGGGTTAGGGTCAGTGTCAGGGTTAGGGTTAGGGTAGGGTTAGTGTTATGGTAAGGTTTAGGGTTAGGGTTATGGTAAGCGTTAGGGTTAGAGTTAGGGTAGGGTTAGGGTTAGGGTAGGGTATGGGTTAGTGGTTAGGGTTAAGGTTAGGGGTTAGGGCTGGGGTAGGTTTAGGGCTAGGCTTGGTTGGGTTTAGGGTTAGGGTGGGGTAAGGGTTAGGGGCAGGATAAGGGCTTAGGGGTTGGGGTTAGGGGTTAGGATTAGGGTAGGGTTAGGGTAAGGGTAAGGGTTAGGGTAGGGTAAGGGTTAGGGTTTACGGTAGGGTTAGGGTTAGTGTTAGGGTAGGGTTATGGTTAAGTAAGGGTTAGGGTTAGGGTAAAGGTTAGGGTAGGGTTAGGGTTAGGTTTAAGGGGTAGGGTTAGGGTTAGATAATGGTTATGGTAAGTATTAGGGTCAGGGTTACGGGTAGGGTGTGAGTCAGGGTTAGGGTTTTAGGGTTAGGGTAGGGTTAGGGTTAGGTTTTGGGTCGATCAATAGGGTTAGGGTTAGATTAGGGTAGGGTTAGGATAGGGTTAGGGTAGGGTTTGTGTTAGGGTTAGGGTGTAGGGTTAGGGTGTAGGGTTAGGGTTAGGGGTTAAGGTTAGGGGTTAGTGTTAGGGTAGGGTAGGGGTAGGGTTAGGGTAGGGTAAGGGTTAGGGGTTAGGATTAGGGTTATGGTGTTAGGAGTTAGGGTTAGGGTAGGGTTAGGGTTAGGGTTAGAATAGGGTAAGGGTTAGGGGTAGGGTTACGGGTAGGGTTAGGGTAAAGTTAGGGTTAGGGTTCCGGTTACGGTTAGGGTCCATCAATAGGGTTAGGGTTTAGGGTTAGGGGTTAGGGTTAGGTGTATGGGTAGGGGTAGGGTTAGTGTTAGGGTTAGGGTTAGGGTTAGGATGGATTACGGTTAGGGTTAGGGTTGGGTAAGGGTTAGGGGTAGGATTACGGGTAGGGTTAGTGTTATGGTTAGGGTCCATCAATAGGGTTAGGCAAGGTTTAGGGTTTAGGGTTAGGGTTAGGTGTTAGGGTAAGGGGTTAGGGTTAGGGTAGGGTTAGGGTCGATCAATAGGGTTATGGTAGGGTTAGGGTTATGGATAGGGTTAGAGTTAGGGTAGGGTTAGTGTTGGGTTAGGGTTAGTGTTAGGGTTAGGGTTATGGCTTAGGGGTAGGTAAGGTTTAGGGTAGGGTTAGGGTCAGGGTCAGGGTTAAGGGTAGGGTTTGAGTCAGGGTTAGGGTTAGCATAGGGTTAGGGTAGGGTTAGGTGTTAGGGTAGGGTTAGGGTTAGTGTTAGGGTTATGGTTAGGTAGGGGTTAGGGTAAGGGTTAGGGGTTAGGGTAAATGTTAGGGTAGGTTTAGGGTTAAGGATTAGGGTAGAGTTAGGGTTAGGTAAGGGTTAGGGTATGGTTAGGGTCAGGGTTAAGGGTAGGGTTATGGTTAGGGGTTAGGGTTAGGGTAGAATTAGGGTTAGATTTGAGGGTTAGTGTAGGGTTAGGGTAGGGTTAGGGGTTAGGGTAAGGGTTAGTGTTGGATTAGAATTTACGGTAAGGGTTAGGGTAAGGGGTTAGGGTCAGTATTAGGGTTAGGGGTTAGGGTTAGGGATAGGGTAAGAGTTAGGGTAGGGTTAGAGTTAGGGTAGGGTTAGTGTTAGGGTTAGGGTACGTTTAGGGTTTGGGTAAGGGTTAGGGTGAGGGTTGGTGTTAGGGTAGGATTAGGGTTAGGTTCAGGGTTAGGGTAGTGTTAGGGGTTAGTGTTAGGGTTAGGGTATGGTTAGGGGTTAGGGTTGGGGTAAGGGTTGGGGTTAGGGACAGGGTTAGGCGATTAGTGTTAGGGTTAGGGGTTAGGGTTATGGTTAGGGTGAGGGTTGGTGTTAGGGTAGGATTAGGGTTAGGTTCAGGGTTAGGGTAGTGTTAGGGTTCAGGGTTAGGGTTGTGGTAAGGTTTAGGGGATTAGTGTTAGGGGTTAGGGTAGGGTTAGGGTTAGGATTGGGATTAGGTTTAGGTTAGGGTTATGGTTAGGTTTAGGATAGGGTTAATGTAGGGTTAGGGTTAGTGATAGAGTAAGACTTAGGGTTAGGGTTATGGTAAGAGTTAGGGATTGGGATACGGTTAGATTTAGGGTTAAGAATAGGGTTCGGGTTTGATTAGGGTTAGGGTTAGTGTTAGGAATCAATTTGGAGGAAGGAAAAGGTTTAGGAATTGGTTCATTGTTAGGGTTAGTCTTCAAGTTAGTAATAGAGTAAGGGTTAGTGTTCGGGTTAGGAATAGGGTTCTGAATAGGGCGAGGTTTGGGAATAGGATGAAGTTTAGGGTTAGGGTTCGGGTCAGATTTAGCACTATGTTTCAGGTTCCTTTTAGGTTTAGTGATAAGGATTAGGGGTACGTTTAGGTATTGTACAATGCTAAGTGTTAGCTTCTGGGTGGGGGTTGGGGTTTGTCATGGTTTTATGATTTTTTGGTACTGGTATTCCACATCATAACATCATGTATTGCATTAGGAGTTGAAGAGCTAATACTCCAGCTCCATAGATCATTGATAATTCCAGGTATACCTGTCTGAGAAGAGAAGAAGCACTACGTTCCCCAGAGGACTTTGCGATGCTTTGTATTTTTACGTGTTTTCCGCTCAGAGGGAACAGATAAAAACCCTCAGCGGTCACGGGACACTCTCTTTCCTTCGGGATCGACTCAGCAGTGGGTGCTCGCTGCCGTATCGCCTTCAGCGTTAGCGTAAGGCCTTCGGTTTATCGGACACTCTCTCTTGCTCATTTTGTTTGATTCATTAGCCTCAATTCCAATTACATTGTATTATATTGTGTTATTTTGTTTTCTAATATCTTATTTAGTAAATTAGCTTTCCTCCTCAGATCGTTGCCGCTGTTTTGTTTCTAGGCCCATCTCCCTTTTCCCTTTTCCCTTTTTCCTTGCCCTTTCCTGGGGCGTGGGTCCGTGGGTCCCCGCAGCAATCGTCACGGAACCGGGCCGATCCAGCCCGGTAAACCGTTGACAGGGTTAGATTAAGGGTGAGGGTTAGGATTAGGACTAGATTTAGGATTAGGTTTAGGAATAGGTTTTCTTTGATTGTTAGAGTGAGAGAAAGGTTAGGCCTTGGGTTTGTTTTTGGAATAGTTTTGGGTTTCAGAATAGGAATTGGGTTAGTATTTGGAATCTGTTTTGGTTTAGTATTAGTGTTAGGGTCAGGGTTAGAAGTTAGGTGATGGCTGTGGTAATCTAATGCTTTGTGTTAGGCTTAGGGTTGGGCTTAAATTTGGGGTTGGTTTTAAGGTCCCATTTAGATTTCAGGTAGAATTGGAGTTAAATTAAGGTAACGGTTAGGATTAGATTTAGGGTTCTGATAAGGGTTAGGTTAGGGTTAGGGTTTGGTTCCAAGTTGTTTTTAGGGTTAGGGTTAACGTTAGGTTTCAGGATAGGGTTAGGAATATAGCTAGGTGTTAGGTAAGGTTTAATCCTAGGGTTTCAGTTCGGGTTAGGTGAAGCATTAGTTTTACAGTTAGAAGACATGTTAGGGTTAGGGTTAGGTTTTGGTGTAGATTTAGGTTTAGGGTAAGGGTTAGGGATGTAGATGAAGGTTTAGTGGAAGGGGTAGGGTTCTCTTTAGTTTTAGGACCCACAGCACAGAACCCGGCCCCAAAAGGGCACGAACGGACCCCATAACCCAGCCCTATAAGGTCGATATCTGACCCCAAAACTCAGCACCAAAATCCTGCAATTCCACCCCAAAATCTCCATTATCAGCCCCAGAATCCGATTATTTCCCCCAAATGTCAGCCCCAAATCCCATTAGTTCCCCCCTGACCCCACAATTTTCCCCCGACCCCATAATTCCCCCCCCATGACCCTATAATTTCCCCCCCAACCCCATCAATTCCCCCCTGTGACCCCATTACTTCACCTCCTGACCCTGTTACTTCCCCTATTCCCCCCGACCCTATAATTGCCCTAGAACAGCCGCAGGACGATTCCTCGGTGCTGTTTGAGGTCACATCAGCCCAACCCCATTACTTTCCCCCCGTCCCCATAATTCACCTGTTCCCCCCGTGACCCCATTAATTTCCCCTCTGACCCTATTAGTTCCCCTGTTCCCCCCCCAACCCTTTAAATTCCCCCTGACCCCATAATTCCCCCTGACCCCATTGCTTTCCTCCCGACCCCATAAATTCCCCCTGACCCCATAATTGCTCTATAACAGCCGCAGGATGATTCCTCGGTGCTGTTTGAGGACACGTTGTACGCTGACGGATATTCATCGCCACTCAACGTCGCACAGCGCTACGTTGTGGCCTGCAGGGACACCAAGAAGAAGCGACCCCGTGTGGCCGTTTTGGGGCCGTTCCAGGATTTGGGTTTTTTGGGGTCATTAGGGCCGATTTACGGTCACTTTGGGGTCACTCTGGAGCCCTTTGGGGTGCAGTGCTGCGTCGTGGCCTGCAGAGACACCAAGAAGTGACCCCATAGGGGATTTGATATGGTCCTTATGGGGTCGTTATAGGGTTTTGGGGTCACTTTGGGGTCATTTTGGGGCCCTTTGGGGCGCAGCGCTTCCAAGAAGTGTTGGAAGTAATCTGGGATATTTGGGGTCATTTTGCGTCATTTTTGGGGTCGCATCGGGGTCACTTCGGGTCATTGCACGTTGGGGCGTGGCTCGAATGCGAGGCTTAACGTTGGCCACGCCCACTCGCTTCCCACTGGCTTCCGGTTTCCCACTTCCAGGCGTGCTTCCGCCTCCTTACCCACAATGCCCCGCTCGCTGCCGGAAATCCGCGCTCCCAGAAGTTTCAGTCATTTCCGGTCATCGTGCCTCGTTCCAGTGGCACTGTTCCGCCTCGCTACCCCACACCCCGCCCTTTCCGCTGCCGATCTGTGCTGTGATTGGCCGAGCTGTGCCGTGGGGCCGGAAGCGGCCGCATGGTGGAAGCGGAGCTGGAAGCAGAGCACGTGGTCAGTGGCAGGGCGGGAGGGGCGGTTATGGGGCCGGGGTCAGGTTATGGGGTTATGGGGCAGGGATTTGGGGCTGGGGTCGTGGGTGTGGGGTCCAGGCTTGGGGCAGAGCTGTGGGGCAGAGTTGTGGGTCCAGGTGCACTGATTGGGGCAGAGCTGTGGGATGCGGGGCTGAGCTGTGGGGTGGATCTGTGGGGCAGAGCTGTGGCGGTTGGGGGGCGGAGGTGTGGTGCAGGTATGAGCAGATGTGGGGCTCAGATGCGGGGCTGAGCTGCGGGATGTGAGGCTGATCCATGGGGCAGAGCTGTGGAATGTGGGGCTGATCTGTGGGGCAGGTAGGTATGTGGGGCAGAGCTGTGGGATGTGGGGCAGGTATGTGCAGATTGGGGTTGAGCCGTGGGGCAGAGGTGTGGGATATGGGGCAGCACTATGGGGCTGAGTTGTGGGGTTGAGCCGTGGGGCAGAGGTGTGGGATGTGGGGCAGATCTGTGGGTCCAGGTGTGGGGTTTGGGGCAGATGTGTGGGGCAGAGCCACAGGGCTGAGCTCTGGGGCCAGGTGTGGGGTGAGGGGCTGAGCTGTGGTGCAGAGCTGAGGGATGTGGGGCTGAGCTGTGGGTCCAGGTGTGGGGTTTGGGGCAGATGTGTGGGGCAGAGCCACAGGGCTGAGCTCTGGGGCCAGGTGTGGGATGAGGGGCTGAGCTGTGGGATGTGGGGCTGAGCTGTGTGGCCAGTGGATGAGGGGCAGAGATGTGGGGCAAATGTGTGGGATGTGGGGCAGCGCTGTGGGGCTGAGCTGTGGTGTGGATGTTTGGGGTGAAGGTGTGGGGCAGAGTTCTGCCCCACAGAGGTGCTCCCGCAGGAGGTGGAGGAGATGCAGTGGCGGCATTCTGAGGGGAATAGGTCAGTGCCCCATTGCTGCCCCACAGCTGCCCCATAGCCACCCCATTGAGATCCACTGAGATCAGTGGAGACCCCATTGAGATCCGTAGGGACCCCATGGAGATCCATGGTGACCCATGGCTGCCCCGTAGCTGCCCCACATCCGCCCCATAGCTGGGCGTGGCTTCGCTCTGGGCACACCGCCTTCTGCGGGACCCACAGCGACCCACACTGACCCACAGTGACCCACACTGACCCATAGAGACCCACAGCGACCCATAGAGACTCACAGCGACCCATAGCGGGACCCACAGCGACCCAACCGACCCACAGCAACCTATAGGGGGAACCACAGCAACCCACAGAGACCGATAGCTCACACAGCGACCCACAGTGACCCACAGCGGGACCCACAGCGACCCATAGAGACCCACAGCGACCCATAGAAACACATAGAGACTCATAGTTACCCACAGCGACTTATAGAGACCCACAGCGACTCACTGAGACCCACAGTGACCTATAGCTGGACCCACAGACACCCACAGCAACCCAAAGTGACCCACAGCTTGACCCATAGCGACCCATGCCAGGAACCACAGCGACCCATTGGGACCCATAGCGATCCACAGCGACCCATGGAAAACCACAGGGAGCAAGAGGGAGCCACAGAGACACAGCGACATCACGTGAGAGCGCCGCCTGGTGTCGTGGAGGGGGAACTGCAGCTCCTTAGGAATCTCCTGGGGCACATAGAGACCAACAGCGCCTCATAGCAGGACCCACACTGACCCACAGCGAACCATATTGGGACCCACAGCGTAACCCACAGTGACCCGTAACAGACCACATTGACCCATTGCGACGCACTGCAACCCATAGCGACTCATAGAGGCACAGCGACACACAGCCATCCACAGCAACCCATAGCGACCCAGCCGACCCACAGCAACCTATAGGGGGGCCCACAGCGACTCACAGCAACCCACAGAGACCGATTACAACCAATAGTGACCGATAGCGACCCACCGCGACACACAGCGACCCACACCGACCCATAGCAACCCACAGTGACCCACAGAGACCCACTGAGACCCATAGAGACCCAAAGCGACCCACAGCGACCCATAGCAGGACCTACAGTGACCCATAGCGTCCCGAAGAGACCCGTAGCGACTCACTGCGACCCACAATGACCCATAGCTGGACCCACAGACACCCACAGCATGACCCACAGCGACCCATTGCAACCCTTAGCAACATGTAGAGACTTATAGCGATCCACATCGACCCATAGCGACCCATGGATACACATAGCAAGACCCACAGTGACCCATAGCGTCCCATAGAGACCCGCAGCAAAACGTAGCAGCCCACAGAGATCGATAGCGACGCATAGTGACCCACAGCGACCCATAGCGCCCAATAGGAAACCACTGATAGCAATAAGGAGCCCTAGAGACCCAGCCACATTACGTGAGAGCGCCCCCTGGTGGCGTGGAGGGGAACTGCAGCCCCTTAGGGAACCACTGGGAACCTTAGAGACACACAGAGACCCATAGCAGGACCCACAGCAAACCAAAGCGATCCATAGCAACCCATAGCGATCCACAGTGACCCACAGTAACCCACAGCGAAGCATATTGGGACCCATAGCGACACATAGCGCCCAATAGGAAAACACAGAGAGCAATAGGAAGCCGTAGAGACACAGCGACATCATGTGAGAGCTCCCTCTGGTGGCGTGAAGGGGAACTGCAGCCCCTTAGGGATCTCCTGGGGCACGTAGAGACCCATAGCAGGACCCACACCGACCCACAGCGAACCCTATTGGGACCCATAGCGTGACCCACAGCGACCCACAGCAACCCATAGAGACTCATAGCAAACCACAGCAACCCACAGTGACCCATAGCGAGACCCACAGCGACCCACAGTGACCCACAGCTTGACCCAAAGCAACCCATGCCGGGACCCACAGCGACCCATAGAAAACCTCAGAGAGCAATAGGAAGGCACAGAGACATCACGTGAGAGCGCCCCCTCCCCTGGTGGCGTGGAGGGGAACTGCAGCCCCTTAGGGATCTCCTGGGGCATATAGAGACCCACAGCGACCCATAGCAGGACCCACAGTGACCCACAGCAAACCATATTGGGACCCATAGCGGGACCCAGAGAGACCCACAGACTGTTACAATGAAGGGTCGGGAACCCAGCTTGATGCTAGCTAATGTTTCATTTCTTAAGCAACAACTCAAAGCTTAGATAGACAGAGAAGCAGTGTGTGTTAGGATCTAACTGGGGGAAGCTCCAAGGATCTAATTGAGGGAATTTACACTCCTCAGTGTTAACAGGTCAAGAATATAAAACACTCCTAGTCATCTAAACAAACAGTTTCTTATTGCTATCCATTACTGTCTTCTGTTTCTTTTCACTCCTTAGACATGGTTGTCTCAAGCTTATCAGCTTATCTTTACACAGCCTACGTCCAAGGTTTATGGCCTGATTCCTGCTTAGCTAACAGTTCCGTCTGACTCCCACTTTTGCCATCACCCACTTCTCCCCCTTTCTGTTATGAATATTTTCTTTGTAGCATTGTCAATCATCTTTTTGCGCACATTGTAAAATGCAAGGAAGTAACAGCAAAAGCGTTACAACGATCATCGCAATGTAGCACATCATTTTTAAGATACTGTGGAGCCATCCGGTGAGACCCCCATCCCAAGAATAATTTGTCCAACCAGTCCCAATCCCTCTGTTCCTGCAGTTTCTTCACTCCATCCCGTATGGTCTTGATACTTGCTTGAATTGAAATGGAATGTTCTGACAGGTTCATGCAGCACATTCCTTCGAAATCCTCCCAGCCATGGCCTTGCGCCAGAAGTAGGAAATCAGTAGCAGCGCAATTTTGTGGCGCAGCATGTCTGACACTGTCCGCATCAAGTAAAAGACCTGTTAAAGCTAAACTAGTGGCATTTCCTTGTTTTGCTAAGCAAGAACCCAGTTTGTTCAGTGTTGCCAAAGCTTTAGCAACAGCAACCTGCGGTGTGAAAAAGGAAACGGCTCCTATGGTCTCCCTGTTCCAAAACTTCATGTTATCATCACAATCTGATCTGAAGGTGTGGGTCATTCTCCTAAAACGGTGATGAGAATATTTCTTTCTCCATTGCAAGACAGTTGTCTCATGTCGGGTAAGGATGGTTAAACGCCCGAGACTACATGGCCCACCTCTAATGTAAGAAGGAATGGCAGGCCATGCCCGGTCAGCGCAACTACGGAAAACTCCATCTGGTAACTGTAAAGGAGCATTTACTGATTTTGAAAGGCTGGGTGAGGTGTAATTACACCACAGAGTTTGGTTATTGATGGCTGCGTCTACGGGACTGACATCCCATAGTTTGGTTTTATTTTTTCCAGTAGAATGGAATCTCAGGCAGAAGTCCATTTTTATAGATCCTAAGAAATCTATTTCTTGTGGCTCTAATTTGGCAGACGGAAGATATGGAACCCATCCATCCCAATTATCTACTGAATTTGTGCCAGTAAAGATTGCTCGTGAGGGACCAGGGATTGGCCACTCGTCTATGGGAAAGCCCACCAAGCGGGTAGAGAAGGGATTTTGTGCAGTTGCAGTGGCTAAGCAAAGTGTTTCCTGATGAGTAATATTAGCAAGTGTAAGCCACACATTCGTTTTTGGGAGGGTAATAAAACCAGTAGAGAGTCCTGAAATTTCAAGAAGTCAAGTCCATACAGTAGCTGGTCTCATCCTTCCTTGGTTGTGTTTTCATATGTTGTCGACCAAATCTGTTCCTCGCGGTATGGTTTCACGTTCTTCGCAGGAATCCACCTGGGGCCTTTTCCTGTGGAGACACAAGCATAACCTCTCCCCCATGTGACAAGAGGATATGGCCCCATTATCATACCTGTTTCTGGGTGGCGAATCAACACCGGAGCCTTGATTCTTCTTTCCAATGTGATATTCGAACTAAAATGTCGGACTATCGGGGGATTGGTATCTAGCAGAGAAGAATTCAAAAAGTGAAAACATCAAGAGCTTTATGTAGTCGCTCCTCAGGAGGGGAAGCTCCCATTCCCCCTTTCTGTTGTGCTAATAGACGCTTTAAAGATTGGTGTGACCGCTCAATTGACCTGGAGGGGAATGAGGGATCGCGGTGATGTGCATAATGCCCCAAGAATCCAGGAAGGCTTTTGTCGCAGCAGAGGTATATGCAGGACCATGATCTGTTTTTAATTGGGAAGGGATACCTAATGTAGCAAAAGCACGCAGCAAACGCTTGCGAACATCTCGTGCCTTTTCTCCTGTATGACAAGAGGAAAATAAAGCTCCGGAAAAAGTATCAATCGAGGAATGTGTATATTTCAGCTTACCAAACCATGGGTAATGTGTGACATCCATTTGCCATAGCTGGAGGCTCTGCAGATCTCTGGGGTTAACCCCCCCTGCTATTGATGGGAAAGAATGCCTCTGGCAGTCGGGACATACCGCTGTAATGTTTGATGCTTGTTGGGAGGTAAGCCCAGACTGTCGTTTAAGACCTCCAGCATTCTGATTGAAAGAAGGAGTGGCTAAGTTTAGCTTGCGCTATTCGGTCTGGTAAAACACGGACATATCAGCTTGAGATTCCCTTCTGCCGTGAAACCAGGTAAAGATGTGTGTGAGCGGATGTGCATTACAAAATAAGGATGAGTGCGGGAGTCTAAAAAAAAAAAAGTTCCTGGAACAAAATAAACAATGAAGAGTGAGAAATATTGCGTAATATGGATGCTTCTGCTCGCTGAACAATTCCTGCAACAGAAGCTGAGTCGGTAATAGGATTGAAAGGTGTGGACCATTTCCAAAAAACTCGGACAACAGCAGCTGGTTCCACTATTTGTGGAGAACCAGGAACAATTTCAATATCCGAATCCCATTGCTTCTGTTGATTATCCCACCATCAAATAACTGATTTGTGTGATCTTCCAGACCCATCCGTAATCTGGTAAGGGCCTGCAGCAGCTGATCACTTCTTTTTGGTGTGGATGTGAAGTGAACATTGAGGTTCAATAGCTTGTGTGACGGTGCGTGGGAAGTAAGGCTGCCTGTATAGCTTGCCAATGCCATGCTAAAGGCATCTGCTTGCTGATCAAGCCATTGTAAATACACATTTGTCACAGGTAAACAACTAGAGGAAAAGTCTACCCCTGATAACATCAGCAAGCGCTGCCTAGCTTTGATTCTCAGGGAAGCAAACATCTCATGCTGTGTCAGGATTGTCTTTGTCAACTGGTTTGGCAAAAAAATCCATTCAATAATTCATAGTGGGTCTGGCCTTTGAAAATCCCACTGAAAAATTAGCGCATGAGGTTGTCGAGCAGGGTTGAGGATCATTAGAAAAAAAGGTAACTCCGGGGCACACCGATGAGCTTGTCTGTTAGTGCTAGCTGCAGCAACTTTTTGCAAGGCACTAGCCACTTCAGAGCCAAGACGGCAGGGAGAGTGTAAATCAGAATCCCCTTTCAGTAGTTCCAAAAGAGGATACAAGTCTGCATTAGAGATACCCAAGAGCGCTCAGACCCAGTTAATTGATCCCAACCATTTTTGTACATCGTGTCAATTTTTCACATCAGTTTGTCTTTGTAAGGGCTAGGGAATGATAGTCTGGGCTCTGATGCACCAGCCTAAATATTTCCATGGTGATGTTTTCTGCATTTTTTCAGGCGCAATACAGAAACCTGCCGAATTAACAGCAGTTGTAAGGAGGGCTACTGCTTCCTCCATGATCTCGTGATGTTGCGCGGCCACTAAGATGTCGTCCATCTAATGATACGATAAAACATTTGGCATTGTGTCTGGAATGGGGCTAAGCACTTTAGCTACATACCACTGACAAATGGTGGGGCTATTTTTCATTCCTTGTGGCAGCACAACCCACTGGTATCTCTGCAACGTGGCTTGCATGTTGATGCTTGGAACTGAAAAAGCAAATGGAGGGGCATCCTCAGGGTGTAATGGACTATTAAAAAAGCAGTCTTGAAGATCAGTGCCAGTCAAATGCCAGTCTCAGGGAATCATAGTGGGTGACAGGAGGCCTGGTTGAAGGGCTCCCATATTTTCCAGAGCATCATTCATTTTTCTGAGGTCATGGAACAAGCGCCATTGACCAGTTTGTTTCTTAATGACAAATCCAGGTGAGTTCCAAGGATTAGTGGAGGTACAGTATGTCCTTTTGCTAATTGTTCCGCTACCAAGTCTTGGAGGGCGCCAAGTTTTTCTAGCGGAAGGGGCCATTGATCCACCCATCTAGGGGTATCTCTTTTCCATATTAGCTTAAGGGCGTCGCACCTCTCAATGGCCCCTCCCGAAAATCTGACTTGAAAGTGACTCCCCACTGAACCATAACATCAGGGCCCCATAAATATCATCGGAATTGGCAACACAAACGGTTTGATAGTAGCTACCCGATCTTCAGGTCCTCTGATTGGAATGAACTCAGCACTTTGCTGGCTGTTCCTTGCACCACCCACCCCAGCTAATGTATGTGATGATTTGTATGATGTAACCCAAAACCAAACCCCAGGCCTACCCCTTCTCTCACCCTGACACTCGAACCAAACCTCCGCCTAAACCTAACCCTAATATCTAAGCCTAAGCCTAACCCTTCCAATTGCCCTAGCCCTAACACTAACCCTTTTCCTATACCTAACCCTGACCTCAACCCTGATCCTAACCTTTCCCTAACCCTAACACCAACCCGTAACATCATTTGAATCCTAATCCTATTCCAAACCTTAACCCTATCCCAAGGCCTAACCCTACTCTGACCTTTACACTCCAACTAACCCAACCTCGATCAAGAAATACAAATGGAATCCTAAACCTAAACCTAAACCTAAACCTACTGCTAACACCACAAGTCAGCCTACTTTTCTCCCTAAATCTAATCATAAATCTCAAAAAATCTTTGTCCCTAACCCTAATCATAAATCCAGTCCAAACTCTGAAACTTTCCCAAAACCTATGCCTATTCCTAACACTTACTCTTACCCTAAGTCTATCCCTAACACTAACCCTTCTCCCAGACACAACCCTAAAGCCAACACTAATCCTAACCTAATCTTTATCCTAATCCTAAACCTAATCCTAACTCTTACCCTAATTCTAACTCTACCCTAACCCTAACTCTGACCCTCAAACCAAACCCACATTTAAGCACAACCCTAATCCCGACACCTAGCATCAGATTACCACAACCCTAACGGAACCCTAACCCTAACACTAATGCTATGACTATCCCAAACCCTAACCCAAGTACTAGACCAAACCATACCCCTATCCCTCACTCTAAAACTAACAACCCTAACTAAACTCTAACCGTAACCCTATCCCTAATACTAACACTAATCATCTTTTAAACACCAATGTTATTCCTATTCCTAAACCTTACCCAATCTCCAAATGAAATCCAAGGCCGGTGCCTTCTCACACCCTAACGATCAAACCAAACCTACATCTAAACCTAACCCTAAATCCAATCTTTACCCTAAACCATACACTTGCCCTGGCCTTAACACTAACCCTTTCCCTATACCTAACCCTAACCCTAACCTTAACACTAATTTGAGGCCTATCCCTAGTAGGAACCCAAAACCTAATTGGAATCTGAATCCTGTTCTTAACCTTAACCCTAACACGACTTAACTCTACTCTGACCCTAAAAGTCAAATTAACCCTACTCCTTACCCTAAACCTCAATCTAAACCTAAACTTAACCCTAAACCTAAACTTAACAAGAACACTCAACCTAATCCTAGCACTAACCTAAACTAAAACTAAAACAACTTTTTTGCTAACCCTAATCCTAAATCTAACCCTAACCCCAAAACTCCCCCAAACCTGACCCTAAACCTAATCCACTCCAAAATCCTTACCCTAACCCTAACCCCAAACACCCTACTACTAGAACTAAAGCAATCCTTCACCCTAACCCTAAAACTAACAATTTAACTTTGACCCTAAAACTCAAATTCACCCTACATACACTTGATGCTACCTAGGTTAGGGTCAGGCTCAATCTGGGTTTTGTGTTGGGGTCAAAGGGATAGGGTTAGGGTAGAGTTCGAGTTAGGATGAAGGTAATGCTTACAGATATGTTTAGAGAATGGAACAGGGTTAGGGTTAAGGTTAGGGTAAGGTTGAAGGTTAGGCTCAGGGACAGATTTAGGGTTAGAGTTTGGGTTCCTTTTAGGTTTAGGGATAGGGTTAGGGTACGGTTAGGTATTGTACAACGCTAAGTGTTAGCTTCTGGGTAAGGGATAGGGTTAGGGTAAGGGTTAGATTCAGGGTTAGGGTTAGCATTAGCATCAGGGTTAGGGTAATGGTAAGAGTTAGGATAGGGAATGGGATACAGTTAGGGTAAGGGTTAGGAATAGGGTTAGGGTTACATTAAGGTTAGGGTTAGTGTTTGGATCAGGGGTAGGGTTAGGAATAAAGTTAGAGTAAGGGCTAGGATTAGGGTTAGGGTTAGGGTAGGGATACGGTTAGGGTAGAGTTAAGGTTAGGGTAGGGTTAGGGTTAGGGTTAGGGTAAGGGTTAGGGATAGGGATAGGGTTAGGGTTAGGGTTAGGGTTAGGTTAGGGTTTGGGTTATGGTAAGAGTTAGGATAGGGATTGTGATACAGTTAAGGTAAGGGTTAGGAATTAGGGTTAGGGTTAGGGTTAGGTTTAGGTTTAGGGTTAGGGTTAGGGTTAGGGTTAGTGTTAGGGTAGGTTAGGGTTAGGGTATGGTAGGGTTAGGGTTAGGGTAGGGTAAGGGTTAGCATTAGGTTTAGGGTTAGGGTTAGGGTTAGAGTTAGGTTAGGGCTAGGGTTAGGGTTAGGGTTACGGTTAGGGTTAATGTAGTTTAGGGCTAGGTTTAGGGTTAGGGTTAGGATAGGGTTAATGTAGGGTTAGGGTTAGGGCTAGGAATCAATTTGGAGGAAGGAAAAGGTATAGGAATTGGTTCATTGTTAGCGTTAGTCTTCAGGGTTAGGGTTCGGATTTAGCACTATGTTTCAGGTTCCTTTTAGGTTTAGTGATAAGGATTAGGGGTACGTTTAGGTATTGTACAATGCTAAGTGTTAGCTTCTGGGTGGGGGTTGGGGTTAGATTAAGGGTGAGGGTTAGGGTTAGGACTAGATTTAGGATTAGGTTTAGGAATAGGTTTTCTTTGATTGTTAGGGTGAGAGTAAGGTTAGGCCTTGGGTTTGTTTTTGGAATAGTTTTGGGTTTCAGAATAGGAATTGGGTTAGTATTTGGAATCTGATTGCTTTAGTATTAGTGTTAGGGTGGGGGTTAGAAGTTAGGTGAGCGTTGTGGTAATCTAATGCTTTGTGTTAGGCTTAGGGTTGGGCTTTTACTTGAGGTTGGTGTTAGGGTCAGCTTTAGTTTGAAGGTAGATTTAGAGTTTAAATTGTGGTCATGCTTGGGATTAGTTTTAGAGTTAGGGTGAGATTTAGGTTTCCTTTCAGTGTTAGGCTGTGAGAATTGTAGGCTTTGTGTTTTTGGGTTTGTGTTGGGTTTAGGAATTGGAATAGTGTTTGGGATAGTATTAGCGTTAAGGCTGGGGTTAGAGTTAGGTGATGGCTGTGGTAATCTAATGCTTTGTGTTAGGTTTAGGGTTGGGCTTCCATCTGGGGTTGGTTTGAAGGTCCCATTTAGATTTCAGGAAGAATTGGAGTTCAATTGAGGTAACGGTTAGGATTAGATTTAGGGTTCTGATAAGGGTTAGGTTAGGGTTAGGGTTTGGTTCCAAGTTGTTTTTAGGGTTAGGGTTAACGTTAGGTTTCAGGATAGGGTTAGGAATATAGCTAGGTGTTAGGTAAGGTTTAGTCCTGGGGTTTCAGTTCGGGTTAGGTGAAGCGTTAGTTTTACAGTTAGAAGACATGTTAGGGTTAGGGTTAGGTTTTGGTGTAGATTTAGGTTTAGGGTAAGGGTTAGGGATGTAGATGAAGGGTTCTCTTTAGTTTTAGGACCAGGGAAGGGTCCTAAAAGGGCCTTGGCTAAGGGTGAGTTTTAGTATTTGATTTAGCGTTGCGTTCAGGTCTAGGTTAGTTTGAGTGTCAGGCTGAGAGAAGGGGTAGGCCTTGGGTTTGGTTCTGGCTTAGTGTTAGGTTTAGGAATAGGAATAGTTTTGGTGTTTGGATTGGGTTTGGGGTTAGTAGTAGGGATTGGATTGGGGTTAGTGTTAGGTGAGATCTGCGGTAATCTGATGCTTTCTTTGAGGCTTGAGGTTTGAGCTTAAACGTGGTGTTGGTTTTAGGGTAGGATTTAGGGCTAGGGTTTGGTTGAGGGTAGCATTAGGTTTAGGTTTAGGGGAAGGGTTTTGGTTAGGGTAGAGGTTCGAATTCTGGTTTGGGTTAGGAATAGGGTTCTGGACAAGGTAAGGATTTAGTCCTAGGTTTCCAGTTAGGGTAAGGTGAAGTGCTGGTGTTCTAGTTAGGAGAAGAGTTAGGTTGAGGTTTCGGGTTAGGTTTTTTTGTCGATTTAGGTTTTAGGTAAGGGGTAGATTTTAGACAACATGAGCTTTCTGGTCAGAGTAGGGTTAGGCCTTAGAATATGGATAAGATTAGGATAAATGTAGGGTTAGTTTCGGGTTTAGGTTAGTTTGAGTGTTAGGCTGAGAGAAGGGGAGGGCCTTGGGTTTGGGTTTGGTTTAGGGTTAAGATAAGGTTTAGGAATAGGAGTAGGTTTGGGGTTTGGATTGGGTTTGGACTTGATAGTGACTCCCCACTGAACCATAACATCAGGGCCCCATAAATATCATCGGAATTGGCAACACAAACGGTTTGATAGTAGCTACCCGATCTTCAGGTCCTCTGATTGGAATGAACTCAGCACTTTGCTGGCTGTTCCTTGCACCTCCCACCCCAGCTAATGTATGGGATGATTTGTATGATGTAACCCAAAACCAAACCCCAGGCCTACCCCTTCTCTCACCCTGACACTCGAACCAAACCTCCGCCTAAACCTAACCCTAATATCTAAGCCTAAGCCTAACCCTTCCAATTGCCCTAGCCCTAACACTAACCCTTTTCCTATACCTAACCCTGACCTCAACCCTGATCCTAACCTTTCCCTAACCCTAACACCAACCCGTAACATCATTTGAATCCTAATCCTATTCCAAACCTTAACCCTATCCCAAGGCCTAACCCTACTCTGACCTTTACACTCCAACTAACCCAACCTCGATCAAGAAATACAAATGGAATCCTAAACCTAAACCTAAACCTAAACCTACTGCTAACACCACAAGTCAGCCTACTTTTCTCCCTAAATCTAATCATAAATCTCAAAAAATCTTTGTCCCTAACCCTAATCATAAATCCAGTCCAAACTCTGAAACTTTCCCAAAACCTATGCCTATTCCTAACACTTACTCTTACCCTAAGTCTATCCCTAACACTAACCCTTCTCCCAGACACAACCCTAAAGCCAACACTAATCCTAACCTAATCTTTATCCTAATCCTAAACCTAATCCTAACTCTTACCCTAATTCTAACTCTACCCTAACCCTAACTCTGACCCTCAAACCAAACCCACATTTAAGCACAACCCTAATCCCGACACCTAGCATCAGATCACCACAACCCTAACGGAACCCTAACCCTAACACTAATGCTAGGACTATCCCAAACCCTAACCCAAGTACTAGACCAAACCATACCCCTATCCCTCACTCTAAAACTAACAACCCTAACTAAACTCTAACCGTAACCCTATCCCTAATACTAACACTAATCATCTTTTAAACACCAATGTTATTCCTATTCCTAAACCTTACCCAATCTCCAAATGAAATCCAAGGCCGGTGCCTTCTCACACCCTAACGATCAAACCAAACCTACATCTAAACCTAACCCTAAATCCAATCTTTACCCTAAACCATACACTTGCCCTGGCCTTAACACTAACCCTTTCCCTATACCTAACCCTAACCCTAACCTTAACACTAATTTGAGGCCTATCCCTAGTAGGAACCCAAAACCTAATTGGAATCTGAATCCTGTTCTTAACCTTAACCCTAACACGACTTAACTCTACTCTGACCCTAAAAGTCAAATTAACCCTACTCCTTACCCTAAACCTCAATCTAAACCTAAACTTAACCCTAAACCTAAACTTAACAAGAACACTCAACCTAATCCTAGCACTAACCTAAACTAAAACTAAAACACCTTTTTTGCTAACCCTAATCCTAAATCTAACCCTAACCCCAAAACTCCCCCAAACCTGACCCTAAACCTAATCCACTCCAAAATCCTTACCCTAACCCTAACCCCAAACACCCTAATACTAGAACTAAAGCAATCCTTCACCCTAACCCTAAAACTAACAATTTAACTTTGACCCTAAAACTCAAATTCACCCTACATACACTTTATGCTACCTAGGTTAGGGTCAGGCTCAATCTGGGTTTTGTGTTGGGGTCAAAGGGATAGGGTTAGGGTAGAGTTCGAGTTAGGATGAAGGTAATGCTTACAGATATGTTTAGAGAATGGAACAGGGTTAGGGTTAAGGTTAGGGTAAGGTTGAAGGTTAGGCTCAGGGACAGATTTAGGGTTAGAGTTTGGGTTCCTTTTAGGTTTAGGGATAGGGTTAGGGTACGGTTAGGTATTGTACAACGCTAAGTGTTAGCTTCTGGGTAAGGGATAGGGTTAGGGTAAGGGTTAGATTCAGGGTTAGGGTTAGCATTAGCATCAGGGTTAGGGTAATGGTAAGAGTTAGGATAGGGAATGGGATACAGTTAGGGTAAGGGTTAGGAATAGGGTTAGGGTTACATTAAGGTTAGGGTTAGTGTTTGGATCAGGGGTAGGGTTAGGAATAAAGTTAGAGTAAGGGCTAGGATTAGGGTTAGGGTTAGGGTAGGGATACGGTTAGGGTAGAGTTAAGGTTAGGGTAGGGTTAGGGTTAGGGTTAGGGTAAGGGTTAGGGATAGGGATAGGGTTAGGGTTAGGGTTAGGGTTAGGTTAGGGTTTGGGTTATGGTAAGAGTTAGGATAGGGATTGTGATACAGTTAAGGTAAGGGTTAGGAATTAGGGTTAGGGTTAGGGTTAGGTTTAGGTTTAGGGTTAGGGTTAGGGTTAGGGTTAGTGTTAGGGTAGGTTAGGGTTAGGGTATGGTAGGGTTAGGGTTAGGGTAGGGTAAGGGTTAGCATTAGGTTTAGGGTTAGGGTTAGGGTTAGAGTTAGGTTAGGGCTAGGGTTAGGGTTAGGGTTACGGTTAGGGTTAATGTAGTTTAGGGCTAGGTTTAGGGTTAGGGTTAGGATAGGGTTAATGTAGGGTTAGGGTTAGGGCTAGGAATCAATTTGGAGGAAGGAAAAGGTATAGGAATTGGTTCATTGTTAGCGTTAGTCTTCAGGGTTAGGGTTTGGATTTAGCACTATGTTTCAGGTTCCTTTTAGGTTTAGTGATAAGGATTAGGGGTACGTTTAGGTATTGTACAATGCTAAGTGTTAGCTTCTGGGTGGGGGTTGGGGTTAGATTAAGGGTGAGGTTTAGGGTTAGGACTAGATTTAGAATTAGGTTTAGGAATAGGTTTTCTTTGATTGTTAGGGTGAGAGAAAGGTTAGGCCTTGGGTTTGTTTTTGGAATAGTTTTGGGTTTCAGAATAGGAATTGGGTTAGTATTTGGAATCTGATTGCTTTAGTATTAGTGTTAGGGTGGGGGTTAGAAGTTAGGTGAGCGTTGTGGTAATCTAATGCTTTGTGTTAGGCTTAGGGTTGGGCTTTTACTTGAGGTTGGTGTTAGGGTCAGCTTTAGTTTGAAGGTAGATTTAGAGTTTAAATTGTGGTCATGCTTGGGATTAGTTTTAGAGTTAGGGTGAGATTTAGGTTTCCTTTCAGTGTTAGGCTGTGAGAATTGTAGGCTTTGTGTTTTTGGGTTTGTGTTGGGTTTAGGAATTGGAATAGTGTTTGGGATAGTATTAGCGTTAAGGCTGGGGTTAGAGTTAGGTGATGGCTGTGGTAATCTAATGCTTTGTGTTAGGTTTAGGGTTGGGCTTCAATCTGGGGTTGGTTTTAAGGTCCCATTTAGATTTCAGGAAGAATTGGAGTTAAATTGAGGTAACGGTTAGGATTAGATTTAGGGTTCTGATAAGGGTTAGGTTAGGGTTAGGGTTTGGTTCCAAGTTGTTTTTAGGGTTAGGGTTAACGTTAGGTTTCAGGATAGGGTTAGGAATATAGCTAGGTGTTAGGTAAGGTTTAGTCCTGGGGTTTCAGTTCGGGTTAGGTGAAGCGTTAGTTTTACAGTTAGAAGACATGTTAGGGTTAGGGTTAGGTTTTGGTGTAGATTTAGGTTTAGGGTAAGGGTTAGGGATGTAGATGAAGGGTTCTCTTTAGTTTTAGGACCAGGGAAGGGTCCTAAAAGGGCCTTGGCTAAGGGTGAGTTTTAGTATTTGATTTAGCGTTGCGTTCAGGTCTAGGTTAGTTTGAGTGTCAGGCTGAGAGAAGGGGTAGGCCTTGGGTTTGGTTCTGGCTTAGTGTTAGGTTTAGGAATAGGAATAGTTTTGGTGTTTGGATTGGGTTTGGGGTTAGTAGTAGGGATTGGATTGGGGTTAGTGTTAGGTGAGATCTGCGGTAATCTGATGCTTTCTTTGAGGCTTGAGGTTTGAGCTTAAACGTGGTGTTGGTTTTAGGGTAGGATTTAGGGCTAGGGTTTGGTTGAGGGTAGCATTAGGTTTAGGTTTAGGGGAAGGGTTTTGGTTAGGGTAGAGGTTAGAATTCTGGTTTGGGTTAGGAATAGGGTTCTGGACAAGGTAAGGATTTAGTCCTAGGTTTCCAGTTAGGGTAAGGTGAAGTGCTGGTGTTCTAGTTAGGAGAAGAGTTAGGTTGAGGTTTCGGGTTAGGTTTTTTTGTCGATTTAGGTTTTAGGTAAGGGGTAGATTTTAGACAACATGAGCTTTCTGGTCAGAGTAGGGTTAGGCCTTAGAATATGGATAAGATTAGGATAAATGTAGGGTTAGTTTCGGGTTTAGGTTAGTTTGAGTGTTAGGCTGAGAGAAGGGGAGGGCCTTGGGTTTGGGTTTGGTTTAGGGTTAAGATAAGGTTTAGGAATAGGAGTAGGTTTGGGGTTTGGATTGGGTTTGGACTTGATAGTGACTCCCCACTGAACCATAACATCAGGGCCCCATAAATATCATCGGAATTGGCAACACAAACGGTTTGATAGTAGCTACCCGATCTTCAGGTCCTCTGATTGGAATGAACTCAGCACTTTGCTGGCTGTTCCTTGCACCTCCCACCCCAGCTAATGTATGGGATGATTTGTATGATGTAACCCAAAACCAAACCCCAGGCCTACCCCTTCTCTCACCCTGACACTCGAACCAAACCTCCGCCTAAACCTAACCCTAATATCTAAGCCTAAGCCTAACCCTTCCAATTGCCCTAGCCCTAACACTAACCCTTTTCCTATACCTAACCCTGACCTCAACCCTGATCCTAACCTTTCCCTAACCCTAACACCAACCCGTAACATCATTTGAATCCTAATCCTATTCCAAACCTTAACCCTATCCCAAGGCCTAACCCTACTCTGACCTTTACACTCCAACTAACCCAACCTCGATCAAGAAATACAAATGGAATCCTAAACCTAAACCTAAACCTAAACCTACTGCTAACACCACAAGTCAGCCTACTTTTCTCCCTAAATCTAATCATAAATCTCAAAAAATCTTTGTCCCTAACCCTAATCATAAATCCAGTCCAAACTCTGAAACTTTCCCAAAACCTATGCCTATTCCTAACACTTACTCTTACCCTAAGTCTATCCCTAACACTAACCCTTCTCCCAGACACAACCCTAAAGCCAACACTAATCCTAACCTAATCTTTATCCTAATCCTAAACCTAATCCTAACTCTTACCCTAATTCTAACTCTACCCTAACCCTAACTCTGACCCTCAAACCAAACCCACATTTAAGCACAACCCTAATCCCGACACCTAGCATCAGATTACCACAACCCTAACGGAACCCTACCCCTAACACTAATGCTATGACTATCCCAAACCCTAACCCAAGTACTAGACCAAACCATACCCCTATCCCTCACTCTAAAACTAACAACCCTAACTAAACTCTAACCGTAACCCTATCCCTAATACTAACACTAATCATCTTTTAAACACCAATGTTATTCCTATTCCTAAACCTTACCCAATCTCCAAATGAAATCCAAGGCCGGTGCCTTCTCACACCCTAACGATCAAACCAAACCTACATCTAAACCTAACCCTAAATCCAATCTTTACCCTAAACCATACACTTGCCCTGGCCTTAACACTAACCCTTTCCCTATACCTAACCCTAACCCTAACCTTAACACTAATTTGAGGCCTATCCCTAGTAGGAACCCAAAACCTAATTGGAATCTGAATCCTGTTCTTAACCTTAACCCTAACACGACTTAACTCTACTCTGACCCTAAAAGTCAAATGAACCCTACTCCTTACCCTAAACCTCAATCTAAACCTAAACCTAACCCTAAACCTAAACTTCACAAGAACACTCAACCTAATCCTAGCACTAACCTAAACTAAAACTAAAACAACTTTTTTGCTAACCCTAATCCTAAATCTAACCCTAACCCCAAAACTCCCCCAAACCTGACCCTAAACCTAATCCACTCCAAAATCCTTACCCTAACCCTAACCCCAAACACCCTAATACTAGAACTAAAGCAATCCTTCACCCTAACCCTAAAACTAACAATTTAACTTTGACCCTAAAACTCAAATTCACCCTACATACACTTTATGCTACCTAGGTTAGGGTCAGGCTCAATCTGGGTTTTGTGTTGGGGTCAAAGGGATAGGGTTAGGGTAGAGTTCGAGTTAGGATGAAGGTAATGCTTACAGATATGTTTAGAGAATGGAACAGCGTTAGGGTTAAGGTTAGGGTAAGGTTGAAGGTTAGGCTCAGGGACAGATTTAGGGTTAGAGTTTGGGTTCCTTTTAGGTTTAGGGATAGGGTTAGGGTACGGTTAGGTATTGTACAACGCTAAGTGTTAGCTTCTGGGTAAGGGATAGGGTTAGGGTAAGGGTTAGATTCAGGGTTAGGGTTAGCATTAGCATCAGGGTTAGGGTTATGGTAAGAGTTAGGATAGGGAATGGGATACAGTTAGGGTAAGGGTTAGGAATAGGGTTAGGGTTACATTAAGGTTAGGGTTAGTGTTTGGATCAGGGGTAGGGTTAGGAATAAAGTTAGAGTAAGGGCTAGGATTAGGGTTAGGATTAGGGTAGGGATACGGTTAGGGTAGAGTTAAGGTTAGGGTAGGGTTAGGGTTAGGGTAAGGGTTAGGGATAGGGTTAGGGTTAGGGTTAGGGTTAGGTTAGGGTTTGGGTTATGGTAAGAGTTAGGATAGGGATTGTGATACGGTCAGGGTAAGGGTTAGGAATAGGGATAGGGTTTGATTAGGGTAAGGGTTATTGTTTGGATTAGGGGTAGGGTTACGAATAAAGTTAGAGTTAGGGCTAGGATTAGGGTTAGGGTTCGGGATTGGATTAGTGTTAGGGTAAGGAATAAAGTTAGAGTTAGTGTTAGGATTAGGGTTAGGGTAAAGTAGGGTTAGGGGTAGGGTTAGGGTTAGGGTTAGGGTAGGGTTAGGGTTAGGGTTTGGGTTAGGCTAGGGTTAGGGTAAGGGTAAGGGTTAGGGTTAGGGTTAGGGTTAGGGTTAGGGTTAGGGTAGGGTTAGGGTTAGGGTTAGGGTTAGGGTTAGGGTTAGGGTTAGGGTTAGGGTTAGGGTTAGTGTTAGGGTAGGGTTAAGGTTAGGGTTAGGGTTAAGGTTAAATTTATTGTTAGGGTTAGGGTTAGGGTTAGGGTTAGGGTTAGTGTTAGGGTAGGGTTAGGTTTACGGTTAGGGTTAGGTTAGGGTTAGGGTTAGGGTTAGGGTTAGGGTATGTTTAGGGTTAGGGTAAAATTAGGGTTAGGTTTAGGGTTAGTGTTAGGGTTAGGGTTGAATTTATTGTTAGGTTTAGGGTTAAGGTTAGAGTTAGGGTTAGGGTTGAGGTTAGGGTTAGGGTTAGGGTTAGGGTTAGGGTTAGGGTTAGGGTTAGGGTTAGGGTTAGGGTTAGGGTTAGGGTTAGGTTAGGGTTAGGGTTAGGGTTAGGTTTAGGTAAGGGTTAGGGTTAGGGTAAGAATTAGGATAGGGATTGTGATACAGTTAAGGTAAGGGTTAGGAATTAGAGTTAGGGTTAGGGTTAGGATTAGGGTTAGGGTTAGGTTAGGGTTAGGGTTAGGGTTAATGTTAGAGTTAGGGTTAGGTAAGGGTTAGGGTTAGGGTAAGAATTAGGTTAGGGATTGTGATACAGTTAAGGTAAGGGTTAGGAATTAGGGTTAGGGTTAGGGTTAGGTTTAGTTTTAGGTTTAGGGTTAGGGTTAGGGTTAGGGTTAGTGTTAGGGTAGGTTAGGGTTAGGGTATGGTAGGGTTAGGGTTAGGGTAGGGTAAGGGTTAGCATTAGGTTTAGGGTTAGGGTTAGGGTTAGAGTTAGGTTAGGGCTAGGGTTAGGGTTAGGGTTAGGGTTAGGGTTAATGTAGTTTAGGGCTAGGGTTAGGGTTAGGGTTAGGATTGGGTTAATGTAGGGTTAGGGTTAGGGCTAGGAATCAATTTGGAGGAAGGAAAAGGTATAGGAATTGGTTCATTGTTAGCGTTAGTCTTCAGGGTTAGGGTTCGGATTTAGCACTATGTTTCAGGTTCCTTTTAGGTTTAGTGATAAGGATTAGGGGTACGTTTAGGTATTGTACAATGCTAAGTGTTAGCTTCTGGGTGGGGGTTGGGGTTAGATTAAGGGTGAGGGTTAGGGTTAGGACTAGATTTAGAATTAGGTTTAGGAATAGGTTTTCTTTGATTGTTAGGGTGAGAGAAAGGTTAGGCCTTGGGTTTGTTTTTGGAATAGTTTTGGGTTTCAGAATAGGAATTGGGTTAGTATTTGGAATCTGATTGCTTTAGTATTAGTGTTAGGGTGGGGGTTAGAAGTTAGGTGAGCGTTGTGGTAATCTAATGCTTTGTGTTAGGCTTAGGGTTGGGCTTTTACTTGAGGTTGGTGTTAGGGTCAGCTTTAGTTTGAAGGTAGATTTAGAGTTTAAATTGTGGTCATGCTTTGGATTAGTTTTAGAGTTAGGGTAAGATTTAGGTTTCCTTTCAGTGTTAGGCTGTGAGAATTGTAGGCTTTGTGTTTTTGGGTTTGTGTTGGGTTTAGGAATTGGAATAGTGTTTGGGATAGTATTAGCATTAAGGCTGGGGTTAGAGTTAGGTGATGGCTGTGGTAATCTAATGCTTTGTGTTAGGTTTAGGGTTGGGCTTCAATCTGGGGTTGGTTTGAAGGTCCCATTTAGATTTCAGGAAGAATTGGAGTTAAATTGAGGTAACGGTTAGGATTAGATTTAGGGTTCTGATAAGGGTCAGGTTAGGGTTAGGGTTTGGTTCCAAGTTGTTTTTAGGGTTAGGGTTAATGTTAGGTTTCAGGATAGGGTTAGGAATATAGCTAGGTGTTAGGTAAGGTTTAGTCCTGGGGTTTCAGTTCGGGTTAGGTGAAGCGTTAGTTTTACAGTTAGAAGACATGTTAGGGTTAGGGTTAGGTTTTGGTGTAGATTTAGGTTTAGGGTAAGGGTTAGGGATGTAGATGAAGGTTTAGTGGAAGGGGTAGGGTTCTCTTTAGTTTTAGGACCAGGGAAGGGTCCTAAAAGGGCCTTGGCTAAGGGTGAGTTTTAGTATTTGATTTAGCGTTGCGTTCAGGTCTAGGTTAGTTTGAGTGTCAGGCTGAGAGAAGGGGTAGGCCTTGGGTTTGGTTCTGGCTTAGTGTTAGGTTTAGGAATAGGAATAGTTTTGGTGTTTGGATTGGGTTTGGGGTTAGTAGTAGGGATTGGATTGGGGTTAGTGTTAGGTGAGATCTGCGGTAATCTGATGCTTTCTTTGAGGCTTGAGGTTTGAGCTTAAACGTGGTGTTGGTTTTAGGGTAGGATTTAGGGCTAGGGTTTGGTTGAGGGTAGCATTAGGTTTAGGTTTAGGGGAAGGGTTTTGGTTAGGGTAGAGGTTAGAATTCTGGTTTGGGTTAGGAATAGGGTTCTGGACAAGGTAAGGATTTAGTCCTAGGTTTCCAGTTAGGGTAAGGTGAAGTGCTGGTGTTCTAGTTAGGAGAAGAGTTAGGTGGAGGTTTCGGGTTAGGTTTTTTTGTCGATTTAGGTTTTAGGTAAGGGGTAGATTTTAGACAACATGAGCTTTCTGGTCAGAGTAGGGTTAGGCCTTAGAATATGGATAAGATTAGGATAAATGTAGGGTTAGTTTCGGGTTTAGGTTAATTTGAGTGTTAGGCTGAGAGAAGGAAGGGCCTTGGGTTTGGGTTTGGTTTAGGGTTAAGATAAGGTTTAGGAATAGGAGTAGGTTTGGGGTTTGGATTGGGCTTGGGGTTAGCTTTAGGGCTAGGTTTTGGTTTTGGTTTCGAGTTAGGTGAGGGTTGTGGCAATCTGATGCTTTGTTCAAGGTTTAGGGTTGGGCTTCAATTTGGGTTTTGGATTAGGATCAGAGTTAGGGATAGCTTGAAGGTAGAGTTAGGATTCGGGTAATAGCTACAGTGATTCTTATGGAGACGATTTGGGTCAAGGGTAAGTATTAGGCTTAGCTTTAGATTTAGAGTTAGCTTTAGGTTTAGGATTAGAGTTGTGGTTTTGGTTGGGAGTAGGGTTAGTGCTAGGTTTGAGGTTAGGGTTAGGATTAGGTTTAGCATTTCAAGTAAGGCTTAGGGTTATGCTCAGGTTGAGGTTGAGGGTTAGGTTGTGAGTTAGGGCAAAGATTGTGGATAGGGTAAAGGTTGGAGCTTGGATTAGGTTTCGGGTTAGCAATAGTCTTAGGTGTCATTACTCGTCTAGACAAATCAGGTGTGATTCCACTGCTTCGAAATGTTCAGCAAGAAACCCTATAATCAGAGCACCGCAAAAGCCCCCTTTACCAAGTAGATCACACCAGCAGCGAGCTTTCTGTTCGAATGGCGCTGATCTGCGAATTCCGATTCTATGGCATCAATCGCGGCTCCTGCGGCTTTTGCCGCTGAAGAAAGACGAGCGTCATCAAGGTGCCGTGCAATGAATAGCAGCTTCAAGAATCAGCCGGCAGAGGTCCTAAACAAGCAAATCGCGGTTTCCATGTGAAGGTGACTCCGTTTCAGGAGTTGTAAGTGAATGGAAGCTGAATCCTAATATTAATGGGAGGGTAAGTTTGGATTCTCATTCTGCTCTGCAACTGTATACAACGTATGTCTGCATCATTCATTCATCTGCGAGCACGTTTCCATTCTTTTTCTCTGACCAGTGTTCTTATCGTTTTTAGTACCTCTAGATAATACCGACATACCAGTTTTTATGTCGAAGAAACAGATCATTCCGATGTTCATTTGGAACGGTATGATATTCAGAGCTAAAGAAGTCAAATAGTAGCGTTGAATATGTCAAGCTGTTTTTTCTACCAAATGCATTGTGTGATTCAACCGCTTCGAAATGTTCCCCAAAAACACTGTCACGGAGCATTGCAAAAGCCTTCTTTAAAAAGCAGAGCAAAACGGCTGCGAGCTTTCTATTTGAAATGCAAAAAACCACGTATAGGCTCGAATCGCATCAATCGCGGCTCCTGCGTCTTTTGCCGCTGAAGAGAGACGGCAGTCAGCCGGCTGCCGTGCACTGAATCGCGGCTTCAATAATCAGCCGGTAGCGGTCAAATTTCATCAAATCGCGTCTAACACGTGAAAGTGACTCGGTTTCTGGAGTTGTAAGATAATGTGTGCTGGATCCCAATGTCAATAGCAGGGAAAGTTTTGATTCTCGTTCTGCACTGCTACTGAATGCAACGTATGTCTGCATCATTCATTCATCTGCGAGCACGTTTTCATTCTTTTCTCCTCCCAGTGTTGGTATCGTTTTTACTTCCTCAATCTACCACATTCACTTCAATTTTCTTACAATACACGTGGATCGTTCTCATTTTCTTTCAAAAAGGTATGTTTTTCAGAACTATGGAAGCAATGGAGAGGCGTTAAGTACGAAAAGTTAATTCTCCCAATGGTATGTGTGATTCTACAGCTTCTAAATGTTCCCCTGAAAACCTTGTCACCGGAGCATCGTAATAGCCCCCTTTAAGAAGCAGAGCAAAGCGGCCGAGAGTTTGATGCTCGAACCGCGCTTAGCCACGAATTCCGATTCAATCGCACCAATCGCGGCTCCTGCTGCTTTTGCCGCTGAAGAAAGAAGCCAGTCATCCGGCTGCCGTGCACTGAATCGCGTCATCAATAATCAGCCGGTAGCGGTTCTTCTCCAACAAATCGCGGTTTACACGTGAAAGTGACTCCGTTTCAGGAGTTGTAATTGTACGTATGCTGCATCCCAATGTTAGTGGGAGGGAAAGTTTTGATTCTCATTCTGCTCTACTACAGAATGCAACGTATGTCTGCATCGTTAATTCATCTACGAGCACGTTTTCATTCTTTTCTCTGACCAGTCTTGTTACCTTTTTTAGTTCCTCTAGTTAATACCGTCACACAAGTTTTTCTTGCCAAACAAACAATTCATTCCCTTTTTCTTTTGGATCGGTATGGTATTCAGAGCTAAAAATTCAAATAGTAGCGTTAAGTACGTCAAGCTGCTTCTTCTATCAAATGTATATTTGATTCCACCTCTTCTAAGTGTTCCCCAAAAGCACTGCCAGCGGAGATTTGCTAAAGCCACCTTAAACAAACATAGCAAACCGGCAGCGTGTTAATGTTCAAACCGCGAAGAACCGCGTATCAGACTCGAACCGCATCAATCGCGGCTCCTGCTGCTTTTGCCGCTGAAGAAAGACGCCAGTCAGGCGGCAGCAGTGCACTGAATCGCGGCTTTTCAAAAATCAGCCGGTAGCGGTCCTATTCCAACAATTCGCGGTTTACACGTGAAAGTGACTCGGTTTCAGGAGTTGTAAGAGAATGTGTGCTGGATCCCAGTGTTCATGGGAAGGAAAGTTTTGATTCTCATTCTGCTCTGCTACTGAGTGCAACGTATGTCTGAATCGTTCATTCATCTACGAGCACGTTTTCATTCTTTTCTCTGACCAGTGCTCTTATCCTTTTTACTTCCTCAGTCTAACACATTCACTTCAATTTTCTTACAATACCCGCGGATCTTTCTCATTCTCTCTCAAAAAGGGATGTTTTTCAGAACTATGGAAGCAATGGAGAGGCGTTAAGTACGGAAAGATAATTCCTCTCCCAAAGGCGTGTGTGATTCTACAGCTTCTAAATGTTCCCCAGAAAACCTTTCAACGGAGCATCGTAATAGCCCCCTTTAAGAAGCAGAGAAACAGCGGCAGAAAGTTAGATGCTCGAACCGCGCTAAGCCACGGATTCCGATTCAATCGCATCAATCGCGGCTCCTGCTGCTTTTGCCGCAGAAGTAAGACGCCAGCCAGACAGCAGCAGTGCACTGAATCGCGGCTTTTCAAAAATCAGCCTGTAGCGGTCCTATTCCAACAATTCGCGGTTTACACGTGAAAGTGACTCCGTTTCAGGAGTTGTAAGTGTATGTATGCTGCAACCCAGTGTTAGTGGGAGAGAAAGTTTTGATTCTCATTCTGCTCTACTACTGAATGCAACGTATGTCTGCATCGTTCATTCATCTACGAGCACGTTTTCATTCTTTTCTCTGACCAGTCTTGTTATTCCTTTTCCTACCTTTTTTTAATATCGTCACTCAAGTTTTTCATGCCAAACAAACAATTCATTCCCTTTTTCTTTTGGAACGGTATGGTATTCAGAGCTAAAAAGTCAAATAGTAGCGTTAAGTACGTCAAGCTGCTTCTTCTATCAAATGTATATTTGATTCCACCTCTTCTAAGTGTTCCCCAAAAGCACTGCCAGCGGAGATTTGCTAAAGCCACCTTAAACAAACATAGCAAACCGGCAGCGTGTTAATGTTCGAACCGCGAAGAACCGCGTATCAGACTCGAATCGCATCAATCGCGGCTCCTGCTGCTTTTACCGCTGAAGAAAGACGCCAGTCAGGCGGCAGCAGTGCACTGAATCGCGGCTTCAATAATCAGCCGGTAGCGGTCCTATTCCAACAATTCGCGGTTTACACGTGAAAGTGACTCCGTTTCAGAAGTTGTAAGTGATTGGATGCTGGATCCCAATGTTAATGGGAGGGTAAGATTTTATTCTCATTGTGCTCTGTTACTGTATGCAACAATATCTGCATCGTTCATTCATCTACGAGCACGTTTGCATTCTTTTCTCTGACCAGTGTTGTTATTCTTTTTAGTAAATCTAGTTAATACACGAAAAAACCTTCTCTTGTCGAACACAAGTATCTCTCCGATTCTCCTTCGGAACCGTATGGTATTCAGAGTTAAAGAAGCAAAAGAGAAACTTTTACTACGGAAAGCTGTTACTTCTCCTAAATGCATTGTGTGATTCCACATCTTCTAATGTTTCCACGAAAACACTGTCATCAGAGCATTGCCAAAGCCACCTTTAGCATGCACAGCAAAGCAGCAGCGAGTTTTATGTTCGAACAGCGCGGAACCGCGTATCAGGCTCGAATCGCATCAATCGCGGCTACTAAAGCTTTTGCCGCTGAAGAAAGACGCCAGTCAGACGGCAGCAGTGCACTGAATCGCGGCTTTTCAAAAATCAGCCGGTAGCGGTCCTATTCCAACAATTCGCGGTTTACACGTGAAAGTGACTCGGTTTCAGGAGTTGTAAGTGAATGTGTGCTGGATCCCAGTGTTAATGGGAAGGAAAGTTTTGATTCTCATTCTGCTCTGCTACTGAATGCAACGTATGTCTGCATCGTTCATTCATCTGCGAGCACGTTTTCATTCTTTTCTCTGACCAGTGCTGCAATCCTTTTTACTTCCTTAATCTAATACACTCACTTGAATTTTCTTACAATACCCGCGGATCTTTCTCATTCTCTCTCAAAAAGGTATGTTTTTCAGAACTATGAAAGCAATGGAGAGGCGTTAAGTACGGAAAGATAATTCCTCTCCCAAAGGTGTGTGTGATTCTACCGCGTCTAAATGTTCCCTTGAAAACCTTGTCACCGGAGCATCGGAATAACTCCCTTTAGAAGCAGAGAAAAAGCGACAGAGAATTTGATGCTCGAACCGCGCTTAGCCGCGGATTCCCATTCAATCGCACCAATCGCGGCTCCTGCTGCTTTTGCCGCTGAAGAAAGACGCCAGTCATCCGGCTGCCGTGCACTGAATCGCGTCATCAATAATCAGCCGGTAGCGGTTCTTCTCCAACAAATCGCGGTTTACACGTGAATGTGACTCCGTTTCAGGAGTTGTAAGTGTATGTATGCTGCATCCCAATGTTAGTGGGAGGGAAAGTTTTGATTGTCATTCTGCTCTACTACAGAATGCAACGTATGCCTGCATCGTTCATTCCTCTGCGAGCACGTTTTCATTCTTTTCTCTGACCAGTGTTGTTATTCATTTTCGTACTTCTAGTTAATACATGGAAAAACTTTTTCTTGTCGAACACAAGTATCTTTCGATTCTCATTTGCAAAAGTATGGTATTCAGAGATAAAGACGCAAAATAGAAAAGTTTATTACGGAAAGCTGTTTCTTCTACTAATTGCTTTGTGTGATTCCACCGCTTCTAAGTGTTCCCCAAAAACACTGTCATCTGAGCATTGCAAAAGCTTCCTTTAACAAACATAGCAAACCGGCAGCGAGCTAATGTTCGAACCGCGGAAAACCGTGAATCATGTTCGAATCGCCTCAATCGCGGCTCCTGCTGCTTTTTCCGCTGAAGAAAGAAGCCAGTCAGTTGAAAGACGTGCACTGAATAGCGTCTTCAGTAATCAGCCGGCAGCGTTTCTATTCCAACAAATCGCGGTTTACACGTGAAAGTGACTCCAATTCTGGTGTTGTTATTGAATGGAAGCTGGATCCCAGTGTTAGTGAGAGGGAAAGTTTTGATTCTCATTCTGCTCTACTACAGAATGCAACGTATGTCTGCATCGTTAATTCATCTACGAGCACGTTTTCATTCTTTTCTCTGACCAGTCTTGTTATTCCTTTTCCTACCTCTTTTTAATATCGTCACACAAGTTTTTCTTGCCAAACAAACAATTTATTCCCTTTTTCTTTTGGAACGGTATGGTATTCAGAGCTAAAAAGTCAAATAGTAGCGTTAAGTACGTTAAACTTTTTCTTCTACCAAATGTATGTTTGATTCACCACTTCTAAGTGTTCCCCAAAAACACTGTCAGCGGAGCGTTGCAAAAGCCACTTTTAACAAGCAAAGCAAACCGGCAGCGTGTTAATGTTCGAACCGCGAAGAACCGCGTATCAGGCTCGAATCGCATCAATCGCGGCTCCTGCTGCTTTTGCCGTTGAAGAAAGACGCCAGCCAGACAGCAGCAGTGCACTGAATCGCGGCTTTTCAAAAATCAGCCGGTAGCGGTCCTATTCCAACAATTCGCGGTTTACACGTGAAAGTGACTCGGTTTCAGGAGTTGGAAGTGAATGTATGCTGGATCCTATTGTTACTGGGAAGGAAAGTTTTGATTCTCATTCTGCTCTGTTACTGTATGCAACGTATGTCTGAATCGTTCATTCATCTACGAGCACGTTTTCATTCTTTTCTCTGACCAGTGTTGTTATTCTTTTTTGTACCTAGAGTTATTACACGAAAAAAACTTTTTCTTGTCGAACACAAGTATCTTTCCGACTCTCTTTTGGAACGGTATGGTATTCAGAGTTAAGGATGCGAAATAGTAGCGTTAAGTACCTCAAGCTTTTTCTTCTACGAAATGTTTGTGTGATTTCAACGCTTCTAAGTGTTCCACAAAAACACTGATATCGGAGCATTGCAAAAGCCACCTTTAGCAAACATAGCAAATCGGCAGCATGCTCATGTTCGAACCGCGCTGTACCGCGATTCCGCTCGAATCGCATCAATCGTGGCTTACTGCTGCTTTTGCCGCTGAAGAAAGACGCCATTCAGCCAGCTGCCGTGTACTGAAGAGCGGATTCAATGATCCGCAGATGAAGGTTATATTCCAACAAATCGCGTTTTACCCGAGAAATTGAGCCCTTTGAAGGAGTTTCAGTCAATGTATGCTGGATCCCAATGTTAGTGGGAGGGAAAGATTTGATTCTCATTCTTCTCTGCTACTCAATGCAAAGTATGCCTGCATCATTCATTCATCTGCGAGCACGATTTCATTCTTTTCTCTGACCAGTGTTATTGTCCTTTTTAGTAACTCTAGTTAATACCGTCACACAAGCTTTTCTTGCCAAGCTGATCATTCCCATTTTCTTTTGGCACGGTATGGTATTCAGAGTAAAGGAAGAAAAATAGTAGCGTTAAGTACATCAAGCTGTTTCCTCTACCAAATGGATGTGTGATTCCACCGCTTCTAAGTGTTCCCCAAAAACACTGTCATCTGAGCATTGCAAAAGCTCCATTTAACAAACATAGCAAACCGGCAGCGAGCTAATGTTCGAACCGCGGAAAACCGTGAATCATGTTCGAATCGCATCAATCGCGGCTCCTGCTGCTTTTGCCGCTGAAGAAAGAAGCCAGTCACTTGAAAGACGTGCACTGAATAGCGTCTTCAGTAATCAGCCGGTAGCGGTTCTTCTCCAACAAATCGCGGTTTACACGTGAAAGTGACTCCGTTTCAGGAGTTGTAAGTGTATGTATGCTGCATCCCAGTGTTAGTGGGAGAGAAAGTTTTGATTCTCATTCTGCTCTACTACTGAATGCAACGTATGTCTGCATCATTCATTCATCTACGAGCACGTTTTCATTCTTTTCTCTGACCAGTCTTGTTATCCTTTTTCCTACCTCTAGTTAATACCGTCACACAAGTTTTACTTGTCGAACACAAGTACTTTTCCGATTCTCTTTTGGAACGGTATGGTATTCAGAACTAAGGAAGTGAAATAGAAGCGTTAAGTCCGTCAAGCTGTTTCTTCTTCCAAATGTATGTTTGATTCCACCTCTTCCAACTGTTCCCCAAAAAGACTGTCAGCGGAGCGTTGCAAAAGCCACTTTTAACAAGCAAAGCAAACCGGCAGCGTGTTAATGTTCGAACCGCGAAGAACCGTGTATCAGGCTCGAATCGCATCAATCGCCGCTACTGCTGCTTTTGCCGCTGAAGAAAGACGCCAGTCAGACGGCAGCAGTGCACTGAATCGCGGCTTTTCAAAAATCAGCCGGTAGCTGTCCTATTCCAACAATTCGCGGTTTACACGTGAAAGTGACTCGGTTTCAGGAGTTGGAAGAGAATGTGTGCTGGATCCCAGTGTTAATGGGAAGGAAAGATTTGATTCTCATTCTGCTCTGCTACTGAATGCAACGTATGTCTGCATCGTTCATTCATCTGCGAGCACGTTTTCATTCTTTTCTCTGACCAGTGCTGTTATCCTTTTTACTTCCTCAATCTAACACATTCACTTCAATTTTCTTACAATACCCGCGGATCTTTCTCATTCTCTCTCAAAATGTATGTTTTTCAGAACTATGGAAGCAATGGAGAGGCGTGAAGTACGGAAAGCTGGTTCCTCTCCCAAAGGCGTGTGTGATTCCACCGCTTCTATGGGTTCCCCAGAAAACCTTGTCACCGGAGCATCGGAATAGCCCCCTTTAAGAAGCAGAGCAAAGCGGCCGAGAGTTTGATGCTCGAACCGCGCTTAGCCGCGGATTCCCATTCAATCGCATCAATCGCGGCTCCTGCTGCTTTTGCCGCTGAAGAAAGACGCCAGTCAGCCGGCTGCCGTGCACTCAATAGCGCCTTCTCTAATCAGCCGGCATCGGTCCTATTCCAACACATACGCTAAAGCTAAACCTCACCCTACTCTCACCCTTACGCACCAGCTAACCCTGCCTCAATCCCTACATACAGATCAAATCCGAAACCTAAACCTAACCCTAAACCTCAACTTCATGCTAACATCAACACTCAACCTAATCCTATCCCTAAATAGAATCATCACATTGAGAAACACTTTCTCCCTAACCCTAATCCGAAATCGAATCCGAAACCTCAAAGAATCCCAAACCCTTTCCATAGCTCTAACCCAATGCTGAACCCTACCCTGACCCACTTTCACTACCCCTTACCATAAAACTCAATCAACACCAAAACCCACCCCTGACACTAAACCTAACACTAATTCTTATCCTAACCCTAACCCTAATCCGAACCAAAACCCAAGCCCTAACCCGAGCACAAAGCCTTACCTTGCCCCTCATTCTATTCTGAACCCTAACCGGAAACCTAACACTTACCCTAAGACCAACCCTTTCCCTAAACAGAAATCTATCCCTAGCAGAAGCGGAACCCAAGCAAAAACTCCTACTTTAACACCAACCCCAAGTTGATGCCCAAGCCTAAACCTGACACATAGCATCAGATTACCACAACCCTCACCTCAACTCTAACCCCAACCCTAACACTAAGACTTACCCTAGCTATCTGATGGTCCTCATACCCTATTCCAATTCCTAAACCCAAGGCAAACACCACACCAAAAGCAATGCCTACCATTTTCCAAACCTGACACTTAAAGTCAACCTAAACCTTACTCTAACCGTATATCAAACCCTGACCATTAGCCTCATTGTGACTCTAAGTCTGCCTTCAATCGAAATCTGACCCTAAAACCAACCCCAACTCAAAGCCCAACCCTAAACCTAAAGCTAAGCATCAGATTACCGCAGATCTCACCTAACCTATCCCTACTTCTAACCCCAAACCCAATCCAAACGTCAAACCTATTCCTAACCTAACACTAAGCCAGAACCCAACCCAAGGCCTACCCCTTCTCTCAGCCTAACACTCAAACTAACCTAGACCCAAAACCAACCCTAAATCAAATCCTAACCCTCCCCCTTACTCTATCCTGTACCCAAGCAAGGCGTAACCCTTCTCTGATCCTAAAACTAAAGAGAGCTCGACCCCATACTCTAAACCTTCATCTACACCAAAACCTAACCCTATCCCTAATCCAAAACCTAACCCTAAACCTAACCCGAACTCTAACCTTAATCCTAAACCTAAACCTTACCCTAACCCTAAGCCTAACCTTAACCCTAAGCCTTCTCTGAACCTCAAACTAAAGAGAACCCTAGCCCTTGCACTAAACCTTCAGCTACACAAAAAAATAACCCTAACCTAATCCTAAAACAAAACCCTAAACCTAACCCAAAGCATCAGATTACCACAACCCTAACCTGACACCTACACTCAAATGCATCCTTCCCCTTATTTGAAGCAAAGTGAAATCCTAAATGGAATTCATAGGAAGAGCGAATTCACCAATCTTCATCGTATACAATGCACAATACATATACAATATACATACAAAGCGTACAAGGAAATGACTGAGTTTTCTCGTCTGTTTAAAAAAAAACCAAACCAAAACAAAAAAACGTTTTACATTTTTCTTAGAGTGGTTTGTAGATAGTCCGAAGTCTTGGACACCTCCCACTGGGGTCCTGTGTCACGGATTGGTCCTTTCACATGGCTTGCATGGATCCATCTGCGCTCAGCTGTCCGGATGGCTGTTTCTGTTGTTAATAAAACAAGAAAAGGTCCTTCCCAGCGGGGAGTTAGAGATGACTCTTTCCACGTTTTAATTTAAACCTTGTCTCCTGGACTGATTCCATGTATTGCCATATCTAGCGGAGGCCGTTGGACCACCAGTCCTTCCATTCTTCATTCATTCCTTCTCTTATTCATTTCAATTCAATATTCCTGTATTTTCTTCTACCTTGGGATGTTCCGATGGGAGTTCTAAATCATATGGCATTCCATATCCCATTTCAAAAGGTGATATTCCAGTCTCTCTTCTTGGTTCTGTTCTTCAGTTAAGTAGTGCCAGTGGCAAACACTTCATCCAAGACATCTTGGTTTCAATCATTCCTTTAGTAAGCCGCTTTGGAAGTTCCCCATTCGACCTTTCTACTTTTCCAGAGCTCTGTGGGTGCCATGGGGTGCGATATTCCCATTTGGTCCCCATTGGAGCTAAAGCCTCTTACACTGCCTTTAATACAAAGTGAGGGTCTCTAGCTGAATCTGCAACTTCCATGTTCCCATATCTGGGGATAATATGTTCGAACAATGTCTTGATTACTGTCTGGGCTGTTGCCCTAGCGGTGGGGTAGGCCTCCAGAAAATGTGTTCAATGGGCGATTCTTCCTAAGAAGTACTTCTATCTTCCAGCCCTGGGGAGATCTGTGAAGTCTATCTGCATTTGAGCAAAAGGTCTGACAGCCCATTCCCTTCCTCCCTGTATTTTTTCCCTCAGTTGTTTCTTTCCTTTCCTACAAATCATACAATGATCTACAATTCCTTTGGCTATGCTAGAAATGCCTATACACATCTATTTCATTGTGAATTGGTCCACCAAGGCCTGAAGCCCGCAATGAGTCTGCTTAGGAAATTCTCCTCATCTTCTCCAAGCTTTAGGGATTACCTCTCTTCCATCAGCTAATAACCATTTTCCCTCCTTTTCCTCAACCTCCATTTGTCGGAGCCGCTCTTTTCGCTTCTTCATCAGCAAAATTAGTTCCCCTTATTTCAGCCGACATCGCCCTCTGGTGCCTTTCCGTGTACTACTGCGCTTTTCTCTGGTTCTCTTCTTGCCCTCAGAGTTTGTCTTCTTAACGACTGGTGAATTAACCCTTTCCCGGGTGAGTTTACCAATCCTCTTTCCTCCCATCTTTTTCCCAAGGTATGGACTACCCCATACGCATACCTAGAATCTGTAGAGATAGTCCCAATGCTTCCTTTCAACATTTGAAGGGCTGGAAGGATTGTATAGAATTTCACAGCCTGAGCTGACCACGTTCTGTCCAATGGTCCCGATTCAATTACTGGAAATGTTTTCCCGTTTAGTAGAGCATCCCCTGATTTTCCTTTTCCTTCTACCACCCGGGAGGAGCCATCTACAAATCATTTGCCCCCTTCTAAGAACTTCTCCTCTTCTAAGTCCTCCCCTCTTTTAGCCTGATACTCTATACACTGAATGCAATCATGGCTTAAATCTTCATCTGGTTCCCCATAGAAAAATTGAGCAGGATTTGGCAAACTTGGAGTTTCTATTTCTAATTGAGGAGAATGGATTAGGATTCCTTCCTATTTCAATAGTCTAGCATCTGTAATCCACTTCTCTGCTTTTTCTTGGAGTACTCCCCTTATTGTCATGTGGACTATACACTTGTAATTCACCCCTGAAAGTCATCTTCCCTGCTTCTTCTACTAACAGAGCTACAGCAACTATTGCTCGTAGACAGGTAGGCCACCCACGGCTAACGGGATCCAAGAGTTTTGAAAAGTATCCTGCTGGCTTCTTCTTCCCGGCCCATTCCTGGCTCACTACTCCAAAAGCGATCCCTTCGTCTGTATTTACAAAAAGGTAAAATGGGCTTTTTAGATCAGGTAAGCTTAACGCTGGTGCATGAAGAAGATCTACCTTGAAGTCTTCTAATCTTTGCTCATCCTCCTGGCTCCACTTTCTTCAGCCATCTTGTACTAGTTTCTGCTATAAAAGCTTTACCTTACTGCTATCATTCTCAATCCATTGTCGACAGCATCCTAGCAGCCCTAACATCTGCCTCACCTGCCTCTTGCCTCTTGGGGCTTTTCAAGATCAAATCCCATTTGCCCGTTCTGGATCTAATGTCTTATTTCCCTTGCTTAACCAATGTCCCAAATATTTCACTTCCTCTTCTGTAAATTGGCATTTTGCCTTTGAAACTTGGAACCCCTTTGAACCAAAGAAATGCAATAGTTTAATGCTCTCCTGTCTAACTGTCTCCTTGCCTGCTCCAGCTAATAGTAAGTCATCTACATATTGCACTAAGGTTACCTGTGGGTTTAGTTCATCAGTTTTTAGTACTTGCTCAAGGGCTTGCCCAAACAAGTTAGGGATTCTGTGAATCCCTGTGGGAGCACTGTCCCTCTGAGTTGTTGTTTTCTATGGGGGTTTGGATCTTCCCACTCGAAGACAAAGTAGTCTCTGCATTCTGCCGTCAGGGGGCAGGTCCAAAAAGCATCCTTGAAATCAATTCCACTATACTACTGAGATTCTGGCTTCAATTGACCGAGCAGCGTATAGGGGTTTGCCACTACTGGGAAGCGGGGAATTGTTCTCTCCTTAATTTCCCTTGAGTCGTGGACCAATCTGTATGTGCCATAAGGTTTTTTTTTTTACATGGAGTATGGGAGTATTCTAGGGAGACATACAAGGCTCTAATAGTTCTTTAGATATTAATCTCTCCATTTCAGGTTGTAGCCCTGATTTACCTTCCTGTGAAATGGGATATTGTTTCACCCTAATTGGAATGCCTGGGTCCTTTAGAATCACTTCAAAGGGTTCTATGTCTAACTTCCCTACTGATTCTGGACTCTACCAAACTTCTGGGTTAATTCTAGCCTCATCTTCTATCGTTAGAGTACGTTGCTGAACAGTTAATTCTCTATCTTTTACTTCCAAATTTATTCCTAACTCCACAATTCAATCTCTCCCTAGCAAATTCTATTCTGCTTCAGGTACCAATAAAAAAGACTCAGTTCCATAGGTGCTAGGTGATTCTATTTCTACCTGCTTTACAACAGGTACCATAAAAGGTTCCCCTTTTGTTCCAATTACTTGTAGCTCTTCCGAGGATAAAGAACATCCTCGAGGTAAATATTGAACAGTCGATCTTTCTGCCCCAGACTCTACCAAAAATTCCATTTCCTGACGCTGAGAACCCAATTTCAATTTTATCAAGGGCTTGTTTCTTTCCCAGGTCCCCAGCACATAGAGTCCCTGACCCCCTCAGTCCTCCTGAAACATTTGCTCGTCCCAGATTCTCTTTCTACAGTCTTTCTTCATGTGTCCCTTTTTCTGACAGTAGAAACATTCAACTGTCCTCATATCTCTGGGTCTGTTCTGCTTGGGTTGAAGCGCATTTTCTGCCCGAGGAATATTCCCTCTTCTCCTTGCCTGGAACGCCCCCTTCTGTCCTTCTCTTACCGCGGCTATCAGACTTCCAGCTTGCCTCTTCTGAGTCTCCTCCTCTCTCCTTAACGTATACTTTCTGAGCCTCTCTCAGCAATTCATCTAATCCTCTCTCCTGCCAGTCCTCCAGCTTCTCTAGTTTCCTTCCAATATCTGTCCAGGACCTAGCTTCAAACCGCGTTTTCAGGAGAGCTCGCCCCACGGGGTAGCAGGATCTAATCCTGAATAGAACTGTACATTTCTGCATAGTCTCTCTAACCACTCAGTAGGAGTTTCATCTTTTTTCCGTTGCTTGCCTTATTTGCCTTATTGATATTCTGTCCCCGAGGGACAGATTCTCTAATCCCTTGAATAATAAGAACTCGCAAATCTGCCATGTGAGTACCATGTTCCTGGCTCTGATTATCCCAATTGGGCCGCTGTAAGGGTCACTTTAGATCTGCTCCTGGGCCAGCCGGGTGTTGCTGATCCCAGATTCACGTACCTGCCCTCCTGATCATATCCCTTTCTTCTGCTCTAAATAGTATGCCCAAAATTGCCTGTGTTTCATCCCAAGTTTAATGGTTGGGACCTGAAGATTGATCTAGCCTCTCGGAGACCCCTCAAGGATCCTCCAGCAAATTCCCCATCTCCTTCTGAAATTCCCTTATGTATCTCCTGAGTTGAAGGGAACTGAAACATAGCCAGCTCCTGGCTTTGATCCTCCGCTAGCTACAGGTATTTCTCTTAAAGGGAGAACGTTTCCTCCTTGACCCCTCTCCTGCCTAGCTTGCCTTCTAGTGATCCTTCTCCTAGGGAAGTCTAGGGGTTCACATTCAGGTTCATCTCCCAAGTCAGATTCAGCTTGCTCCGGCGGAGCCGCTGGATTCTGTTCGGGGGGAGCATAAGGCGGGGGGATAGTGTATAATGTCCTCCTCTGTTGTATTCCTTTTTTTAATTAGGGGGAACAGAAAGGTTCCAATATCAGATTCTACCCATCATTTGCATACTCACCATCTTCCAGATTCAAAGGCTGTTTTTCATTTGCATAAGCGTTTAGAGCCTGGCAGATCCGGTCCTCAAAGGACCCAAATACTGGCCAGAACAGCTGATCTGCCCTTCTCTGCTTTCCTCCCCATACCTCCATACAGTCATGTACCATCTTCACCTCACTCTTTCCTCGTCTAGAGGGAGAATCACCCCAATGTTTTAACATTAAACCTAGGGGGCTTTCTAGTGGTATGTCCGGTAGCTTTACCTGCGAGCTGTACCTAGAGTTCGGAGCTACAGGTCTCTGCACAGAAGTTCCCCAGCCCAGGGGCCGTCTGAAGACGGGGTGCTCCCCTGGAGTGGGAATTCCACAGCAGAGTCGCCTGGATCCGAGTCACGGCACCAAATTGTTAGAGGTGTGAAGAGAACGATACGCACCAACTGTTGCCAACAGTAAGGAATTTATTGAGCAAGCAAGAAATGAGCAGAACAGCGCTGGGCGGCTGGGAGTCTCCTCTGCACCAGAGGTGCTCAACAGGGCCCCCCAACCCCTCTTTTCATTGTCCCTTATCTCTGCATTCATGTCTTATCTTTCTCTTCCTGGGCTGCGCTGGCTGTTATCTGGGGGTCGTTCTCTGCCTCCTGGCGATCGAGATGATGAAGGCCATAGTTTTCCTCAGCTTCGATCACGCGCGCTCAAGAGGAGATTTTCACTTCTTTTTCTTTTGCAGTTTCTCCAAAGGTCACTGCTATCTGTTGTTCATTGTCCAGGTGTTAGAACTAAGCGCTGTGGCTCCAACTTGCACAAACTACAGTTTTTAGACAAAACATCGATATATCTCTTTTGAGACTTCTACAAACTACATAGTTCTCAGAAAAAAAAAACACGCTGAAAAACACGGACACATCTGTCTCGAGTCGGTTTGATTAACAAGTAGAGAACTCATTTTTACCACAATCCTTACCCTAAGCCTAACACTCACCTTAAACCTAACCCTAACCCTGTACCTAGCCTGAACCCTAAGCATAACCCTAAACCTATCCCTATTCCTATCCTCAACAGTAACCCAAACCCTAATCCTAACACTGACACTCAACCTAGTTCTAATGCTGTATCTAACCTTAGAACTCAAACAAACCCTATCCCTAAGCCTAATCCTAAATCGAATTCTAACCCTTACCTATACACTATCCCTATCCCCAAAACCCTTTTCCTACACCTAACCCTAACCACAAGACTTACCTTAACCTAGCCCTAACAGCAATCCCAGGCCTAACCCTAACACTAACCTGAAACCTAATCCTATTCCTAACCTTAACCCTAACCAGAGGCCTAACCCTAATCTGACCCTTACACTCAAACTGACCCTGCCCCTAACCCTAAACACAGATCGCATCCTAAACCTAAACCTAAACCTAAAACTTCCCCTAATGCTAACATGAACACTCAACCTAATCCTAGCACTAAACACAATCATAAAACTGAGAAAAACTTTTTCCCTAACCCTAATCCTAAACCTAATCCAAAACCTAAAACAATCCCAAACCCTTTCCCTATCTCTAACCCTTACCCAGAATCTAAACCTAACCCTATTACTAAACCCAATCTTACACCTAACCCTATTCCATAACCTAAACTTACCCTAACACTGTAAAACTCAATCTTTCCCTAATCGTAACCCTAACCCTAAACATAACCTTACCCTAGTACTAAAACAAACTTACCCATAACCCTAACCCAAAACCTAACAGAACCCTAGTCCTAACCATAATCCTAACCCTAACTCAAACCCTAAATCTAACACTAATCCTTACCCTAAACAGAACTCGAAGCATTTCCCAAATCCTAATTCTAACTCTACCCTAACCCTAACCCAAACTCAGACCCTACCACAAAACCCAAGTGGAAGCCCAACCCTAAACCTAACCAAAAGCATCAGATCACCACAACCCTCACCTAAATCTATCCCAAAACACGTTCCTAATATTAAACCAAATCCTAATCCAAACACTAACCCTACAACTATTCCTAAACCTTTACTTAACACAAAGCCAAACCCGAGGCCTACCCCTTACCTCACCCTGACACTCAAACTAACCCTACCCCTAACCCTACATACAAATCCAATCCTAAGTCTAACCCTAAACTTAACCCTAATGCTACTCCTAACATGAACAGTTCACCTACTTCTGTCCCTGACGCTAATACTCAAATTTTCCCTAACCCTTACCCTAAACCGAAATCTACACCAAAACCTAACCCTTGCCCTAACCCTGACCCTGAAGCTGACCCTAACCCTAGCCTAAACCCTAACCCTAACCAGTCGCAGAAAAGGCCTGAATCCATACAGCCTTTTCACTGTGAAAATCTGGGAGAGAAAATCTGGCTTACCATGGAGATCTCAGCTTTAAGGAAATCTAAAAACAAAACAAAGCATGCAGTTCCCAGATTCCCAGCAACATTTTTCCCCATACTTTCACCACCATAGATTGAGAAGACCATTTGCTGGACTTACACAGTGTCAGCAGGGTGAACCACATTTGGTCAGTGCACAACATTAATTACCACTTGCTCCACAGGCACAGGACAGACGGCCTCAGCGGTTAAGCACCCAGCCACTACAGGGATACACTTTCTGATTCACACTGCTGCAAAACGGCACCCATCTATTGTGCAAGTACCTGCTGTAAACCGTAACACAGAAACTCTAGCAGCTACGGAAATCAGGAAAGAAATACTTCAAGAACTAATCGATACTTCTACTCAAAGGACGTATGAATATACTTCAAGTAGACTTCAGCTTCCAGGACCACGACATCCCAAGGTCCTGGAACAGAAAAACAACTCCGAATTTAATTCCAGGACTGGATCAAGAAATTAAGTCAGTGAGATCAAGACATTCACCCAGACAGCCACAGCTCATCAACCTCACCTTCATTTCCACCCAACAGAATAATGCTATGTAAACTACATAGCATAACACGCCCTGCCCCCTTTCTTGCAATATCCTGAATATAAAATCCCTTTTCTTTTTTTTTCCGTTATCCAAAATTTACATAGGAATACCTTCTTGATCATATTTAACGTGCACTCAAAAACAGCATCAAAGATCTGAGGTATTTCAGCAGCGATGTGCCCACCCAGCTTCTTTACAGCCACAGCCACAGCACCCAGTACTGCAGGCTCTCTAGCAGCTGGAACATTTCTCTGGTAGTCAATGAGAGCGGCACCCAACAAGGGAGGAACAAAGTTTTCAGCAACCTACATCAAGAGCAAGACATGCTTAGAGCATGTCTTGTTACCCAACAAACCAGTTACCCAGTTACCCAACAAAGCCTCACACAGCATTTGGGAAAGAAGCTAAAAATGAAATCACACGCCCACATGCTTCCCACACACTGTGTTCATCCAGCAGTGCTTGCCTGAGGGCTCTCCTACACCTTCCTGCTTCCCCTTAGGACTGCTCTCAGCTGACACTACCTGAAGCACTCAAAACACAGCTCAGGCCTACCCCTGTATGATCACAGCTTATCATCCTTCCTGCAGATATTGCAGTTCTGAAGCCAGTTCTTGTGAACAGAACAGTGTTAACTGCACTGCAGCAAAAGAGCAGAGTTCCTCCTGAATGTGTCCTATCAACTCTTTGGATGCCATATTTACTTACCATCTGAGGATCGTTGGACCTGCTCACCCAGCCAGAAATCAGTTCTAAACTTTCCCTTTTTACAGTCCTTATCCTTCTAACCAAGGGCTGCTTGGTTTCCACTTCGCCTGAAAGGTAGCAAAGCTGCACTGAATCTGGCTTAAGATGCGTCAACAAACAGATTGCCCTCAACTCCTTCCAGAAGACTGAGAATGTTTCATTTTTATACCCAAATGACAAAGAAGGAAGATCTCTCGTTCATATTATGCAGATTAAAACCATTTTCCCATTACTTCAGCTCCATGGATCCAAGTTGCAATTTAGTATTCCACTGCTACTGCTGACAGCACACTCTGCCAGTACAACTCAGAAACAATGCTGCAGCTTCTTTTTCAAGGAAGGGAATGTTCCTTCAGCTCTCAGGATCATGCTTGCCTCTGGCTCTCACTGCGTGATGAGAAGAACCAACCTATACAGTGTTCTAAAGCACGCTCCTGATTTTGTCACAAACATAATTGTTCCAACTTGTCTTTACTACAAGGAGCCTAATTCTTACTTCATTTTCTCACGTCCAAGTCCATGCAAGTCTCGTCAGTAGAACTTGCCCTAACTGAGTGCACAGACACACACTCATAACAGTACATCCAAGGAAAACCTCACCAGACTGCAGCCAGGGAAACAAAGGCAGAACTGCTCCTGCTGCCATCAGAGATAACAACTGTGAGAACACACTCTGAGCCGAGTGCCATCTCAATAGCTGTTGCTCGAGTAAAATCTCACCACTACAAGTCCTAGCAGCTGCTTCCTATTTCTCTCGTTGTGTTTTCTTTTTGTTTTAAGCACCTTCTGGCAATTAGAGCTGCAGAATCAAAAGAATGCATTAAGTTCTGAGAAGCTACGTCAAGGTGTATTCATTGCATGGGTAAGAAAGTCTGTCAGAACACAGCTCCAATAACCGAGTCACTTCATTCCTCAAGGGATGCTCCAGCAGCACATTCTACTTGGATATCACAGACCCAATTTTTTCCAGGTAACAGTGGTTGGGTAACTCGAGTAGCTCCTAATTCCTCCTCAGTGATTACCAGTCTAGTTTGTGACAAATCTGAGGCGCCTTCACTGAAGTTACACTTCTGTAAGAAAGCTGTTTCAGTAGTAGAATATCACCAAACCAAAACTCTGCCAACGTCCTAGGGTCTTTTCTTATCTAAAACGATGAAGTCAGAACTTACAACTGTGTCTCCACAAGACTGCTATTAGTCAGCAGTCTCCGGTACCCTTCCTAAACTCACACTTGAAGAGCTTTCCTCCTTCCGGAATCAGAGTTTCTTTGAACAAAACATCTGGCTAACAAAAACAAGAACCTAAGCAAGCACATTTTCAGGCATTCTCTTGCCCAAACGCACACACAAAGAAGCAACAAAAACCACCACCACCAACAGACACGCAATGAGATAAGCCCAGCAAATTCACAACCTGATCACGTGCACTGCCCATCCCGCTGTTAGGAAGGACGTGCAATTTCTTACCGTCAGCCTCAAGAGCTGCAGACATGTTTTCACTTGGGCACTTGGACATATTCAGCATATCTAAATCAATTCTTCCCAGCTGAATCACAAAGGGGCGGCCAGCTGCTTTCCATGCCCTTACGCTGCTTTTCAGAATGCTACCAAGCTGCGTAACGGCTTCAGGATCCTTCAGAACATCAACATTCTGTGGAAAAGAACTGAGCTAACTCCATTCAGTCAATGAAAACGCCATTTATCTTCTAATACAAAAACGGTCACTTTCACGTGTTTATCTTACACGCTGTGTTAAAGCATGTTCTGTCAAGTTCTTCAACTGGATTTAAACCAGTCTCAGTTGTTTAGGTCTCCTTCAACACTTCTACTGCCAGATCAACCATTGCTTTATAAAAGTTCAGCACAGCCAAGTTCACTTCATTCCACAGATAAAAAAAAATGGAATAACAACAAACATTCAGCACTTTTACTTTAGTTGAATACACAAAATGTACCGTCTGACTTTTGTTGCCTGCCGAATTCTGCAGTCCTATACTGGATTAGGGAGCAGCATGTGTTTTTCTATCAGATGCTCCTGTACAGTCCGGTCTGTCTGCGCCCCAACCACGTATCCTACTGCTCCACAGAACGGATGCACCTGATTGAAAAACAAGAAGTCCAACAGAAAGTTAAGGAAGACTAACCCAAAATGTACAGCGTTCAGGTAGTAAAAGTTCAAAATGGCTTTCCAATGACTAAATACCCACTTCCCACCTCAGTTCACAAGATCCTTCTCCATCCTTTCCTTCCTTACTCCACATTTAAAGCAAGCCTCTGCTCCCCTCCAATACAGGCAGGAAATTAGAAATGCAAAAGCCCAGCTCCAACTTAGACTGGCTACTGCAGTAAAGCAGAGCAAAAAATCCTTTTACAAATATATTAACAGTAAAAGAACTAAGGAGAATTTCTCTCCTTTACTTGATGCGGCAGGGAATGGAACCACAGAGGATAAGGAAAAGGCTGAGGTTCTCAATGCCTTCTTCACGTCTCTCTTTAATAGACAGATCAGTTAACTCAGGATACTTTTTGCCCTGACCTGGAAGTCTGGGACGAAGCGCATAATACACCCCCTGTGATCCTAGCAGAGACAGTCAGAGACCTGCTCCTCCATCTGAACTGCCGCAAGTCCATGGGACCAGATGGGATCCAACCAAGGGTGCTGAGGGAGCTGGCAGAGGTGATTGCCAAGCCGCTTTCTGTCATCTATCAGCATTCCTGGTCATCTGGAGAGGTCCCACAAGATTGGAGGCTTGCCGATGTGACTCCCATCTACAAAAAAGACCGTAAGGAAGTGTCATGGTTTTATGATTTTTGGTACTGGTATTCCACATCATGGCATCATGTGGTGCATTGGGAGTCAGGGAGAAAACTACATTCCCCAGAGGACTTGGCAATGCTTTGTATTTTTTCACGTGTTTTCCGCTCAGAGGGAACAGATAAAAACTCTCTGCGGTCACGGGACATTCTCTCTTTCCTCTAGGATCACTTAGGAGTGGGTGCTCGCTGCCGTCCGCCTTCAGCGTTAGCGCAAGGCCTTCGGTTTATCAGGCACTCACTCTCTCTCTCTCTCTCTCTCTCTCTCTCTGTCTTACTCGTTTTGTTTGATTCATTGGGCTTAATTCCAAATTGTATTGCATTATACTGTGTTATTTACTTCCTGATGTCTTATTTAGTAAATTAGCTTTTCCCCCTCAGATCGTTGCCGCTGTTTTGTTTTGGGGCTTATCTCCCTTTTTCCCTTTCCCCCTTCCCCTTGTCCGGGGTGTGGGCCTGTGGGTCTCCTTCCTCGGTTGTCGCAGGGCCGGGCTGAACCGGCTCACAAACCCCTGACATTTTTGGCGCCCAACGTGGGGCACAACCAGCTGCCTTAGCCAGGCAGAGACAAACTTTTAGAGTACATCTCTGTCTGTTGTTAACAAGCTTATCTGTACTGCAAGTGCTGTACAGCAAAACACGACCTTGAAGTCCGGGCGTACTGTCAGTTGTTTTGGGATATCTGTAAACTTCTTTTGGGTACTGCCAGATTGTTTTAGTACAAGAAAAAAAAAATAATAATAAAAAGATGTCTTTTCTGTTTCTGTTAAAACTGCCCTTACAGGGATTGTACTTCACCGCTTTTTCCCTCTTAATGCTCAAAACGTACTGGAACTTGGTTAAGTTTGCCATTCTGTTCCATTGGGTCTGGTCCCTGTATGATAAATTAAAAGCAATGATAGAGGAACCTGCCAGATCCCAGGGCACCCCAGCTAATGGAACAAAGGATAACATGTTAACTAACCATGTGATGTTTGAATGGGTATCCAGGTTCTCCTCTCAGTTTTTTATGAATTTTCAAGATCACAGCTTAGGGATGGTGTTAATAATTGGGATATTAGTCCTCCTGCATGTAGTAGCACTTTACATCATGTGCAGGAAGCTTCTCCCAGAAACAGAGAATGTTGAATGGCAGGGAGAGTGGAGAGTTTTAGGAAAGAAATGAGAAGGATGGGGACACCCGGTGTCATGGGATTTTTCTCCTGAACAATTGCAGGATCCTGAGGAGCTAGGCCTGTATCTGAGTAAAGGGTGCTGCGGCTCAGAAAGATCTGAGGTGGAACACTTATTTGGGGCTTGGCCTATGCTTACCGAGGTTTATATACTATTATGAAGAGAGAGAGTGTCCAAACTGAGGCCCAAACCAAAGAGGAAAACCTCCCGCTCACACCTGACCAGCCAAAGGAAGCACCAGTATCAAAGTCAGTTGCCCCTGTGGAAGGCAAGAAATGGAAACGTGTGTCCTCGCGCCTAGAACGCAAAGAAGAGGTGCCGAAAGAAGAGGAAGATATAGGTGAGGGGGTGGCCACAACCCCACCACCATCGAGAAAGGCAACAAAGAAAAGTGAGAGACATGGAGAAGAAAGTGATGATGAAGGTGAAGAGAAAGTTAAAGTTACGACGTTTCGTTGGCCCGTGAAAATGTCTGAGATCCAAGGCTCAAGAAAGGAGTTTATTCGACGTCCAGATGAGAGTATTGTCACTTGGTTGCTTCGGTGTTGGGACAACCGGGCCAACAGTGTGTCCCTTGATAGTAACGAAGCTCGCCAACTAGGAAACATTGCCAGAGATCCGGCTGTCGACAGAGGAATCAGCAGGTATATGGATGGAATCGCCAGCCTCTGGCAACGAATGCTAGTAGCTGTGAGGGAAAGATATCCCTACAAGAGTGACCTGGCACCTAAAGTGAAAAGGTGGAAAACTATTGAGGAAGGCATCCAGTATTTGAGAGAAACAGCTGTGGCGGAAATGCTGTATGATCCCACCTTTGATCCTGACGATCGGGACCATGATCCGGAGAAAGTAAGGAGTACACCCGAAATATGTCAGAAGCTTTCAAAGTCAGCACCAGAAAGGTACGCCGGTACACTAGTGACAACGTTCAACAGATATGAGGACCAAGACAGAAAACCCCCAGTTTTTTGAACTAATTCTTACACTTCAAAACTTCGAACAAAAATTTCCGCCGCCATACGCGTCCATTTCAGCCATATCAAAGTTAGAAGGACAAATGGAAGATATACTGGGAAAATTATCCCAACTGATTGATAGGGTTGAATCGGTTGCAGCTATCAGAAGCAAACGCCGTCCTGCTCGAGCAAATGACAGCACTAACTTCACTAACTTCATGTCGCGTGCGGCTTTGTGGAGTTACTTACGTGCAAATGGAGAAGATATGAAGGAATGACATCAAAAACCCACCCCTGCACTGCGAGTACGGGTGAGAGAATTCCAACACAGACCAACTACCAGCGAAGTTGTTCCCGTCACTACAGGTAATGAATAGAGGGGCCCTGCCCTCAGCCAGAGGAGGGAGAGGGATAATAGAGTGTATTGGACTGTGTGGATTCGGTGGCCTGGCACATCAAACCCACAGAAATAGGAGGCACTGGTGGATACTGGTGCACAATGTACTCTAACGCCTTCAAGTTATAAAGGGGCAGAATTGATTCATCTCTCTGGAGTGACTGGCGGCTTTCAGGAATTGTCTGTGCTGGAGGCAGAAATAAGCCTCACGGGTAAAGACTGGCAGAAGCACCTTATAGTGATTGGACAGGGGGCCCCACGCATACTTGGTATAGACTATCTCAGAAGGGGGCACTTTAAGGATCCCAAGGGGTAGCGATGGGCTTTTGGAATAGCTACTGTGGACACAGATAGCATTAAGCAACTATCTGTTTTACCTGGCCTGTCAGAAGATCCATCTGTTGTGGGGTTGCTACAAGTGGAGGAGCAACAGGTACCAATTGCTACAAAAACGGTGCACAGACGGCAGTACCGCACCAACAGGGATTCCTTGCTCCCCATTCATCATCTGATTCGTCAGCTAGAGAGCCAGGGAGTGATCAGCAAAACTCACTCCCCGTTTAACAGCCCCATATGGCCAGTGCGTAAAGCCAACGGAGAATGGAGGTTGACGGTAGATTACCGTGGCCTGAACGAAGTCACACCTCCACTGAGTGCTGCTGTGCCAGACATGCTTCAACTCCAGTATGAACTGGAGTCAAAAGCAGCCAAGTGGTATGCCACCATTGACATTGCTAACGCCTTCTTTTCAATTCCCTTGGCCACAGAATGCAGGCCACAGTTTGCCTTCACCTGGAGAGGTGTTCAGTACACCTGGAACCGTTTGCCCCAGGGGTGGAAGCACAGCCCAACCATTTGCCATGGGTTGATCCAAACTGCATTGGAACAGGGTGCTGCTCCTGAGCATCTGCAGTACATCGATGATATTGCTGTATGGGGCAATACAGCAGAGGAAGTTTTTAAGAAAGGAGAGACAATAATACAGATCCTCCTGCGAGCTGGCTTCGCTATTAAGCGAAGCAAAGTGAAAGGACCTGCACAAGAAATTCAGTTCCTAGGCATAAAGTGGCAAGATGGACATCGTCACATCCCAACAGATGGGATTGACAAAATTACTGCCATGTCTCCACCCACCAGTAAGACAGAGAGCCAAGCTTTTCTGGCTGTAGTGGGATTTTGGAGACTGCATGTTCCAAACTACAGCCTCATTGTGAGCCCCCTTTATCAGGTGACCTCTGGAAGAAGAATGATTTTGTGTGGGGCCCTGAGCAGCAGCAGGCTTTTGAGCAAATGAAGCAGGAGATAGCCCGTGCCGTGGCCCTGGGGCCAGTGCGGATGGGACAGGATGTAAAGAACATCCTCTACACTGCTGCTGGAAAGGAAGGTCCCACTTGGAGTTTGTGGCAAAGAGCTTCTGGAGAGACCCGAGGCCGACCCCTTGGTTTCTGGAGTCGAGCATACAGGGGGTCTGAGGAGCGCTACACTCCAACTGAGAAGGAGATCTTAGCCGCATATCAGGGGGTTCGAGCTGCTTCTGAAGTAATCGGTACTGAAACGCAGCTCCTTCTGGCACCTCGACTGCCAGTACTGAACTGGATGTTTAAAGGAACAGTTCCCTCTACCCATCGTGCTACTGATGCCTCTTGGAGTAAGTGGATTGCGCTGATTACACAGCGAGCTCGGATGGGGAACCCCAACCGTTCAGGAATCCTGGAGGTGATCATGGACTGGCCTGAAGGTAAAAAGTTTGGAACAACACCAGCAGAGGAGGTGTCACGTGCTAAAGAAGCCTCACCATATAATGAACTAACAGAAGATGAAAAGAGATACGCCCTGTTCACAGATGGATTGTGTCGCTTTGTGGGAAAGCCCGATTGCTGCCCCATAGCTGCCCCATAGCCTCGCCATAGCTTCCTCTTAGCTGCCCCACTGCAGCCCCATAGCTGCAGCACTAATGCCCCATAGCTGACCCACTACTGCCTCACTGCTGCCCCATAGCTTCCCAATAGCTGCCTCACCGTTGCCGCATATCTGCCCCATAGCCTCCCCACAGCCTCCTCATAGCTACCCAATAGCTGCCTCACTGGTGCACCATAGCTGCCCCAGAGCCTCGCCATAGCCTCCTCATAGCTGCCCCACTGCTGCCCCATTGCTACCTCCCTGCTGCCCCATAGCCGCCCCATGGCTGTCTAATACCCGCCCCATAACTGCCCTATAGCCTCCCCGTAGCCTCCTCATAGCTGTCTCACTGCTACCCCATAGCTGCCTCATAGCCGCCCCATAGCCACCCCATAGCTTCCTCACTGCTGCCCCATAGCTGCTCCATAGCCTCCCCATAGCCTCCTCAGAGCTGCCCCATAGCTGCCCTATAGCCTTCTCATACCTGTCCCACTGCTGCCCCATAGCTGCCCCGTGGCTGCCTCATAGCTGTCAAACTGCTGCCCCATTGACGCCCCATAGCTTCCTCACTGATGCACCATAGCTGCCCCATAGCCTCCCCATAGCCTCTTTATAGCTGCCCCACTGCTGCCCCTTAGATGCCCAATGGCTGCCTCATAGCCGCCCCGTAGCTGCCCCACTGCTGCCCCATAGCCTCCCCATAGCCTCTTTATAGCTGCCTCACTGCTGCCCCACAGCCGCCCCATGGCTGCCTCATACCTGCCCCATAGCTGCCTCATAGCCGCTCCATAGCTGCTGCATAGGCTCCTCGGAGCTGCCCCATAGCTTCCTCAATGCGGCCCCAGAGCTGCCCAACTGCAGCCCCATGGTTGCCTCATAGCTTTTCCATAGCCGCCCCATAGCTGCCTCACTGCAGCTTCATAGCTGCCCCATAGTCTCCCCATAGCCTCCTCATACCTGTCCCATCGCTGCCTCTCTGCTGCCCCATAGTTGCCCCGTAGCCTCCTCATAGCTACCCCACTACTGCCCCATACCTGCCCCACTGCTGCTACATATCCACCCCATAGATGTCTCACTGGTGTCCCACTGCCACCCCATGGCTGCCTAATAGCCGCCCCACTGCTGCCCCATAGCTGCACCATGGCTGCCTCATAGCTGTCCAATACCTGCCCTATAGCCTACCCATAGCCTCCTCATAGCTCTCTCACTGCTTCCCCATAGTTGCCCCATGGCTGCCTTGTAGCCGCCCCATAGCTGGTCCATAGCCTCCTCTTAGCTGCCCCACTGCTGCCCCATAGCCGTTTGATGGCTGCCCCATGGCTACCCCATAGCTGCCCCACTTCTGCCCCATAGCCTCCCCATAGCCTCCTCATAGCTGCCTCACTGCTGCCCCATAGCTGCCTCATAACTGCAAAACTGCTGCCCCATTGCCGCCTCGTAGCTTCCTCACTGATGCACAATAGCTGCCCCATAGCCTCCCCATAGCTTCCTCTTAGCTGCCCCACTGCAGCCCCATAGCTGCAGCACTTATGCCCCATAGCTGACCCACTACTGCCTCACTGCTGCCCCATAGCCTCCCCATAGCTGCCTCACTGCTGCCCCTAGCTGCCTCACTGGTGCCCCAGACGTACCCCATGGCTGCCCCATAGCCTCCCCATAGCTGCCTCACTGGTGCCCCAGACGTACCCCATGGCTGCCTCATAGCCGCCCCATAGCTGCCCCATTACTGCCCCATAGCCTCCCCATACTTGCCCCATAGCTGTCTCACTGCTGCCCCATAGCCACCCCATAGCTGCCTCCCTGCTCCACCATAGCTTCCCTATGTCTGCCTCATCGCCACCCCATAGCTGCCTCATAACCTCTCGATATCTGCTCCATAGTTGCCCCACTGCTGCCCCATAACTGCCCCATAGCCTCCCCATAGCCTCCTCATAGCTGACCCATAGCCGTCCCATAGCTGCCTCACTGCTGCCCCATGGTGCCCAATGGCTGCCTAATAGCCGCCCGATAGCCTTGCCACTGCTTCCCAATAGCTGCCCAATAGCTGCCCAACTACTGCCCCATAGCCGCTCTATAGCTGCCTCATCGGCTTCCCATAGCCTCCTCATAGCTGCCTCATTGCTGCCTCACTGCTGCCCAATAGCTGCCCCATAGCCTCCCCATAGTCTCCTCATAGTTGCCCCACTGCTGCCCCATAGACGCTCCATAGCTGCCTCACTGCTGCTTCATAGCTGCCCCATAGCCTCCCAATTGCCTCCTCTTAGCTGACACACACCGCTGCCCCAGAGCTGCTTGATAAGTGCCTCATACCTGTCCCATAGCTGCCTCACTGCTGCCCCATAGCCTCCTCATAGCCTCCTCATATCTGCCCCACTGCTGCTCCATATCCGCCCCATAGCTGCCCGACTGCTGCCCCGTAGCCTCCCCATAGCTGCCTCACTGGTGCCCCAAAACTGCCTCACTGCTGCCCCATAGCCTCCCCATAGCCTCCTCATAGCTGCCCAACTGCTGCCCCATAGCTGCCTCCCTGCTTCCCCACTACTGCCCCATAGCCTCCTCATAGCTACCTCATAGCTGCCTCACTTCTGCCCCTTACCTGCCCCACTACTTCCCCATAGCTGCCCCACTAATGCCCCATAGCTGCCCCATAGCCTCTCCTGAGCTGCCACATAGCTGCCTCACTACTGCCCCAACTGCTGCCCAACTGCTGCCTCACAGCTGCCAAACTACTGCCCCACAGCCGCCCCAAAGCTGTTTCAAATCTGCTCCATAGCTGCCCCATAGCCTCCTCATAGCTGCCCAACTGCTGCCCCATAGCTGACTCACTGCTAACCCATAGCTGCCCCATGGCTGCCTTATAGCCGCACCATAGCTGCTTCACTGCTGCCACATATCTGCCCCATAGCCGCCTCATAACTGCCTCACTGCTGCTTCATAGCCGCCCCATAGCCTCCTCATAGCCTCCTCATATCTGCCCCACTGCTGCCACATAGCTGTCTTACTACTGCCCCATACCTGCCCCACTGCTGCTCCATATCCGCCCCATAGCTGCCCGACTGCTGCCCCATATCTGCCCCATAGCCTCCTCATAGCTGTTCTAAAGCTAGCTCAATGCTGTCCGATAGCTGCCCCATAGCCTCCCCATAGCCTCCTCTTAACTGCTCCACTCGGCCCCATAGCTGCAGCACTAATGCCCCATAGCTGACCGACTACTCCCTCATTGCTGCCCCATAGCTTCCCCATAGCTACCTCACCGTTGCCACATATCTACCCCATATCCTCCCCACAGCCTCCTCAAAGCTACCCCATAGCTGCCTCACTGTTGCACCATAGCTGCCCCATAGCCTCTCCATACCCTCCTCATTGCTGCCCCATAGCTGCCCCACAGCCTCCTCATAACTGTCCCATTGGTGCCCCATAGCTGCCCCATGGCTGCCTCACTGGTGTACCATAGCTGCCCCATGGCTGCCTCACTGGTGTACCATAGCTGCCCCATGGCTGCCTCACTGGTGTACCATAGCTGCCCCGTAGACTCACCATAGCCTCATCATAGCTTCCCAACTGCTGCCCCATTGCTACCTCCCTGCTGCCCTATAGCTGCCCCATAGCTGCTCCATAGCCTCCCCATAGCCTCCTCATAACTGCCCCACTAATGCCCCATAGCTGCCGCACTAATGCCCCATATTGGACTCTCTACTCCCTCACTGCTGCCCCGTAGCCTCCCTATAGCTGCCTCACTGGTGCCCCATATCTGCCTCACTGGTGCCCCATAGCTGCCTTACTGGTGCCCCATAGCTGCCCCATAGCTTCCCCATAGCCTTCTCATAGCTGCCTCACTACTTCCTCACTACTGCCCCATAGCTTTCTCATAGCTACCCCATAGCTGCCTCACTGCTGCCCCATATCTGCCCCACTACTTCCCCATAGCTGCCCCACTAATGCCCCATAGCTGCCACATAGCCTCTTAATAACCGTCCCATATCTGCCCCACTGCTGCTCCATTGCCTCCCCATAACCTCCTCATAGCTGACCCATAGCTGCCCCATAGCTACCTCACTGCTGCCCCATACGTGCCCCATGGCTGCCTAATTCCCGCCCCATAGCTGCCCCACTGCTGCCTTATATCTGCCCAACTACTGCCACATAGGCGCTCTCTAGCTGCCCCATAGCCTCCCCTTAGCCTCCTCATAGCTGCCCCATAGCTAGCTCTCTGCTGCCACATAGCTTCCCCATAGCCTCCTCATAGATGTCCCACTGCTGCCCCATAGCTGCCAAAATGCTGCCCCAAAGCCGCCCCATAGCTTCCTCACTGATGCACCATAGCTGCCCCATAGCCTCCCATAGCCTCCTTATAGCTGCCTCACCGCTAGTCCATAGCTCCATCACTGCTTCCTCATAGCTGCCCCACTACTGCCTCATAGCTGCTTGATGGCTGCCTAATAGCCGCCCCATACCTGCCCCACTGTTGCCCCATAACTGCCCCATGGCTACCCTTAGAGCTGCCCCACTTCTGTCCCATAGCTGCCCCATAGCTGCCCCACTGCTGCCCCGTGGCTGCCTCATTTCTGCCCCATACCTGCCTTACTGCAGCCCCATAGCCACCCCATAGCTGCCTCATATCCTCCCCATAGCCTCCTCATAGATGTTACAAGTGCTAGGGGAAAAAAGAGAGCGCCGCGCGGCCCCGGAATCCTGCCCCGCCCCTCCCCCGCTGCCGCTGCCGCTGCCGCTGCCCCTGCCCAGCCCCACCCCCAAAGCTCACAGTGCCTCCCGTACAGCCGCCGCCGCCGCTCCAACGTGCGGTTTCCGCGGCAACGGAGCCGCCGCCGCCGCCGCCGCTCCAACGCGCGGTTTCCGCAGTTTCCGCAGTTTCCGCGGTTCCCACGGCAACGGAGCCGCCGCCGCCGCCGCCGCTCCAACGCGCGGTTTCCGCGGCGCCGCCACCGCCCGCCGCCATAGTACTCCACCGCTCCGTTCATCTGCGGGGGGGGGGGGACTTCCGTTTCCGGCTTCCGGGACCGGCGCACGCGTAGTGCTATTCCCAGAGCCGCGCGCAGTGGGGGTGGGGCTGTTCGGCCATGGCGTTGGCGGGGGGGGAGGTCGCGCAACGTGGAGCTCCTGGGGGAGCTACAGCGGCTGCTCGCGCACACGCAGGTGGGAAAGGGGAGGGGGGGAGGAGTGGGGTGGCGGAGGGAGAAGGGGGGAATAGGGTGTGGGTGGGGTGGGGCGGAGTTGGGTGAGGGACGGGGATGTGGGGCTGGGGTTGGGGCTAATGGGGCTCGATGCTCGGTTCTAAGTCCGGGTGCTCAGTTAGGGGTCTGAAGGCTCTGTTATGGGGCTGGGGCTGCAGATGTGGGGTCGGGGTTATGGGGCTGGGGTCGGGGTTGTGGGTCCGGGGCCGTCGATGTGGGGGAGGGATCAGCCAGTCCTCATTGGTGGGCAACCATGGAAGGGGCGAGGACTCCAACAAAAGAAGCGGGGGGAAACCAGCAGCCCCACTGCTGCCCCATAGCCTCCTCATAGCTGCCCCACTGCAGCCCCATAGCTGCCCCATGGCTGCCCCACTGCTGCCCCGCTGCCACCCCATAGCCACCCCACTGCTGCCCCATAGCTGCCCCACTACTGCCTCATAGTGGCCCCATAGCCTCCTCAGAGCTGCCCGATAGCTGCCTCATAGCCACCAGATAGCCGCCCCATAGCTGCTCCATAGCCTCCCCATAGCCTCCTCATAGCTGCAACACTGCTGCACCATAGCTGCTCCATGGCTGTATAATAGCCGCCCGATAGCTGCCCCACGGCTTCCCAATAGCTGCCCAATAGCTGCCCGACTACTGCCACATAGCCGCTCTATACCTGCCCAATAGCCTCCTCATAGCTGTCCCACTGCAGCCCCATACCTGCCCCATGGCTGCCCCATTGCTGCCACATAGCCACCCCACTGCTGCCCCATAGCTGCCCCACTACTGCCTCATAGCGGCCTCATAGCCTCCTCAGAGCTGCCCGATATCTGCATCACTGCTGCCTTAGAGCCGCCCCATAGCTGCCCCACTGCTGCCCCATTGCTGCCTCACTGCAGCCCCATAGCTGCCAATGGCTGCCCCATAACCTCCTCATAGCTGCCCCACTGCTGCCCCACTGCTGCCCCATAGCTGCCCCACTGCTAACTTATAGTTGCCCCACTACTGCCCCATAGCTTCCCCACTGCTGCTCCACAGCCGCCCCAAAGCCTGCTCATAGCTGCCCCACTGCTGCCCCATATCTGCCTCATGGCTGCCTCATAGCCGCACCATAGCTGCCCCACTGCTGCCCCGTGTCTGCCTCATGGCTGCCTCATAGCCGCACCATAGCTGCCCCACTGCTGTCCCATAGCTGCCCTATAGCTTCCTCGTAGCTGCCCCACTGCTGCCCCATAGATGCAAAATGGCTGCCTCATAGCCGCTCCGTAGCTGCCCCACTGCTGCCCTATAGCATTTCCGTAGCCTCTTCATAGCTGCCTCACTGCTGCCCCACAGCCACCCCATGGCTGCCTCATACCTGCCCCATAGCTGCCTCCTAGCCGCTCCATACATGCCCCATAGTCTCCCTAGAGCGTCCTCATTGCTGCCCCACTACTGCCCCATAGCTGCCCCACTACTGCGTTATTGCTGCCCCACTGCTGCCCCATAGCTGCCCCATAACGTCCTCATAGCTGCCCCACTACTGCCCCATACCTGCCTCACTGCTGCCCAATAGGTGCCCAAAGGCTGCCTAATAGCCGCCCCATAGCTGCCCCACTGCTTCCCAATAGCTGCCTTATATCTGCCCGACTGCTGCCCCATAGCTGCCTCATAGCCTCCCCATAGTCTCCTCATAGTTGCCCACACTGCTGCCCCATAGCCTCCCCATAGCTGCCTTAGCTGCCCCACTGCTGCCCCATATCTGCCCCATAGCCTCCTCAAGGCCTCCTCATAGCTAACCCATAGCTGCCTCACTCGTGCCCCATAGCTGCCTCTCTGCTGCCCCATAGCTGCCCCATAGCCTCCTCATAGCTGCCTCACTGCTGCCCCATATCTGCCCAACTTCTGCCTAATTGCTGCCTCACTGCTGCACCATAGCTGCCCCACGGCTGCCTCATAGTTGCCCCATAGCTGTCTCATAGCCACCCGATAGCTGCCTCCATAGCCTTCTCGTAGCTTCCTTACTGCTGCCCCATAGCTGCACCGTGGCTGCCCCATAGCTGCACCGTGGCTGCCTCATAGCCGTTACATAGCTGCCCCATAGCCTCCCCATAGCTTCCTCATAGCTGCCTCACTGCTACCCCATAGCTCCCTCGCTGCTTCCCCATAGGTGCCCCATGGCTACCTCATAGCTGCCCCACTGCTGTCCCATAGCTGCCCCATGGCTGCCTCATAGCCACCCCATAGCTGACCCACTGCTGCCTCATAGCCACCCCATAGCTGACCCACTGCTGCCTCATAGCTGCTCCACTACTGCCCCATAGCTGCCTCACTGGTTTCTCATACCTACCCCATGGCTGCCTCATAACCTCACCATAGCTGCCCCACTACTGCCCCGTAGCCACCCCGTCGCTGCCCCATAGCCTCCCCATACTTGCCCCATAGCTGTCTCACTGCTGCCCCATAGCTGCCCCATGGCTGCCTCATAGCCGTCCAATAGCTGCCCGACTACTGCCCCATAGCTGCCTCATAGCCTCCCCATAGTCTCCTCATAGTTGCCCACACTGCTGCCCCATAGCCTCCCCATAGCTGCCTTAGCTGCCCCACTGCTGCACCACATCTGCCCCATAGCCTCCTCATAGCTGACCCATAGCTGCTTGATAAGTGCCTCATACCTGTTCTATAACTGCCTCACTGCTGCCCCATAGCTGCCCCATAGTTTCCTCAGAGCCTCCTCATATTTGCCCCACTGCTGCCCCGTAGCTGCCTTACTACTGCCCCATACCTGCCTCACTGCTGCCCCATAGCTTCCCCGTCGCTGCCTCATAGCCGCCCCATTGCTGCCCCATGGCTTCCCAATAGCATCCTCAAAGCTGCCCCATTGCTTCCCCTTAGCTTCCTCACTGCTGCCCCATAGCTACCCCACTACTGCCCCATAGCCGCCCCGTAGCCTCAAAGCTGCCCCACTGCTGCCCCATGGCTGCCTCTTTGTTGCCCCATACCTGCCCCACTGCTGCCCTATAGCCACCCCATAGCTGCCTCACTTCTGCCCCATAACTGCCTCATATCCTCCCCATAGCCTCCTCATAGATGCCTCACTGCTACACAATAGCTGCCCCACAGCTGCCCCATAGCTGCCTCAGTGCAGCCCCACAGCTACTTTTTGTCTGCCTCAAAGATGCCCCATAGCTTCCTCATGGCCTTCCCATAGTCTCATCATAGCTGCCCCACTGCTGCCCCATAGCTGCCTTACTACTGCCCCTTGCTGCCCCAAGGCTCGCTTATAGCTACACCATAGCTGTTTCACTACTGCCACATAGCTGCCCCATGGCTGCCCCATAGCTGCTCAACTGCTGCCCCATAGTCGCCCCATAGCTGCCCCACTGCTGCCCCATACCTGCTTCATAGCCTCCCCATAGTCTCCTCCTGCTACCCCACTGCTGCTCCATAGCTGCTCCATAGCCTCTCAAGAGACTCCTCATAGCTGCCCCACTTCAGCCCCATAGCCGCCCCATAGCTGCCTCACTGCTGCCCCATTGCCACCCCATGGCTGCCTAATAGCCGCCCCATAGCTGTCCCACTGCTGCCCCATAGCTGCCTTATAGGTGCCCCACTACTGCCACATTGCCGCTCTATAGCTGCCCCATAGCCACCCCATAGCTGCCCCCATAGCCTTCTCAATAGCTTCCTTACTGCTGCCCATAGCTGCCCCACTGCTGCCCCATAGCTGCACCGTGGCTGCCCCATAGCCTCCCCATAGCCTCATCATAGCTGCCTCACTGCTACCCCATAGCTCCCTCGCTGCTTCCCCATAGCTGCCCCATAGCTGCCCCACTACTGCCCCATAGCTGCCCCACTACTGCCCCATAGCCTCCCCATAGCTGCCTTAGCTGCCCCACTGCTGCACCACATCTGCCCCATAGCCTCCTCATAGCTGACCCATAGCTGCTTGATAAGTGCCTCATACCTGTTCTATAACTGCCTCACTGCTTCCCCATAGCTGCCCCATAGCTGCCCCACTACTGCCCCATAGCTGCCCCACTACTGCCCCATAGCCTCCCCATAGCTGCCTTAGCTGCCCCACTGCTGCACCACATCTGCCCCATAGCCTCCTCATAGCTGACCCATAGCTGCTTGATAAGTGCCTCATACCTGTTCTATAACTGCCTCACTGCTGCCCCATAGCTGCCCCATAGTTTCCTCAGAGCCTCCTCATATTTGCCCCACTGCTGCCCCGTAGCTGCCTTACTACTGCCCCATACCTGCCTCACTGCTGCCCCATAGCTTCCCCGTCGCTGCCTCATAGCCGCCCCATTGCTGCCCCATGGCTTCCCAATAGCATCCTCAAAGCTGCCCCATTGCTTCCCCTTAGCTTCCTCACTGCTGCCCCATAGCTACCCCACTACTGCCCCATAGCCGCCCCGTAGCCTCAAAGCTGCCCCACTGCTGCCCCATGGCTGCCTCTTTGTTGCCCCATACCTGCCCCACTGCTGCCCTATAGCCACCCCATAGCTGCCTCACTTCTGCCCCATAACTGCCTCATATCCTCCCCATAGCCTCCTCATAGATGCCTCACTGCTACACAATAGCTGCCCCACAGCTGCCCCATAGCTGCCTCAGTGCAGCCCCACAGCTACTTTTTGTCTGCCTCAAAGATGCCCCATAGCTTCCTCATGGCCTTCCCATAGTCTCATCATAGCTGCCCCACTGCTGCCCCATAGCTGCCTTACTACTGCCCCTTGCTGCCCCAAGGCTCGCTTATAGCTACACCATAGCTGTTTCACTACTGCCACATAGCTGCCCCATGGCTGCCCCATAGCTGCTCAACTGCTGCCCCATAGTCGCCCCATAGCTGCCCCACTGCTGCCCCATACCTGCTTCATAGCCTCCCCATAGTCTCCTCCTGCTACCCCACTGCTGCTCCATAGCTGCTCCATAGCCTCTCAAGAGACTCCTCATAGCTGCCCCACTTCAGCCCCATAGCCGCCCCATAGCTGCCTCACTGCTGCCCCATTGCCACCCCATGGCTGCCTAATAGCCGCCCCATAGCTGTCCCACTGCTGCCCCATAGCTGCCTTATAGGTGCCCCACTACTGCCACATTGCCGCTCTATAGCTGCCCCATAGCCACCCTATAGCTGCCCCCATAGCCTTCTCAATAGCTTCCTTACTGCTGCCCATAGCTGCCCCACTGCTGCCCCATAGCTGCACCGTGGCTGCCCCATAGCCTCCCCATAGCCTCATCATAGCTGCCTCACTGCTACCCCATAGCTCCCTCGCTGCTTCCCCATAGCTGCCCCATAGCTGCCCCACTACTGCCCCATAGCTGCCCCACTACTGCCCCATAGCCTCCCCATAGCTGCCTCACTGCTCCCCCATAGCTGCCCCATAGCTGCCCCATAGCCTCTCGATAGCTGACCCATAGCTGCCCCATAGCCTCCTCATAGCTGCCTCACTGCTGCCTGATTGCTGCCTCACTTCTGCCCCATAGCTGCCCAATGGCTTCCTCATAGCCGCCCCATAGCTGCCCCACTGCTGCCCCATAGCTGCCTTATAGCTGCCCTACTACTGCCCCATAGCTGCCCCACTGCTGCCCAATAGCTGCCCCATAGCTTCCCCATAGCCTCCTCATACCTTTCTTTTCTCTTATTCTGGCATTCTGACATTCTGACATTCTGACATTCTGAGATACTCTCATTGTCACATTGCAACATTGTTACATTCTAATATTCTCCCATTCTGAACTTCTGGAATTATGACAACCTGCCATTGTGACATTCTCCCATTCTGACATTATGACATTCTAATATTCTCACATTCTGAACTTCTGGAATTATGACAACCTGCCATTGTGACATTCTCCCATTCTGACATTCTGACATTCTAGCATTGTGACATAGTGACATTCTGGAATTGTGACAACCTGTCATTCTGACATTCTGTCATTGTGATACTCTCACATTCTGCTATTGTGACATTCAGATATTTGGACATTCTGAAATTCTGGAATTGTGACATTCTGAAATTCTGGAAATGTGACAATCTGTCATTCTCACATTGTGACAATGCAAAATTCTGATACTGTGAAATTCTGACTCTCTCTCATTGTGACATTGTGAGATTCTCACATCGTGGCATTGTGGCATTCTCACTTTCTCACATTCTGACATGTTAACATTGTGACATTCTAACATTCTCTCATTGTGATTTTCGGCCATATTTATCATCTGACATTGTGACGTTCTGTCACAGTCATATGTTGTCATTGCGACATTCTATCTTCATGACATACTGATATTGTGACTTTGTGGCATTGTGATACACTGACATTCTGAAATTGTGGCAATCTGTCATTGTGACATACTGACATTGTGACTCTGTGACATTCTCCAATTCTGACATTCTCACATTCTGACGTTCTCACATTGTGTCATTCGGTCATTGTCATATTCTCACTTTCTGATATTCTCTCATTGTGATATCGTGACGTTGTGACAATTTGACATTCTGACATTAAGACATTCCGACATCATGAGATTCTCTCTTTCTCTCATTCTGACATTTTGACATTGTGACATTCTCACTTTCTCATATTCTGCCATTCTGATATTCTGGCATTGTGACATTCTGAGATACTCACATTGTAACATTGTGACATTGTGACATTCTAATATTCTCACCTTCTGAAGTTCTGGCATTATGACAATCTGCCATTGTGATATTCTCACTTTCTGATATTATGACATTCTAGCGTTGTGACATAGTGAAATTGTGACATTGTGACATTCAGACATGTTGACATTCTGAAATTCTGGAATTGTGACAACCTGTCATTCTCACATTGTGACAATGCAACATTCTGATATTGTGACATGATGACATTGTGACACTGTGACATTCTGAAATTCTAACTCTCCCTCATTCTGACCTTCAGACATTCTCACATTGTGACATTGTGACATTGTAAAACTCTGACTCTCTCTCATGGTGACATTCAGACATTCACACATTTTGACATTCTGACATTCTGGCATTCTGACATTCTCACAATGTGTCATTCGGTCATTGTCATATTCTCACTTTCTGATATTCTCTCATTGTGATATTGTGACGTTGTGACAATTTGACATTCTGACGTTAAGACATTCTGACATCATGACATTCTCTCTTTCCCTCATTCTGACATTTTGACATTGTGACATTCTGAGATACTCTCATGGTGACATTGTGACATTGTGGCATTCTAATATTCTCACCTTCTGATGTTCTGGCATTATGACAATCTGCCATTGTGATGTTCTCACCTTGTGACATTGTGACATTCTAGCATTTTGACAATGCGTCATTCTGACGTTGTGACATAGTGACATTCTGGAATTTGGAAAATCTTTCATTCTGACATTCTGTCATTGTGACATTCTCAGAATCTGACATTGTGACATTCTGATATTTTCACATTCTGAAATTCTGTAATCGTGACAATCTGTCATTCTCCCATTGTGGTATTTGTGACGTTCTTACACTGTTACATATTGATATTCTGACATTGAGACATTGCGACATTGTGACATAGTGATATTCTGTCATTCTGACATTTTGACATTCTCACATTCTCACTTTCTTACATTGTGACACTCGGTCATTGTGATATTCTCTCTTTTTCATCTCCTCTTATTGTGACTTTTTGACACAGTCATATTCCCTAATCTTGTAGTTGTGACACAGTGAAGATTTGACATTCTGACATTAAGACACTCTGACATCATGACATTCTCACTTTCTCCCATTCTGACATGTTGACATTGTTGCATTCTAACATTCTCTCATTGCTATATTCTGACATATTTCTATTCTGTCATTGTGACATTCTCTCACAGACACATGCTGCCATTTTGACATTCTATCGTTGTGACATTCTGACATTGTGACATTCTGAGATACTCTCATGGTGACATTCTGACATTCTAATTGTATGGGAACTGTTGAATCATGGCCTGAACCACTGATTGATCACCTGAGGCAAGCCCTGAGTCAGCTGCAGGGGCACAAGTGAGTGTGATTGGAAGGGGTGGAGTTTGACTCCACCTCTGCCAAGACCCCATTTAAGGGCTGACCTCCAGCAGGGAAGGTTCTCTTGTTAGAGATCCCTCCCTTTTGGAGTTATTAGCGAGCCTCAACCATCATCACGGTGAGCTCCTCTCTTTTATTCTTGTTTGTATACCATTTTCTTAAGCCTACCTAAAATATACCGCCTTTCGCACAATTTCCATGGAGTGCTTTTTTGGGGGTTATTTGCTAATAATACTAATATTCTGACTTTCTCACATCGAGACATTCAGTCACTGTCATAATTCTCACTTTCTGATATTCTCTTACTGTGCTATTGTGGCATTGTGACAAGTTGACATTCTGACTTCATGACATTCTCTCTTTCCCTCATTCTGACATTGTGACATTGTCACGTTCTGACATTCGGTCGTTGTGATATTCTCACTTTTTCATATTCTCTCTTTGTGACATTGTGACACAGTCATATTCCCTGATTTTGTAATTCTGATATTCTGACGTTCTGACATTCTGACATTCTCACAATGTGTCATTCATTCATTGGCATATTCTCACTTTCTGATATTCTCTCATTGTGATATTGTGACTTTGTGACAATTTGACATTCTGACATCATGACATTCTCTCTTTCCCTCATTCTGATATTCTGACATTGGGACATTCTCACTTCCTCGTATTCTGACATTCTGATCTATCAATAATCTGTAATTGCGACATTCTCTCATTGTGGCATTGTGACATTCTCTCATTCTGACACTGAAATTCTGAGATTTGTGATATTGTGACGTTCTCATACTGTGACATTCAGGCACTCTCACATTGGTTCATTCTGACATTCTGACGTTATGACATTTTGATGTTGTGACATTCACTCACTCCCATTCTGGCGTTTTCACATTCTGACATTCTCACAATCTGGCATTCTAAAATTGTGGCCATCTCTCATTGTGACATTCACTCATTCTCACATTCTGATAGTTTGACAGTCTCTCTTGGTGACATTTTGAGGTTCTCTCGTTGTGACATTGTGATATTCTGACCTTCTGATGTTCTGACATTTTGACATTATAGCATTGTGACACTCTGACATTCTCTCCTTGTGACATTCTGACATTCCGATATTTTGACTTTCTCTCATTACCACATTCTGACATTCTGAAACTGTGGGAATCTGGAATTCTGACATTCTGTCATTGTGATATTTGGACTTTGTGACATTTTGACATTTTGAAGTTCTGACATTCTGAGATACTCTCATTGTGACACTGTGACATTGTCATTCACTTGGTGTTATTATCTCTCATTGTGACGTTGTGACATTTTGATATTCCCCGATTTTCTAATTGCGACATTCTGACATTCGGTCATTGTGATGTTCTCACTTTTTCATATTCTCTCATTGTGACGTTTTGACACAGTGTCACGCTCCAAAATAAAGGAGGGAGACGAGGTTCTTTATATGTATGTGTATACCCGATGGTGAGATTAAAAGGCAATGGTTCAAATGTTAGCCCATAAAATAAATCAACAGGAGTAGTACTTTCGGTGCCATACAAGTATTATTGTCCTTTGTGATGATCAGCTTCTCCAAGCAGTTGTCAATTAGAGTCTTCTAGCCAGAAAGACCTCATGAAGCAAGCTTTAAGACAACAAAAGTAAAAAACAGTTGCTGTCTTTCACACACAGTCATATTCCCTGAATTTTAATTGGGAGGTTGTGACGATTTGACATTCTGACATTAAGACATTCTGACATCATGACATTCTCCCTTTCTCACATTCTGACATGTTGACATTGTGACATTCTAATATTCTCTCATTGTGACATTGTGACATTCTGACATTCTTATATTCTCACATTCTGATGTTCTGGCATTCTGACAATCTGCCATAGTGACATTCTGACATTGTGATATTGTGATATTATGACATTGTGGCTTTGTGACTTTGTGATATTCTCGCAGTGTCAAATTCTGTGATTCTGACATTCTGACATTGTGACATCGTGGCATTTTGGGAATCTGGCATAGTGATATTGTGATATTCTCACATTTTGCCATTCTGACATTCTGACAATCTGATATTGTGACATTCTCAGATTGTTACATTGCTGCGTTCTGAAATTCTCTCATTGTGACATTCTGAAGTTGTGAAATTCTGACATTATGATGTGATGTCTTTGTTACATTCTGAGATTGTGCCAATGTTACATTCTTATATTCAGATACATTGTGACATTCTCAACTTAGGACACTCTGATATTCTTGCATTCTGACGTTGTGACGTTCTGACATTCTGAAATTCGGACATTCTCACATAATCACATTCTGACATCATTTCGTTCTCACATTCTGACATTCTGTTATTCTGACATTCTCATATTCTCACTTTGTGACATTGTGACGTTCTGACATTCTCACGTACTGACATTCTGAAAATGCCACCTTCTGACATTGTGACACTGTAATATTCTGACAGTGAAATTTTTACATTCTTGTATTGTGACAGTCTTTCATTTTTGCATTGTGACATTCTGACACTGTGACATTTTTAGATTCTCACATTGTGATATTTTGGCATTGTGAAATTCTAACCTTGTGACACTGACATTCTGACATTGTGATACTTTGATATTGTGACTGTCACATTCTGACACCGTTAGGGTAGGGTTAGGATTAGGTTTAAGGGGTAGGGTAGGGATGGGGTAGGGTTAGGGTTAGATAATGGTTAGGGTAAGTATTAGGGTCAGGGTTAAGGGTAGGGTGTGAGATAGGGTTAGGGTTTTAGGGTTAGGGTAGGGTTAGGGTTAGGTTTTGGGTCGATCAATAGGGTTAGGGTTAGATTAGGGTAGGGTTAGGGTAAGTGTAGGGTAAGGGTTAGGGGTTAAGGTTAGGGGTTAGGGGTTAGGGTCAGGGGTTAGGTTTAAGGATAGGGTCAGGGTTAGGGTTAGAATTAGGGTAGGGTTAGGTTTAGGGTAAGTGTTAGGGTTAGGGTAGGGTAAGGGTTACGGTTAGGTTAGATTAGGGTTAGGGTTAGGGTTGGGTAAGGGTTAGGGGTAGGATTACGGGTAGGGTTAGTGTTACAGTTAGGGTCCATCAATAGGGTTAGCAAAGGGTTAGGGTTTAGGGTTAGGGTTAGGTGTTAGGGTTAGGGGTTAGGGTTAGGGTAGAACTAGGGTCCATCAATAGGGTTAGGGTAGGGTTAGGGTTAAGGGTTAGGGTAGGGTTAGAGATAGGTAAGGGTTAGGGTAAGGGTTAGGGTTAGGGATAGGGTAAGGGTTAGGGTTAGGGTAGGGCTAGGGTTAGGGATATGTAAGGGTTAGGGTAAGGGTTCGTGTAGGGTTAGGGGTAGGGGTATGGGTAGGGTTAGGGTAGGGTTAGGGTTAGGGTTGGATTAGAATTTTCGATAAGGGTTAGGGTTAGGAGTTAGGGTCAGTGTCAGGGTTAGGGCTTAGCGTTAGGGATAGGGTAAGAGTTAGGGTAGGGTTAGTGTTAGGGTTAGAGTTAGGGTAAGGGTAGGGTTAGGGTAGGTTTAGGGTTAGTTTAGGGTTTGGGTTAAGGGTTAGGGGTTAGGGCTAGGATAGGGTTAGGTCTAGGGTAGGGCTAGGGTAGGGTTAGGGGTTTGTGTTAGGGTTAGGGGCAGGGTTAGGTTTAGGATTAGGGTAGGGTTTGGGTTAGGTAAGGGTTAGGGTTAGGGCTTATGGGTTGGGGTTAGGGGTTAGAGTCACGGTTAGGGTAGGGTTAGGTTAGGGTTAGGGTTAGTGTTAGGGTTATGGTTAGGGGTTAGGGTAAATGTTAGGGTAGGGTTAGGGTTAAGGGTTAGGGTAGGGTTAGGGTTAGGTAAGGGTTAGGGTTGGGGTTAAGGAGGGTTAAGGGTAGGGTTTGAGTCAGGGGTAGGGTAGGGTTAGGGTTAGGGTAGGGTTAGGGGTTAGTGTTTGGGTAGAATTAGGGTTAGATTTGAGGGTTAGTGTAGGGTTAGGGTTAGGTAAGGGATAGGGTTAGGGTTAGGTGTTAGGGTAGGGTTAGGGATAGGTAAGGGTTAGGGTCAGGGATAGGGTTAGCGTCAGTGTTACGGTTAGGGTATGGTTAGGGTTAGGGCAGGGTTAGGGTAGGGCTAGGGTTAAGGGTTAGGGTTAAAATTAGGGGTTAGGGGTTAGGGCTAGGGTAGGGTTAGGGGTTAGTGTGAGGGTTAGGGGCAGGGTTAGGGTTAGGGTAGGGTTGGGGTTAGGGGCAGGGTTAGGTTTAGGATTAGGGTAGGGTTTGGGTTAGGTAAGGGTTAGGGTTAGGGCTTATGGGTTGGGGTTAGGGTTTAGGGTTACGGTTAGGGTAGGGTTAGGTTAGGGTTAGGGTTAGGGTTAGGGTTATGGTTAGGGGTTAGGGTAAATGTTAGGGTAGGGTTAGGGTAAATGTTAGGGTAGGGTTAGGGTTAAGGGTTAGGGTAGGGTTAGGGGTTAGTGTGAGGGTTAGGGGCAGGGTTAGGGTTAGGGTAGGGTTGGGGTTAGGGGCAGGGTTAGGTTTAGGATTAGGGTAGGGTTTGGGTTAGGTAAGGGTTAGGGTTAGGGCTTATGGGTTGGGGTTAGGGTTTAGGGTTACGGTTAGGGTAGGGTTAGGTTAGGGTTAGGGTTAGGGTTAGGGTTATGGTTAGGGGTTAGTGTAAATGTTAGGGTAGGTTTAGGGTTAAGGGTTAGGGTAGGGTTAGGGTTAGGTAAGGGTTAGGGTAGGGTTTGAGTCCGGGGTAGGGTAGGGTTAGGTTTAGGGTAGGGTTAGGGTTTAGTGTTAGGGTAGAATTAGGGTTAGATTTGAGGGTTAGTGTAGGGTTAGGGTTAGGTAAGGGATAGGGTTAGGGTTAGGTGTTAGGGTAGGGTTAGGGTAGGGTTAGGGATAGGTAAGGGTTAGGGTCAGGGATAGGGTTAGGGTCAGTGTTAGGGTTAGGGTATGGTTAGGGTTAGGGCAGGGTTAGGGTAGGGCTAGGGTTAAGGGTTAGGGTTAAAATTAGGGGTTAGGGGTTAGGGCTAGGGTAGGGTTAGGGGTTAGTGTGAGGGTTAGGGTCAGGGTTAGGGTTAGGGTAGGGTTGGGGTTAGGGGCAGGGTTAGGGTTAGGGCTTAGGGGTTGGGGTTAGGGGTTAGGGTCACGGTTAGTGCAGGGTTAGGGTTAGTGTTAGGGTAAGGGTTAGGGTAGGGTTAGGGGTTAGGGTAGGGTTAGTTTTAGTGTTAGTGTTATGGTTAGGTAAGGGTTAGGGGTTAGGGTAAATGTTAGGGTAGTGTTAGGGTTAGGGTAGGGTTAGGGTTAGGTAAGGGTTAGGGTAAGGTTAGGGTCAGGGTTAAGGGTAGGGTTTGAGTCAGGGTTAGGTTTAGGGTAGGGTTAGGGGTTACTCTTAGGGTAGAATTAGGGTTAGATTTGAGGGTTAGTGTAGGGTTAGGGTTAGGTAAGGGATAGGGTTAGGGTTAGGGGTTAGGGTAAGTGTTAGAGTAGGGTTAGGGTTAAGGGTTAGGGTAGGGTTAGGGATAGGTAAGGGTTAGGTTCAGGGTTAGGGTTAGGGTCAGTGTTAGGGTTAGGGTATGGTTAGGGTTAGGGCAGGGTTAGGGTAGGGCTAGGGTTAAGGGTTAGGGTTAAAATTAGGGGTTAGGGGTTAGGGCTAGGGTAGGGTTAGGGGTTAGTGTTAGGGTTAGGGGCAGGGTTAGGGTTAGGGCTTAGGGGTTGGGGTTAGGGTTTAGGGTCACGGTTAGTGCAAGGTTAGGGTTACTGTTAGGGTAAGTGTTAGGGTAGGGTAAGGGGTTAGGGTAGGGTTAGTTTTAGTGTTAGTGTTATGGTTAGGTAAGGGTTAGGGGTTAGGGTAAATGTTAGGGTAGTGTTAGGGTTAGGTAAGGGTTAGGGTAGGGTTAGGGTCAGGGTTAAGGGTAGGGTTTGAGTCAGGGTTAGGTTTAGGGTAGGGTTAGGGGTTACTGTAAGGGTAGAATTAGGGTTAGATTTGAGGGTTAGCGTAGGGTTAGGGTTAGGTAAGGGATAGGGTTAGGGGTTAGGGTAAGTGATAGAGTAGGGTTAGTGTTAAGGGTTAGGGTAGGGTTAGGGATAGGTAAGGGTTAGAGTAAGGGTTAGGGTCAGGGATAGGGGTAGGGTCAGTGTTAGTGTTAGGGTATGGTTAGTATAAGGGGTATGGTTAGGGTTAGGGCAGGGTTAGGGTTAGGGTAGGGTTAGGGTTAGGGGTTAGGGTTAAAATTAGGGGTTAGGGCTAGGGTAGGGTTAGGGCGAGGATATTGCTAGGGTAGGGTTAGGTGTTAGGGGCAGGGTTAGGGTTAGGGTGGGGTTAGGGCTTAGGAGTTAGGGTTAGGGCTTAGGGTTTGGGGTTAAGGGTTAGGGTAGGGTTAGGGTAGGGTTAGGTTTAGTGTTAGGGTTATGGTCAGGTAAGGGTTAGGGTAAGGGTTAGGGGTTAGGGTAAATGTTATGGTAGTGTTAGGGTAGTGTTAGGGTTAGGGTAGGGTTAGGGTCAGGGTTAGGGTTAGGGTACGGTTAGGGTAAGTGTTATGGTTAGGGTAGGGTTAGGGGTAGGTTTTGGGTCCATCAATAGGGTTAGGGTTAGTTTAGATTAGGGTTAGTGTTAGGGTTAGGGTTTCGGGTTAGGGTAGGGTTAGGGTTAGGGGTTAGGGTTAGGGTAGGGTTAGGGGTTACGTTAAGGGTTAGGGTTAGGGGTTAGGGTCAGGGTAAGTGTTAGGGTTAGAGTTAGGGTAGTGTTTGGTTTAGGGTAAGGGTTAGGATAGGGTTAGGGTTGGGTTAGGGTTAGGGTAGGGTTAGGGTTAGGGGTTAGGGGTTGGGGTTAGGGGTTAGGGTCACGGTTAGTGCAGGGTTAGGGTTAGTGTTAGGGTAAGGGTTAGGGTAGGGTTAGGGGTTAGGGTAGGGTTAGTTTTAGTGTTAGTGTTATGGTTAGGTAAGGGTTAGGGGTTAGGGTAAATGTTAGGGTAGTGTTAGGGTTAGGTAAGGGTTAGGGTAGGGTTAGGGTCAGGGTCAGGGTTAAGGGTAGGGTTTGAGTCAGGGTTAGGGTTAGCATAGGGTTAGGGTAGGGTTAGGTGTTAGGGTAGGGTTTTGGTTAGTGTTAGGGTTATGGTTAGGTAGGGGTTAGGGTTAGGGTTAGGGGTTAGGGTAAGTGTTAGGGTAGGTTTAGGGTTAAGGATTAGGGTAGAGTTAGGGTTAGGTAAGGGTTAGGGTATGGTTAGGATCAGGGTTAAGTGTAGGGTTAGGGTTAGGGTAGAATTAGGGTTAGATTTGAGGGTTAGTGTAGGGTTAGGGTAGGGTTAGGGGTTAGGGTAAGGGTTAGGGTTGGATTAGAATTTACGGTAAGGGTTAGGGTTAGGGGTTTGGGTCAGTATTAGGGTTAGGGGTTAGGGTTAGGGATAGGGTAAGAGTTAGGGTAGGGTTAGGGTAGGGTTAGAGTTAGGGTAGGGTTAGTGTTAGGGTTAGGGTACGTTTAGGGTTTGGGTAAGGGTTAGGGTGAGGGTTGGTGTTAGGGTAGGATTAGGGTTAGGTTCAGGGTTAGGGTAGTGTTAGGGTTTAGGGTTAGGGTTAGGGTATGGTTAGGGGTGAGGGTTGGGGTAAGGGTTAGGTTAGGGTTAGGGTTAGGGGGTTAGAGTTAGGGGATTAGTGTTAGGGTTAGGGGTTAGGGTTAGGGTTAGGGTGAGGGTTGGTGTTAGGGTAGGATTAGGGTTAGGTTCAGGGTTAGGGTAGTGTTAGGGTTCAGGGTTAGGGTTGTGGTAAGGTTTAGGGGATTAGTGTTAGGGGTTAGGGTAGGGTTAGGTTTAGGATTGGGATTAGGTTTAGGTTAGGGTTATGGTTAGGGTTAGGATAGGGTTAATGTAGGGTTAGGGTTAGTGATAGAGTAAGACTTAGGGTTAGGGTTATGGTAAGAGTTAGGGATTGGGATACGGTTAGATTTAGGGTTAAGAATAGGGTTCGGGTTTGATTAGGGTTAGGGTTAGTGTTAGGAATCAATTTGGAGGAAGGAAAAGGTTTAGGAATTGGTTCATTGTTAGGGTTAGTCTTCAAGTTAGTAATAGAGTAAGGGTTAGTGTTCGGGTTAGGAATAGGGTTCTGAATAGGGCGAGGTTTGGGAATAGGATGAAGTTTAGGGTTAGGGTTCGGGTCAGATTTAGCACTATGTTTCAGGTTCCTTTTAGGTTTAGTGATAAGGATTAGGGGTACGTTTAGGTATTGTACAATGCTAAGTGTTAGCTTCTGGGTGGGGGTTGGGGTTTGTCATGGTTTTATGATTTTTTGGTACTGGTATTCCACATCATAACATCATGTATTGCATTAGGAGTTGAAGAGCTAATACTCCAGCTCCATAGATCATTGATAATTCCAGGTATACCTGTCTGAGAAGAGAAGAAGCACTACGTTCCCCAGAGGACTTTGCGATGCTTTGTATTTTTACGTGTTTTCCGCTCAGAGGGAACAGATAAAAACCCTCAGCGGTCACGGGACACTCTCTTTCCTTCGGGATCGACTCAGCAGTGGGTGCTCGCTGCCGTATCGCCTTCAGCGTTAGCGTAAGGCCTTCGGTTTATCGGACACTCTCTCTTGCTCATTTTGTTTGATTCATTAGCCTCAATTCCAATTACATTGTATTATATTGTGTTATTTTGTTTTCTAATATCTTATTTAGTAAATTAGCTTTCCTCCTCAGATCGTTGCCGCTGTTTTGTTTCTAGGCCCATCTCCCTTTTCCCTTTTCCCTTTTTCCTTGCCCTTTCCTGGGGCGTGGGTCCGTGGGTCCCCGCAGCAATCGTCACGGAACCGGGCCGATCCAGCCCGGTAAACCGTTGACAGGGTTAGATTAAGGGTGAGGGTTAGGATTAGGACTAGATTTAGGATTAGGTTTAGGAATAGGTTTTCTTTGATTGTTAGAGTGAGAGAAAGGTTAGGCCTTGGGTTTGTTTTTGGAATAGTTTTGGGTTTCAGAATAGGAATTGGGTTAGTATTTGGAATCTGTTTTGGTTTAGTATTAGTGTTAGGGTCAGGGTTAGAAGTTAGGTGATGGCTGTGGTAATCTAATGCTTTGTGTTAGGCTTAGGGTTGGGCTTAAATTTGGGGTTGGTTTTAAGGTCCCATTTAGATTTCAGGTAGAATTGGAGTTAAATTAAGGTAACGGTTAGGATTAGATTTAGGGTTCTGATAAGGGTTAGGTTAGGGTTAGGGTTTGGTTCCAAGTTGTTTTTAGGGTTAGGGTTAACGTTAGGTTTCAGGATAGGGTTAGGAATATAGCTAGGTGTTAGGTAAGGTTTAGTCCTGGGGTTTCAGTTCGGGTTAGGTGAAGCGTTAGTTTTACAGTTAGAAGACATGTTAGGGTTAGGGTTAGGTTTTGGTGTAGATTTAGGTTTAGGGTAAGGGTTAGGGATGTAGATGAAGGTTTAGTGGAAGGGGTAGGGTTCTCTTTAGTTTTAGGACCAGGGAGGGGTCCTAAAAGGGCCTTGGCTAAGGGTGAGTTTTAGTATTTGATTTAGCGTTGCGTTCAGGTCTAGGTTAGTTTGAGTGTCAGGCTGAGAGAAGGGGTAGGCCTTGGGTTTGGTTCTGGCTTAGTGTTAGGTTTAGGAATAGGAATAGTTTTGGTGTTTGGATTGGGAGTGCAGCCCCATAGCTACCTTTTGGCTGCCACATAGCTGCCCCATACCTTCCCCATAGCCATCCCATAGCCGCATCATAGCTGCCCCACTGGTGCCCCATAGCTGCCTCGATGTGGCCCCATAGCTGCCCAACTGCTGCCTTATGGCTGCCCCATGGTTGCCTCATAGCCGTACCATAGCTGCCCCATAGCCTCCCCATAGCTTCCTCATAGCTACCCCATAGCTGCCTCACTGCTGCTCCATATCTGCCCAACTACTGTCCCATAGCTGCCCCACTGCAGCCCCATAGCTGCCCCATAGCCTCCCCAGAGACTCCTCATAGCTGCCCCACTTCAGCCCCATAGCCGCCCCATAGCTGCCTCAATGCTGCCCCATTGCCACCCCATGGTTGCCTAATAGCCGCCCCATAGCTGCCTTATAGGTGCCCCACTACTGCCACATTGCCGCTCTGTAGCTGCCCCATAGCCATTCCATAGCTGCCACATAGCTGCATCACTGCTGCCCCATAACCTCCCCATAGCCTCCTCATAGCTGCCTCACTGCTGCCCCATATCTGCCCAACTTCTGCCTAATTGCTGCCTCCCTGCTGCCCCATAGCTGCCCCACAGCTGCCTCCTAGTTGCCCCATAGCTGTCTCATAGCCACCCGATAGCTGCCCCCATAGCCTACTCGTAGCTTCCTTACTGCTGCCCCATAGCTGCACCGTGGCTGCCCCATAGCTGCACCGTGGCTGCCTCATAGCTGTCCCGTAGCTGCCCCATAGCCTCCCCATAGCCTCCTCATAGCTACCTCACTGCTACTCCATAGTTCCCTCGCTGCTTCCCCATAGCTGCCCCATGGCTACCTCATAGCTGCCCCATAGCTGCCCCACTACTGCCCAATAGCCACCCCATAGCTGCCTCACTGCAGCCCCATAGCTACATTTTGTCTGCCTCAGAGCTGCCCCATCGCTTCCCCATGGCCTTCCCATAGCCTCGTCATAGCTGCCAAACTGCTGGCCCATAGCTGCCTTACTACTGCCCCATAGCTGCCCCACTACTGCCCCATAGCCTCCCGATAGCTGCCCCATGTCTGCCTCATCGCCGCCCCATAGCTACCCCATAGCCTCTTGATAGCTGCCCCATAACTGCCCCTCGGCTGACCCATAGCTGCCCCATAGCCTCCTCATAGCTGCCTCAATGCGGCCCCATAGGTGCCTCACTTCTGCCCCATAGCTGCCCCATGGCTTCCTCATATCTGACCCATATCTGACCCATAGCTGCCCCATAGGTGCCTCACTGCTGCCCCATAGCTGCCCCATGACTTCCTCATATCTGACCCATATCTGACCCATAGCTGCCCCACAGGTGCCTCACTGCTGCCCCATAGCTGCCCCATGGCTTCCTCATATCTGACCCATAGCTGCCCCATAGCTGCCTCACTTCTGCCCCATGTTTGCTCTATAACTACCCATGGCTGCCCTATAGCTGCACCATAGCTGCCCTGTAGTTGCCCCATAGCTGCCTCATAGTTGCTGCATAGCTGCCCCACATCCCCGCCCCACATCTCTGCCCCACACGTGTGTCTTGCAGCATCCTGCAGAAGGAGTTGGATAAAATTGCTGAGATCAAATCACTGCTGGAGGAGCAGCGCATCAGTACGGCCCCATAGTGTGACCCACAACTGCCCCCGATTCCTCTGCATCCCCCCCCATTTCACCCCCCCATATCCTCCCCCATATCCTTCCCCTTTACCCCCCTCATACCTCCCCCATATCCCCCCCATCTCACCCCATATCCCCCTCATCATTTCACCCCATCCCCCCATAATTTCACCCCCTGTCTCCCCCCAGCGGTGGAGATGGTGGGCGTTTACAGTGACGCGGATCCCCCCCAGAAGCCGATGCGTGTCAGGGTTCTGATGACGCTGCTGCAGCAATCCGCCATGACGCTGCCCCTCTGGATCGGGAAACCCAGCGACAAGTGGGTCCCGCCCCATAGCGCCGCGTTTTGCTCCATAGCGCAGCTCCCTGCCCCATAGTGCCGCCTCCCTCCCCATCGAGCCAAGCCCCGCCCCTTTTCGCTCTTGCTTCCTGGTTGTCACGCCCCTCGTTCTAAGCCCCGCCCCCTATCGTTCCCGCTTCTCGTTAAAGCCCCGCCCCTCATTGAAGCCCCACCCCCACAGCCATGACGCTGTCCCTACGGATTGGGAAACCCGGGGACAAGTGGGTCTTGCCCCATAGTACCCTGTTGTGCCCCATAGCGCAGCTCCCTGCCCCATAGAGCCAAGCCCCGCCCCTCACTGAAGTCCCGCCCCTTTCTTTCCTGGTTCCCTGCCCCTTTCTTTCCATAGGCTTACCACTACCACTCCCGCTAAGCCCCACCCCCTGCCCCCCAATAGGCCACCCCTCCTCCTCCGCTTCTCCCCCTTTCCCTCATAGGCCGCCTGTTCTTCCTACTCCCAGCCCCCTTCCCCCGATCGGCCGTGTGCTCGCTCTAAGCCCCGCCCCCTCGCCCTGATAGGCTGCCGCCGCTGTGCGGGGCGGTGCCCGCGTGCGGGGACTATGTGGCGTGGCCGCGGGACAAAGTGGCCGCGCGTCAAAGCCGTGGATGGCGACGAGCAGTGGATCCTGTCTGAGGTCGTCAGCTACAGCCACGCGCCAACAAGTGGGGCGATATGGGGTGATAGGGGGGCGGTCTGGGGTGATATTGGGAGATATGGGGTGAAATAGGGGCAATAGGGGGTGGTATGGGGCGATAGGGGGCAGTATGGGGCAATGTGGGGTGATATAGGAGCAATGTGGGATGATATGGGGAGATATGGGGAGATAATGGGGAGATATGGGGTGAAATAGGGGCAATAGGGGGTGGTATGGGCGATATGGGGCAGTATGGGGCGATATGGAGATGATATGGGGCGATATGGGGAGATAATGGGGAGATATGGGGTGAAATAGGGGCAATATGGGACGATAAGGGGTGAAATGGGGCAGTATGGGGCGATATGGGGGTGGTAGGGGGTTTTATGCGGTGATAAGAAGCGATATGGGGCGATATGGGGTGATCGGGGGCAATATCGGGGCCATAGGGAGTGATATGGGGGGAGATATTGGGGCAATATGGGGTGATATGGGGTGATATGGAGTGATATTGGGGGATGTGGAGTGAAATAGGGGTGATAGGAGGTGATATAGGGGGCAATATGGGGTGATATAGGAGCAATATGGAATGATATGGGGTGATATGGGCCGATATGGGGTGACATAGGGGTGATAGTGGGTGATGGGGTGATATAAGGGAAGTGTGGGGCAAATTGGGTGGTATGGGGTGATAAGGGGTGATATGGGGCAGTAAGGGGTAATATGGGGTGATATGGGGTGATACGAAGTCATATAGGGTGAAATAGGGGCGACATGGGGTTAGGTTTGGGGTTAACATTGCGGTGACGCCTTTGTGCCCCCAGGTACGAGGTGGATGACATGGATGAGGAGGGCAAAGAGTGAGTGCCCCACAACTGCCCCACAGCTGCCCCTTCAAACCCCCACAGCCCCATCTCTGCCCCATAGCTCCCCCATATCTCCCTATATCTCCCCGTATCTCCCCATATCACCCCTTATCATATCTCTTATCTCTTCCCCTGCAGACAGCACACACTGAGCTGGCGCCACGTGATCCCACTGCCCCTGTGCCCCCATATCACCCCATATCTCCCCATATCACCCCATATCTTATCTCTTATCTCATCCCCCGCAGACAGCACACACTGAGCCAGCGCCGTGTGATCCCGCTGCTGCAGTGGAAGGCAAACCCAGAGACGGACCCCGAAGCGCTGTTCCAGCGGTATAGGGCTCGTGCTGGCCCTATACCCGCAGACCACCTGCTTCTACTGCGCCCTCATCCACGTGCCCCCGCAGGCGGATATGACCCCGAACCCACAGCACAAAGCACGGCCCCAAAAGGGCAGGGACTCACCCCAATACCCGGCCCAAAAGAGCAGGAACTGACCCCAAAACCCAGCCCCAAAACGTACTGCCCTGACCCCAAACCCACAGCACAAAACCCCCACCCCAAAAACACCACCCTGCCCCAAACCCACAGCACAGAACCCGGCCCCAAAAGGGCACGAACGGACCCCATAACCCAGCCCTATAAAGTCGATATCTGACCCCAAAACTCAGCGCCAAAATCCTGCAATTCCTCCCCAGAATCTCCATTATCAGCCCCAGAATCCCATTATTTCCCCCAAATGTCAGCCCCAAATCCCATTAGTTCCCCCATGACCCAACAATTTTCCCCCGACCCCATAATTCCCCCCCATGACCCTATAATTTCCCCCCCCAACCCCATCAATTCCCCCCTGTGACCCCATTACTTCACCTCCTGACCCTGTTACTTCCCCTATTCCCCCCGACCCTATAATTGCCCTAGAACAGCCGCAGGACGATTCCTCGGTGCTGTTTGAGGTCACATCAGCCCAACCCCATTACTTTCCCCCCCGTCCCCATAATTCACCTGTTCCCCCCGTGACCCCATTAATTTCCCCTCTGACCCTATTAGTTCCCCTGTTCCCCCCCCAACCCTTTAAATTCCCCCTGACCCCATAATTCCCCCTGACCCCATTGCTTTCCTCCCGACCCCATAAATTCCCCCTGACCCCATAATTGCTCTATAACAGCCGCAGGATGATTCCTCGGTGCTGTTTGAGGACACGTTGTATGCTGACGGATATTCATCGCCACTCAACGTCGCACAGCGCTACGTTGTGGCCTGCAGGGACACCAAGAAGAAGCGACCCCGTGGGGCCGTTTTGGGGCCGTTCCAGGATTTGGGTTTTTTGGGGTCATTAGGGCCGATTTACGGTCACTTTGGGGTCACTCTGGAGCCCTTTGGGGTGCAGTGCTGCGTCGTGGCCTGCAGAGACACCAAGAAGTGACCCCATAGGGGATTTGATATGGTCCTTATGGGGTCGTTATAGGGTTTTGGGGTCACTTTGGGGTCATTTTGGGGCCCTTTGGGGCACAGCGCTTCCAAGAAGTGTTGGAAGTAATCTGGGATATTTGGGGTCATTTTGCGTCATTTTTGGGGTCGCATCGGGGTCACTTCGGGTCATTGCACGTTGGGGCGTGGCTCGAATGCGAGGCTTAACGTTGGCCACGCCCACTCGCTTCCCACTGGCTTCCGGTTTCCCACTTCCAGGCGTGCTTCCGCCTCCTTACCCACAATGCCCCGCTCGCTGCCGGAAATCCGCGCTCCCAGAAGTTTCAGTCATTTCCGGTCATCGTGCCTCGTTCCAGTGGCACTGTTCCGCCTCGCTACCCCACACCCCGCCCTTTCCGCTGCCGATCTGTGCTGTGATTGGCCGAGCTGTGCCGTGGGGCCGGAAGCGGCCGCATGGTGGAAGCGGAGCTGGAAGCAGAGCACGTGGTCAGTGGCAGGGCGGGAGGGGCGGTTATGGGGCCGGGGTCAGGTTATGGGGTTATGGGGCAGGGATTTGGGGCTGGGGTCGTGGGTGTGGGGTCCAGGCTTGGGGCAGAGCTGTGGGGCAGAGTTGTGGGTCCAGGTGCACTGATTGGGGCAGAGCTGTTGGATGCGGGACTGAGCTGTGGGGTGGATCTGTGGGGCAGAGCTGTGGCGGTTGGGGGGCGGAGGTGTGGTGCAGGTATGAGCAGATGTGGGGCTCAGATGCGGGGCTGAGCTGCGGGATGTGAGGCTGATCCATGGGGCAGAGCTGTGGAATGTGGGGCTGATCTGTGGGGCAGGTAGGTATGTGGGGCAGAGCTGTGGGATGTGGGGCAGGTATGTGCAGATTGGGGTTGAGCCGTGGGGCTGAGGTGTGGGATATGGGGCAGCACTATGGGGCTGAGTTGTGGGGTTGAGGCGTGGGGCAGGGCTGTGGGATGTGGGGCAGATCTGTGGGTCCAGGTGTGGGGTTTGGGGCAGATGTGTGGGGCAGAGCCACAGGGCTGAGCTCTGGGGCCAGGTGTGGGGTGAGGGGCTGAGCTGTGGTGCAGAGCTGAGGGATGTGGGGCTGAGCTGTGGGTCCAGGTGTGGGGTTTGGGGCAGATGTGTGGGGCAGAGCCACAGGGCTGAGCTCTGGGGCCAGGTGTGGGATGAGGGGCTGAGCTGTGGGATGTGGGGCTGAGCTGTGTGGCCAGGGGATGAGGGGCAGAGATGTGGGGCAAATGTGTGGGATGTGGGGCAGCGCTGTGGGGCTGAGCTGTGGTGTGGATGTTTGGGGTGAAGGTGTGGGGCATAGTTATGCCCCACAGAGGTGCTCCCGCAGGAGGTGGAGGAGATGCAGCGGCGGCATTCTGAGGGGAATAGGTCAGTGCCCCATTGCTGCCCCACAGCTGCCCCATAGCCACCCCATTGAGATCCACTGAGATCAGTGGAGACCCCATTGAGATCCGTAGGGACCCCATGGAGATCCATGGTGACCCATGGCTGCCCCATAGCTGCCCCACATCCGCCCCATAGCTGGGCGTGGCTTCGCTCTGGGCACACCGCCGCCTGCGGGACCCACAGCGACCCATACTGACCCACAGTGACCCACACTGACCCATAGAGACCCACAGCGACCCATAGAGACTCACAGCGACCCATAGCGGGACCCACAGCGACCCAACCGACCCACAGCAACCTATAAGGGGAACCACAGCAACCCACAGAGACCGATAGCTCACACAGCGACCCACAGTGACCCACAGCGGGACCCACAGCGACCCATAGAGACCCACAGCGACCCATAGAAACACATAGAGACTCATAGTTACCCACAGCGACTTATAGAGACCCACAGCGACTCACTGAGACCCACAGTGACCTATAGCTGGACCCACAGACACCCACAGCAACCCAAAGTGACCCACAGCTTTACCCATAGCGACCCATGCCAGGAACCACAGCGACCCATTGGGACCCATAGCGATCCACAGCGACCCATGGAAAACCACAGGGAGCAAGAGGGAGCCACAGAGACACAGCGACATCACGTGAGAGCGCCGCCTGGTGTCGTGGAGGGGGAACTGCAGCTCCTTAGGAATCTCCTGGGGCACATAGAGACCAACAGCGCCTCATAGCAGGACCCACACTGACCCACAGCGAACCATATTGGGACCCACAGCGTAACCCACAGCGACCCGTAACAGACCACATTGACCCATTGCGACGCACTGCAACCCATAGCGACTCATAGAGGCACAGCGACACACAGCCATCCACAGCAACCCATAGCGACCCAGCCGACCCACAGCAACCTATAGGGGGGCCCACAGCGACTCACAGCAACCCACAGAGACCGATTACAACCAATAGTGACCGATAGCGACCCACCGCGACACACAGCGACCCACACCGACCCATAGCAACCCACAGTGACCCACAGAGACCCACTGAGACCCATAGAGACCCAAAGCGACCCACAGCGACCCATAGCAGGACCTACAGTGACCCATAGCGTCCCGAAGAGACCCGTAGCGACTCACTGCGACCCACAATGACCCATAGCTGGACCCACAGACACCCACAGCATGACCCACAGCGACCCATTGCAACCCTTAGCAACATGTAGAGACTTATAGCGATCCACATCGACCCATAGCGACCCATGGATACACATAGCAAGACCCACAGTGACCCATAGCGTCCCATAGAGACCCGCAGCAAAACGTAGCAGCCCACAGAGATCGATAGCGACGCATAGTGACCCACAGCGACCCATAGCGCCCAATAGGAAACCACTGATAGCAATAAGGAGCCCTAGAGACCCAGCGACATTACGTGAGAGCGCCCCCTGGTGGCGTGGAGGGGAACTGCAGCCCCTTAGGGATCCACTGGGAACCTTAGAGACACACAGAGACCCATAGCAGGACCCACAGCAAACCAAAGCGATCCATAGCAACCCATAGCGATCCACAGTGACCCACAGTAACCCACAGCGAAGCATATTGGGACCCATAGCGACACATAGCGCCCAATAGGAAAACACAGAGAGCAATAGGAAGCCGTAGAGACACAGCGACATCATGTGAGAGCTCCCTCTGGTGGCGTGAAGGGGAACTGCAGCCCCTTAGGGATCTCCTGGGGCACGTAGAGACCCATAGCAGGACCCACACCGACCCACAGCGAACCCTATTGGGACCCATAGCGTGACCCACAGCGACCCACAGCAACCCATAGAGACTCATAGCAAACCACAGCAACCCACAGTGACCCATAGCGGGACCCACAGCGACCCACAGTGACCCACAGCTTGACCCAAAGCAACCCATGCCGGGACCCACAGCGACCCATAGAAAACCTCAGAGAGCAATAGGAAGGCACAGAGACATCACGTGAGAGCGCCCCCTCCCCTGGTGGCGTAGAGGGGAACTGCAGCCCCTTAGGGATCTCCTGGGGCATATAGAGACCCACAGCGACCCATAGCAGGACCCACAGTGACCCACAGCAAACCATATTGGGACCCATAGCGGGACCCAGAGAGACCCACAGACTGTTACAATGAAGGGTCGGGAACCCAGCTTGATGCTAGCTAATGTTCCATTTATTAAGCAACAACTCAAAGCTTAGATAGATAGAGAAGCAGTGTGTGTTAGGATCTAACTGGGGGAAGCTACAAGGATCTAATTGAGGGAATTTACACTCCTCAGTGTTAACAGGTCAAGAATATAAAACACTCCTAATCATCTAAACAAACAGTTTCTTATTGCTATCCATTACTGTCTTCTGTTTCTTTTCACTCCTTAGACATGGTTGTCTCAAGCTTATCAGCTTATCTTTACACAGCCTACGTCCAAGGTTTATGGCCTGATTCCTGCTTAGCTAACAGTTCCGTCTGACTCCCACTTTTGCCATCACCCACTTCTCCCCCTTTCTGTTATGAATATTTTCTTTGTAGCATTGTCAATCATCTTTTTGCGCACATTGTAAAATGCAAGGAAGTAATAGCAAAAGCGTTACAACGATCATCGCAATGTAGCACATCATTTTTAAGATACTGTGGAGCCATCCGGTGAGACCCCCATCCCGAGAATAATTTGTCCAACCAGTCCCAATCCCTCTGTTCCTGCAGTTTCTTCACTCCATCCCGTATGGTCTTGATACTTGCTTGAATTGAAACGGAATGTTCTGACAGGTTCATGCAGCACATTCCTTCGAAATCCTCCCAGCCATGGCCTTGCGCCAGAAGTAGGAAATCAGTAGCAGCGCAATTTTGTGGCGCAGCATGTCTGACACTGTCCGCATCAAGTAAAAGACCTGTTAAAGCTAAACTAGTGGCATTTCCTTGTTTTGCTAAGCAAGAACCCAGTTTGTTCAGTGTTGCCAAAGCTTTAGCAACAGCAACCTGCGGTGTGAAAAAGGAAACGACTCCTATGGTCTCCCTGTTCCAAAACTTCATGTTATCATCACAATCTGATCTGAAGGTGTGGGTCATTCTCCTAAAACGGTGATGAGAATATTTCTTTCTCCATTGCAAGACAGTTGTCTCATGTCGGGTAAGGATGGTTAAACGCCCGAGACTACATGGCCCACCTCTAATGTAAGAAGGAATGGCAGGCCATGCCCGGTCAGCGCAACTACGGAAAACTCCATCTGGTAACTGTAAAGGAGCATTTACTGATTTTGAAAGGCTGGGTGAGGTGTAATTACACCACAGAGTTTGGTTATTGATGGCTGCGTCTACGGGACTGACATCCCATAGTTTGGTTTTATTTTTTCCAGTAGAATGGAATCTCAGGCAGAAGTCCATTTTTATAGATCCTAAGAAATCTATTTCTTGTGGCTCTAATTTGGCAGACGGAAGATATGGAACCCATCCATCCCAATTATCTACTGAATTTGTGCCAGTAAAGATTGCTCGTGAGGGACCAGGGATTGGCCACTCGTCTATGGGAAAGCCCACCAAGCGGGTAGAGAAGGGATTTTGTGCAGTTGCAGTGGCTAAGCAAAGTGTTTCCTGATGAGTAATATTAGCAAGTGTAAGCCACACATTCGTTTTTGGGAGGGTAATAAAACCAGTAGAGAGTCCTGAAATTTCAAGAAGTCAAGTCCATACAGTAGCTGGTCTCATCCTTCCTTGGTTGTGTTTTCATCTGTTGTCGACCAAGTCTGTTCCTCGCGGTATGGTTTCACGTTCTTCGCAGGAATCCACCTGGGGCCTTTTCCTGTGGAGACACAAGCATAACCTCTCCCCCATGTGACAAGAGGATATGGCCCCATTATCATACCTGTTTCTGGGTGGTGAATCAACACCGGAGCCTTGATTCTTCTTTCCAATGTGATATTCGAACTAAAATGTTGGACTATCGGGGGATTGGTATCTAGCAGAGAAGAATTCAAAAAGTGAAAACATCAAGAGCTTTATGTAGTCGCTCCTCAGGAGGGGAAGCTCCCATTCCCCCTTTCTGTTGTGCTAATAGACGCTTTAAAGATTGGTGTGACCGCTCAATTGACCTGTAGCGGAATGAGGGATCGCGGTGATGTGCATAATGCCCCAAGAATCCAGGAAGGCTTTTGTCGCAGCAGAGGTATATGCAGGACCATGATCTGTTTTTAATTGGGAAGGGATACCTAATGTAGCAAAAGCATGCAGCAAACGCTTGCGAACATCTCGTGCCTTTTCTCCTGTATGACAAGAGGAAAATAAAGCTCCGGAAAAAGTATCAATCGAGGAATGTGTATATTTCAGCTTACCAAACCATGGGTAATGTGTGACATCCATTTGCCACAGCTGGAGGCTCTGCAGATCTCTGGGGTTAACCCCCCCCTGCTATTGATAGGAAAGAATGCCTCTGGCAGTCGGGACATACCGCTGTAATGTTTGATGCTTGTTGGGAGGTAAGCCCAGACTGTCGTTTAAGACCTCCAGCATTCTGATGAAAGAAGGAGTGGCTAAGTTTAGCTTGCGCTATTCGGTCTGGTAAAACACGGACATATCAGCTTGAGATTCCCTTCTGCCGTGAAACCAGGTAAAGATGTGTGTGAGCGGATGTGCATTACAAAATAAGGATGAGTGCGGGAGTCTAAAAAAAAAAAAAGTTCCTGGAACAAAATAAACAATGAAGAGTGAGAAATATTGCGTAATATGGATGCTTCTGCTCGCTGAACAATTCCTGCAACAGAAGCTGAGTCGGTAATAGGATTGAAAGGTGTGGACCATTTCCAAAAAACTCGGACAACAGCAGCTGGTTCCACTATTTGTGGAGAACCAGAAACAATTTCAATATCCGAATCCCATTACTTCTGTTGATTATCCCACCATCAAATAACTGATTTGTGTGATCTTCCAGACCCATCCGTAATCTGGTAAGGGCCTGCAGCAGCTGATCACTTCTTTTTGGTGTGGATGTGAAGTGAACATTGAGGTTCAATAGCTTGTGTGACGGTGCGTGGGAAGTAAGGCTGCCTGTATAGCTTGCCAATGCCATGCTAAAGGCATCTGCTTGCTGATCAAGCCATTGTAAATACGCATTTGTCACAGGTAAACAACTAGAGGAAAAGTCTACCCCTGATAACATCAGCAAGCGCTGCCTAGCTTTGATTCTCAGGGAAGCAAACATCTCATGCTGTGTCAGGATTGTCTTTGTCAACTGGTTTGGCAAAAATATCCATTCAATAATGAATAGTGGGTCTGGCCTTTGAAAATCCCACTGAAAAATTAGCGCATGAGGTTGTCGAGCAGGGTTGAGGATCATTAGAAAAAAAGGTAACTCCGGGGCACACCGATGAGCTTGTCTGTTAGTGCTAGCTGCACAACTTTTTGCAAGGCACTAGCCACTTCAGAGCCAAGACGGCAGGGAGAGTGTAAATCAGAATCCCCTTTCAGTAGTTCCAAAAGAGGATACAAGTCTGCATTAGAGATACCCAAGAGCGCTCAGACCCAGTTAATTGATCCCAACCATTTTTGTACATCGTGTCAATTTTTCACATCAGTTTGTCTTTGTAAGGGCTAGGGAATGATAGTCTGGGCTCTGATGCACCAGCCTAAATATTTCCATGGTGATGTTTTCTGCATTTTTTCAGGCGCAATACAGAAACCTGCCGAATTAACAGCAGTTGTAAGGAGGGCTACTGCTTCCTCCATGATCTCGTGATGTTGCGCGGCCACTAAGATGTCGTCCATCTAATGATACGATAAAACATTTGGCATTGTGTCTGGAATGGGGCTAAGCACTTTAGCTACATACCACTGACAAATGGTGGGGCTATTTTTCATTCCTTGTGGCAGCACAACCCACTGGTATCTCTGCAACGGGGCTTGCATGTTGATGCTTGGAACTGAAAAAGCAAATGGAGGGGCATCCTCAGGGTGTAATGGACTATTAAAAAAGCAGTCTTGAAGATCAGTGCCAGTCAAATGCCAGTCTCGGGGAATCATAGTGGGTGACAGGAGGCCTGGTTGAAGGGCTCCCATATTTTCCAGAGCATCATTCATTTTTCTGAGGTCATGGAACAAGCGCCATTGACCAGTTTGTTTCTTAATGACAAATCCAGGTGAGTTCCAAGGATTAGTGGAGGTACAGTATGTCCTTTTGCTAAATGTTCCGCTACCAAGTCTTGGAGGGTGCCAAGTTTTTCTAGCAGAAGGGGCCATTGATCCACCCATCTAGGGGTATCTGTTTTCCATATTAGCTTAAGGGCGTCGCACCTCTCAATGGCCCCTCCTGAAAATCTGACTTGATAGTGACTCCCCACTCAACCATAACATCAGGGCCCCATAAATATCATCGGAATTGGCAACACAAACGGTTTGATAGTAGCTACCCGATCTTCAGGTCCTCTGATTGGAATGAACTCAGCACTTTGCTGGCTGTTCCTTGCACCACCCACCCCAGCTAATGTATGTGATGATTTGTATGATGTAACCCAAAACCAAACCCCAGGCCTACCCCTTCTCTCACCCTGACACTCGAACCAAACCTCCGCCTAAACCTAACCCTAATATCTAAGCCTAAGCCTAACCCTTCCAATTGCCCTAGCCCTAACACTAACCCTTTTCCTATACCTAACCCTGACCTCAACCCTGATCCTAACCTTTCCCTAACCCTAACACCAACCCGTAACATCATTTGAATCCTAATCCTATTCCAAACCTTAACCCTATCCCAAGGCCTAACCCTACTCTGACCTTTACACTCCAACTAACCCAACCTCGATCAAGAAATACAAATGGAATCCTAAACCTAAACCTAAACCTAAACCTACTGCTAACACCACAAGTCAGCCTACTTTTCTCCCTAAATCTAATCATAAATCTCAAAAAATCTTTGTCCCTAACCCTAATCATAAATCCAGTCCAAACTCTGAAACTTTCCCAAAACCTATGCCTATTCCTAACACTTACTCTTACCCTAAGTCTATCCCTAACACTAACCCTTCTCCCAGACACAACCCTAAAGCCAACACTAATCCTAACCTAATCTTTATCCTAATCCTAAACCTAATCCTAACTCTTACCCTAATTCTAACTCTACCCTAACCCTAACTCTGACCCTCAAACCAAACCCACATTTAAGCACAACCCTAATCCCGACACCTAGCATCAGATTACCACAACCCTAACGGAACCCTAACCCTAACACTAATGCTATGACTATCCCAAACCCTAACCCAAGTACTAGACCAAACCATACCCCTATCCCTCACTCTAAAACTAACAACCCTAACTAAACTCTAACCGTAACCCTATCCCTAATACTAACACTAATCATCTTTTAAACACCAATGTTATTCCTATTCCTAAACCTTACCCAATCTCCAAATGAAATCCAAGGCCGGTGCCTTCTCACACCCTAACGATCAAACCAAACCTACATCTAAACCTAACCCTAAATCCAATCTTTACCCTAAACCATACACTTGCCCTGGCCTTAACACTAACCCTTTCCCTATACCTAACCCTAACCCTAACCTTAACACTAATTTGAGGCCTATCCCTAGTAGGAACCCAAAACCTAATTGGAATCTGAATCCTGTTCTTAACCTTAACCCTAACACGACTTAACTCTACTCTGACCCTAAAAGTCAAATTAACCCTACTCCTTACCCTAAACCTCAATCTAAACCTAAACCTAACCCTAAACCTAAACTTCACAAGAACACTCAACCTAATCCTAGCACTAACCTAAACTAAAACTAAAACAACTTTTTTGCTAACCCTAATCCTAAATCTAACCCTAACCCCAAAACTCCCCCAAACCTGACCTTAAACCTAATCCACCCCAAAATCCTTACCCTAACCCTAACCCCAAACACCCTAATACTAGAACTAAAGCAATCCTTCACCCTAACCCTAAAACTAACAATTTAACTTTGACCCTAAAACTCAAATTCACCCTACATACACTTGATGCTACCTAGGTTAGGGTCAGGCTCAATCTGGGTTTTGTGTTGGGGTCAAAGGGATAGGGTTAGGGTAGAGTTCGAGTTAGGATGAAGGTAATGCTTACAGATATGTTTAGAGAATGGAACAGGGTTAGGGTTAAGGTTAGGGTAAGGTTGAAGGTTAGGCTCAGGGACAGATTTAGGGTTAGAGTTTGGGTTCCTTTTAGGTTTAGGGATAGGGTTAGGGTACGGTTAGGTATTGTACAACGCTAAGTGTTAGCTTCTGGGTAAGGGATAGGGTTAGGGTAAGGGTTAGATTCAGGGTTAGGGTTAGCATTAGCATCAGGGTTAGGGTTATGGTAAGAGTTAGGATAGGGAATGGGATACAGTTAGGGTAAGGGTTAGGAATAGGGTTAGGGTTACATTAAGGTTAGGGTTAGTGTTTGGATCAGGGGTAGGGTTAGGAATAAAGTTAGAGTAAGGGCTAGGATTAGGGTTAGGGTTAGGGTAGGGATACGGTTAGGGTAGAGTTAAGGTTAGGGTAGGGTTAGGGTTAGGGTAAGGGTTAGGGATAGGGTTAGGGTTAGGGTTAGGTTAGGGTTTGGGTTATGGTAAGAGTTAGGATAGGGATTGTGATACGGTTAGGGTAAGGGTTAGGAATAGGGATAGGGTTTGATTAGGGTAAGGGTTATTGTTTGGATTAGGGGTAGGGTTACGAATAAAGTTAGAGTTAGGGCTAGGATTAGGGTTAGGGTTCGGGATTGGATTAGTGTTAGGGTAAGGAATAAAGTTAGAGTTAGTGTTAGGATTAGGGTTAGGGTAAAGTAGGGTTAGGGGTAGGGTTAGGGTTAGGGTTAGGGTTAGGGTAGGGTTAGGGTTAGGGTTTGGGTTAGGCTAGGGTTAGGGTTAGGGTTAGGGTTAGGGTTAGGGTTAGGGTTAGGGTAGGGTTAGGGTTAGGGTTAGGGTTAGGGTTAGGGTTAGGGTTAGGTTAGGGTTGGGGTTAGGGTTAGGGTTAGGGTTAGGGTTAGGGTTAGGGTTAGGGTATGCTTAGGGTTAGGGTAAAATTAGGGTTAGGGTTAGTGTTAGGGTTAGGGTTAAATTTATTGTTAGGGTTAGGGTTAAGGTTAGAGTTAGGGTTAGGGTTGAGGTTAGGGTTAGGGTTAGGGTTAGGGTTAGGGTTAGGGTTAGGTTAGGGTTAGGGTTAGGGTTAAGGTGAGAGTTAGGGTTAGGGTTAGGGTTAGGGTTAGGGTTAGGGTAAGAATTAGGATAAGGATTGTGATACAGTTAAGGTAAGGGTTAGGAATTTGAGTTAGGGTTAGGGTTAGGATTAGGGTTAGGGTTAGGTTAGGGTTAGGGTTAGGGTTAAGGTTAGAGTTAGGGTTAGGTTTAGGGTTAGGGTTAGGGTTAGGTAAGGGTTAGGGTTAGGGTAAGAATTAGGATAGGGATTGTGATACAGTTAAGGTAAGGGTTAGGAATTAGGGTTAGGGTTAGGGTTAGGGTTAGGGTTAGGTTTAGGTTTAGGGTTAGGTTTAGGGTTAGTGTTAGGGTAGGTTAGGGTTAGGGTATGGTAGGGTTAGGGTTAGGGTAGGGTAAGGGTTAGCATTAGGTTTAGGGTTAGGGTTAGGGTTAGGGTTAGAGTTAGGTTAGGGCTAGGGTTAGGGTTAGGGTTAGGGTTAGGGTTAATGTAGTTTAGGGCTAGGGTTAGGGTAAGGGTTAGGATAGGGTTAATGTAGGGTTAGGGTTAGTGCTAGGAATCAATTTGGAGGAAGGAAAAGGTATAGGAATTGGTTCATTGTTAGCGTTAGTCTTCAGGGTTAGGGTTCGGATTTAGCACTATGTTTCAGGTTCTTTTTAGGTTTAGTGATAAGGATTAGGGGTACGTTTAGGTATTGTACAATGCTAAGTGTTAGCTTCTGGGTGGGGGTTGGGGTTAGATTAAGGGTGAGGGTTAGGGTTAGGACTAGATTTAGGATTAGGTTTAGGAATAGGTTTTCTTTGATTGTTAGGGTGAGAGAAAGGTTAGGCCTTGGGTTTGTTTTTGGAATAGTTTTGGGTTTCAGAATAGGAATTGGGTTAGTATTTGGAATCTGATTGCTTTAGTATTAGTGTTAGGGTGGGGGTTAGAAGTTAGGTGAGCGTTGTGGTAATCTAATGCTTTGTGTTAGGCTTAGGGTTGGGCTTTTACTTGAGGTTGGTGTTAGGGTCAGCTTTAGTTTGAAGGTAGATTTAGAGTTTAAATTGTGGTCATGCTTTGGATTAGTTTTAGAGTTAGGGTAAGATTTAGGTTTCCTTTCAGTGTTAGGCTGTGAGAATTGTAGGCTTTGTGTTTTTGGGTTTGTGTTGGGTTTAGGAATTGGAATAGTGTTTGGGATAGTATTAGCGTTAAGGCTGGGGTTAGAGTTAGGTGATGGCTGTGGTAATCTAATGCTTTGTGTTAGGTTTAGGGTTGGGCTTCAATCTGGGGTTGGTTTGAAGGTCCCATTTAGATTTCAGGAAGAATTGGAGTTCAATTGAGGTAACGGTTAGGATTAGATTTAGGGTTCTGATAAGGGTTAGGTTAGGGTTAGGGTTTGGTTCCAAGTTGTTTTTAGGGTTAGGGTTAACGTTAGGTTTCAGGATAGGGTTAGGAATATAGCTAGGTGTTAGGTAAGGTTTAGTCCTGGGGTTTCAGTTCGGGTTAGGTGAAGCGTTAGTTTTACAGTTAGAAGACATGTTAGGGTTAGGGTTAGGTTTTGGTGTAGATTTAGGTTTAGGGTAAGGGTTAGGGATGTAGATGAAGGTTTAGTGGAAGGGGTAGGGTTCTCTTTAGTTTTAGGACCAGGGAAGGGTCCTAAAAGGGCCTTGGCTAAGGGTGAGTTTTAGTATTTGATTTAGCGTTGCGTTCAGGTCTAGGTTAGTTTGAGTGTCAGGCTGAGAGAAGGGGTAGGCCTTGGGTTTGGTTCTGGCTTAGTGTTAGGTTTAGGAATAGGAATAGTTTTGGTGTTTGGATTGGGTTTGGGGTTAGTAGTAGGGATTGGATTGGGGTTAGTGTTAGGTGAGATCTGCGGTAATCTGATGCTTTCTTTGAGGCTTGAGGTTTGAGCTTAAACGTGGTGTTGGTTTTAGGGTAGGATTTAGGGCTAGGGTTTGGTTGAGGGTAGCATTAGGTTTAGGTTTAGGGGAAGGGTTTTGGTTAGGGTAGAGGTTAGAATTCTGGTTTGGGTTAGGAATAGGGTTCTGGACAAGGTAAGGATTTAGTCCTAGGTTTCCAGTTAGGGTAAGGTGAAGTGCTGGTGTTCTAGTTAGGAGAAGAGTTAGGTGGAGGTTTCGGGTTAGGTTTTTTTGTCGATTTAGGTTTTAGGTAAGGGGTAGATTTTAGACAACATGAGCTTTCTGGTCAGAGTAGGGTTAGGCCTTAGAATATGGATAAGATTAGGATAAATGTAGGGTTAGTTTCGGGTCTAGGTTAGTTTGAGTGTTAGGCTGAGAGAAGGGGAGGGCCTTGGGTTTGGTTTAGGGTTAAGATAAGGTTTAGGAATAGGAGTAGGTTTGGGGTTTGGATTGGGTTTGGGCTTAGCTTTAGGGCTAGGTTTTGGTTTTGGTTTCGAGTTAGGTGAGGGTTGTGGTAATCTGATGCTTTGTTCAAGGTTTAGGGTTGGGCTTCAATTTGGGTTTTGGATTAGGATCAGAGTTAGGGATAGCTTGAAGGTAGAGTTAGGATTCGGGTAATAGCTACAGTGATTCTTATGGAGACGATTTGGGTCAAGGGTAAGTATTAGGCTTAGCTTTAGATTTAGAGTTAGCTTTAGGTTTAGGATTAGAGTTGTGGTTTTGGTTGGGAGTAGGGTTAGTGCTAGGTTTGAGGTTAGGGTTAGGGTTAGGTTTAGCATTTCAAGTAAGGCTTAGGGTTATGCTTAGGTTGAGTTTGAGGGTTAGGTTGTGAGTTAGGGCAAAGATTGTGGATAGGGTAAAGGTTGGAGCTTGGATTAGGTTTCGGGTTAGCAATAGTCGTAGGTGTCATTTCTCCTCTAGGCAAATCAGGTGTGATTCCACTGCTTCAAAATGTTCAGCAAGAAACCCTATAATCAGAGCACCGCAAAAGCCCCCTTTACCAAGTAGATCACACCAGCAGCGAGCTTTCTGTTCGAATGGCGCTGATCTGCGAATTCCAATTCTATGGCATCAATCGCGGCTCCTGCGGCTTTTGCCGCTGAAGAAAGACGAGCGTCATCAAGGTGCCGTGCAATGAATAGCGGCTTCAAGAATCAGCCGGCAGAGGTCCTAATCAAGCAAATCGCGGTTTCCATGTGAAAGTGACTCCGTTTCAGGAGTTGTAAGTGAATGGAAGCTGAATACTAATATTAATGGGAGGGTAAGTTTTGATTCTCATTCTGCTCTGCAACTGTATACAATGTATGTCTGCATCATTCATTCATCTGCGAGCACGTTTTCATTCTTTTTCTCTGACCAGTGTTCTTATCGTTTTTAGTACCTCTAGATAATACCGACACACCAGTTTTGATGTCGAAGAAACGGATCATTCCGATGTTCATTTGGAACGGTATGATATTCAGAGCTAAAGAAGTCAAATAGTAGCGTTGAATACGTCAAGCTGTTTTTTCTACCAAATGCATTGTGTGATTCAACCGCTTCGAAATGTTCCCCAAAAACACTGTCATCGGAGCATTGCAAAAGCCTTCTTTAAAAAGCAGAGCAAAACTGCTGCGAGCTTTCTATTTGAAATGCGAATAACCGCGTCTCAGGCTCGAATCGCATCAATCGCGGCTATTGCTGCTTTTGCCGCTGAAGAAAGACGCCAATAAAACGACAGACGTGCACTGAATAGCGGCATCAATAATTAGGCGGTTGCGGTCAAATTTCATCAAATCGCGTCTAACACGTGAAAGTGACTCCGTTTCAGGAGTTGTAAGAGAATGCATGCTGGATCCCAAACTTAGTGGGAGGGAAAGATTTGATTCTCGTGTGTGATTCCACCGCTTCTAAATGTTCCCCATAAAACCTTGTAACTGGAGCATCGTAATAGCCCCCTTTAAGAAGCAGTGCAAAGCGGCCGAGAGTTTGATGCTCGAACCGCGCTTAGCCGCGGATTCCGATTCAATCGCATCAATCGCGGCTCCTGCTGCTTTTGCCGCTGAAGAAAGACGCCAGTCAGCCGGTAAAAGTGCACTGAATCGCGGCTTTTCAATAATCAGCCGGTAGCGGTCCTACTCCAACAAATCGAGGTTTACACGTGAACGTGACTCCGTTTCAGGAGTTGTAAGTGAATGTATGCCTGATCCCAGTGTTAGTGAGAGGGAAAGTTTTGATTCTCATTCTGCACTGCTACTGAATGCAACGTATGTCTGCATCATTCATTCATCTGCGAGCACGTTTTCCTTCTTTTCTCCTACCAGTGTTGGTATCGTTTTTACTTCCTCAATCTACCACATTCACTTCAATTTTCTTACAATACACGTGGATCGTTCTCATTTTCTCTCAAACAGGTATGTTTATCAGAACTATGGAAGCAATGGAGAGGCGTTAAGTACGGAAAGTTAATTCTTCTCCCAATGGTATGTGTGATTCCACCGCTTCTAAATGTTCCCCATAAAACCTTGTAACTGGAGCATCGTAATAGCCCTATTTAAGAAGCAGTGCAAAGCGGCCGAGAGTTTGATGCTCGAACCGCGCTTAGCCGCGGATTCCGATTCAATCGCATCAATCGCGGCTCCTGCTGCTTTTGCCGCTGAAGAAAGACGCCAGTCAGCCGGTAAAAGTGCACTGAATCGCGGCTTTTCAATAATCAGCCGGTAGCGTTCCTACTCCAACAAATCGAGGTTTACACGTGAACATGAATCCGTTTCAGGAGTTGTAAGTGAATGTATGCCTGACCCCAGTGTTAGTGAGAGGGAAAGTTTTGATTCTCATTCTGCACTGCTACTGAATGCAACGTATGTCTGCATCATTCATTCATCTGCGAGCAAGTTTTCATTCTTTTCTCTGGCCAGTCTTGTTACCTTTTTTAGCACCTCTAGTCACACAAGTCTTTCTTGCCAAACAAACGGACAATTCAGATTTTCATTTGCAACGGTATGATATTCAGAGCTGAGGAAGTCAAATAGAAGCGTTAAGTCCGTCAAGCTGTTTCTTCTTCCAAATGTATGTTTGATTCCACCTCTTATAAGTGTTCCCCAAAAACACTATCATCGGAGCGTTGCAAAAGCCTTCTTTAACAAGCAGAGCAAACCGGCATCTTGTTAATGTTTGAACCGCAAAGAACCTCGGATTCCGCTCGAATCTCATCAATCGCGGCTACTGCTGCTTTTGCCGCTGAAGAAAGACGCCAGTCAGACGGCAGCAGTGCACTGAATCGTGGCTTTTCAAAAATCAGCCGGTAGCGGTCTAATTCCAACAATTCGCGGTTTACACGTGAAAGTGACTCGGTTTCAGGAGTTGGAAGAGAATGTGTGCTTGATCCCAGTTTTAATAGGATTGAAAGTTTTGATTCTCATTCTGCTCTGCTACTGAATGCAACGTATGTCTGCATCGTTCATTCATCTGCGAGCACGTTTTCATTCTTTTCTCTGACCAGTGCTGTTATCCTTTTTACTTCCTCAATCTAACACATTCACTTCAATTTTCTTACAATACCCGCGGATCTTTCTCATTCTCTCTCAAAAAGGTATGTGTTTCAGAACTATGGAAGCAATGGAGAGGCGTTAAGTACGGAAAGATAATTCCTCTCCCAAAGGCGTGTGTGATTCCACCGCTTCTAAATGTTCCCCAGAAGACCTTGTCACTGGAGCATCGGAATAGCCCCCTTTAAGAAGCAGAGAAAAAGCGGCCGAGAGTTTGATGCTCGAACCGCGCTTAGCCACGGATTCGGATTCAATCGCATCAATCGCGGCTCCTGCTGCTTTTGCCGCTGAAGAAAGACGCTAGTCAGCCGGTAAAAGTGCACTGAATCGCGGCTGCAGTAATCAGCCGGTTGCGGTTCTTCTCCAACAAATCACGGTTTACACGTGAAAGTGACTCCGTTTCAGGAGTTGTAAGTGAATGTATGCTGGATCCCAATGTCAGTGAGAGGAAAAATTTTGATTCTCATTCTGCTCTGCTACTGAATGCAACGTATGTGTGCATCGTTCATTCATCTACGAGCACGTTTTCATTCTTTTCTCTGAGCAGTCTTATTACCTTTTTTAGTTCCTCTAGTTAATACCGTCACACAAGTTTTCTTGCCAAACAAACAATTCATTCCCTTTTTCTTTTGGAACGGTATGGTATTCAGAGCTAAAAATTCAAATAGTAGCGTTAAGTACGTCAAGCTGTTTCTTCTATCAAATGTATATTTGATTCCACCTCTTCTAAAAGTTCCCCAAAAGCACTGCCAGCGGAGATTTGCTAAAGCCACCTTAAACAAACATAGCAAACCGGCAGCGTGTTAATGTTCGAACCGCGAAGAACTTTGAATTCAGCTCGAATCGCATCAATCGTGGCTACTGCTGCTTTTGACGTAGAAGAAAGACGCCAGTCAGACAGCAGCAGTGCACTGAATCGCGGCTTTTCAAAAGTTAGCCGGTAGCGGTTCTTCTCCAACAGTTCGCGGTTTACACGTGAAAGTGACTCGGTTTCAGGAGTTGTAAGTGAATGGATGCTAGATCCCAATATTAATGGGAGGGAAAGTTTTGATTCTCATTCTGCTCTGCTACTGAATGCAACGTATGTCTGCATCGTTCATTCATCTGCGAGCACGTTTTCATTCTTTTCTCTGACCAGTGCTGTTATCCTTTTTACTTCCTTAATCTAATACATTCACTTCAATTTTCTTACAATACCCGCGGATCTTTCTCATTCTCTCTCAAAAATGTATGTTTTTCAGAACTATGAAAGCAATGGAGAGACGTTAAGTACAGAAAGTTAATTCCTCTACCAAGGGCATGTGTGATTCTACCGCTTCTAAATGTTCCAAAGAAAACCTTGTCACCGGAGCATCGGAATAGCTCCCTTTAGAAGCAGAGAAAAAGCGGCCGAGATTTTGATGCTCGAACCGCGCTTAGCCGCGGATTCCGATTCAATCGCATCAATCGCGGCTCCTGCTGCTTTTGCCGCTGAAGAAAGACGCCAGTCAGACGGCAGCAGTGCACTGAATCGCGACTTCAATAATCAGCCGGTAGCGGTTCTTCTCCAACAAATCGCGTTTTACATGTGACAGTGACTCGGTTTCAGGAGTTGGAAGTGAATGTATGCTGGATCCTATTGTTACTGGGAAGGAAAGTTTTTTTTCTAATTCTGCTCTGTTACTGCATGCAACGTATGTCTGCATCGTTCATTCATCTGCGAGCACGATTTCATTCTTTACTCTGACCAGTGTTGTTATTCTTTTTTGTACCTCTATTTAATACATGAAAAAACTTTTACTTGTCGAACACAAGTATCTTTCCGATTCTCTTTTGCAAAAGTATGGTATTCAGAGATAAAGAAGCAAAAGAGAAAAGTTTATTACGGAAAGCTGTTTCTTCTACTAATTGCATTGTGTGATTCCACCGCTTCTAAGTGTTCCCCAAAAACACTGTCATCTGAGCATTGCAAAAGCTACCTTTAACAAACATAGCAAACCGGCAGCGAGCTAATATTCGAACCGCGGAAAACCGTGAATCATGTTCGAATCGCATCAATCGCGGCTCCTGCTGCTTTTGCCGCTGAAGAAAGAAGCCAGTCACTTGAAAGACGTGCACTGAATAGTGTCTTCTGTAATCAGCCGGCAGCGTTTCTATTCCAACAAATCGCGGTTGAAACCTGAAAGTGACTCCAATTCTGGTGTTGTAAGTGAATGGATGATGGATTCCAATGTCAGTGAGAGGAAAAATTACTATTCTCATTCTGCTCTGCTACGTAATGCAACGTACGTCTGCATCGTTCATTCATCTACGAGCACGTTTTCATTCCTTTCTCTGAGCAGTCTTGTTATCTTATTATTACCTCTAGTTAATATCGTCACACAAGCTTTTCTTGCCAAACAAACAATTCATTCCCTTTTTCTTTTGGAACGGTATGGTATTCAGAGCTAAAAAGTCAAATAGTAGCGTTAAGTACGTTAAACTTTTTCTTCTACCAAATGTATGTTTGATTCACCACTTCTAAGTGTTCCCCAAAAACACTGTCAGCGGAGCGTTGCAAAAGCCACTTTTAACAAGCAAAGCAAACTGGCAGCGTGTTAATGTTCGAACCGCGAAGAACCGCGTATCAGGCTCGAATCGCATCAATCGCGGCTACTGCTGCTTTTGCCGCTGAAGAAAGACGCCAGTCAGACAGCAGCAGTGCACTGAATCGCGGCTTTTCAGAAATCAGCCGGTAGCGGTCCTATTCCAACAATTCGCGGTTTACACGTGAAAGTGACTCGGTTTCAGGAGTTGTAAGAGAATGTGTGCTGGATCCCAGTGTTAATGGGAAGGAAAGTTTTGATTCTCATTCTGCTCTGCTACTGAATGCAACGTATGTCTGCATCGTTCATTCATCTACGAGCACGTTTTCATTCTTTTCTCTGACCAGTGTTGTTATTCTTTTTTGTACCTAGAGTTATTACACGAAAAAAACTTTTTCTTGTCGAACACAATTATCTCTCCGATTCTCTTTTGGAACGGTATGGTATTCAGAGTTAAGGATGCGAAATAATAGCGTTAAGTACCTCAAGCTTTTTCTTCTACCAAATGTTTTTGTGATTCCACCGCTTCTAAGTGTTCCACAAAAACACTGATATCGGAGCATTGCAAAAGCCACCTTTAGCAAACATAGCAAATCGGCAGCATGCTCATGTTCGAACCGCGCTGTACCGCGATTCCGCTCGAATCGCATCAATCGTGGCTTACTGCTGCTTTTGCCGCTGAAGAAAGACGCCATTCAGCCAGCTGCCGTGTACTGAAGAGCGGATTCAATGATCCGCCGATGAAGGTTATATTCCAACAAATCGCGTTTTACCCGAGAAAGTGAGCCCTTTGAAGGAGTTTCAGTCAATGTATGCTGGATCCCAATGTTAGTGGGAGTGAAAGATTTGATTCTCATTCTGCTCTGCTACTGAATGCAACGTATGTCTGCATCATTCATTCATCTGCGAGCACGATTTCATTCTTTTCTCTGACCAGTGTTATTGTCCTTTTTAGTACCTCTAGTTAATACCGTCACACAAGTTTTTCTTGCCAAGCTGATCATTCCCATTTTCTTTTGGCACGGTATGGTATTCAGAGTAAAGGAAGCAAAATAGTAGCGTTAAGTACATCAAGCTGTTTCCTCTACCAAATGAATGTGTGATTCCACCGCTTCTAAGTGTTCCCCAAAAACACTGTCATCTGAGCCTTGCAAAAGCTACCTTTAACAAACATAGCAAACCGGCAGCGAGCTAATGTTCGAACCGCGGAAAACCGTGAATCATGTCGAATCGCATCAATCGCGGCTCCTGCTGCTTTTGCCGCTGAAGAAAGAAGCCAGTCACTTGAAAGACGTGCACTGAATAGCGTCTTCAGTAATCAGCCGGCAGCGTTTCTATTCCAACAAATCGCGGTTGAAACCTGAAAGTGACTCCAATTCTGGTGTTGTAAGTGAATGGATGATGGATTCCAATGTCAGTGAGAGGAAAAATTACTATTCTCATTCTGCTCTGCTACGTAATGCAACGTACGTCTGCATCGTTCATTCATCTACGAGCACGTTTTCATTCCTTTCTCTGAGCAGTCTTGTTATCTTATTATTACCTCTAGTTAATATCGTCACACAAGCTTTTCTTGCCAAACAAACAATTCATTCCCTTTTTCTTTTGGAACGGTATGGTATTCAGAGCTAAAAAGTCAAATAGTAGCGTTAAGTACGTTAAACTTTTTCTTCTACCAAATGTATGTTTGATTCACCACTTCTAAGTGTTCCCCAAAAACACTGTCAGCGGAGCGTTGCAAAAGCCACTTTTAACAAGCAAAGCAAACTGGCAGCGTGTTAATGTTCGAACCGCGAAGAACCGCGTATCAGGCTCGAATCGCATCAATCGCGGCTACTGCTGCTTTTGCCGCTGAAGAAAGACGCCAGTCAGACAGCAGCAGTGCACTGAATCGCGGCTTTTCAGAAATCAGCCGGTAGCGGTCCTATTCCAACAATTCGCGGTTTACACGTGAAAGTGACTCGGTTTCAGGAGTTGTAAGAGAATGTGTGCTGGATCCCAGTGTTAATGGGAAGGAAAGTTTTGATTCTCATTCTGCTCTGCTACTGAATGCAACGTATGTCTGCATCGTTCATTCATCTACGAGCACGTTTTCATTCTTTTCTCTGACCAGTGTTGTTATTCTTTTTTGTACCTAGAGTTATTACACGAAAAAAACTTTTTCTTGTCGAACACAATTATCTCTCCGATTCTCTTTTGGAACGGTATGGTATTCAGAGTTAAGGATGCGAAATAATAGCGTTAAGTACCTCAAGCTTTTTCTTCTACCAAATGTTTTTGTGATTCCACCGCTTCTAAGTGTTCCACAAAAACACTGATATCGGAGCATTGCAAAAGCCACCTTTAGCAAACATAGCAAATCGGCAGCATGCTCATGTTCGAACCGCGCTGTACCGCGATTCCGCTCGAATCGCATCAATCGTGGCTTACTGCTGCTTTTGCCGCTGAAGAAAGACGCCATTCAGCCAGCTGCCGTGTACTGAAGAGCGGATTCAATGATCCGCCGATGAAGGTTATATTCCAACAAATCGCGTTTTACCCGAGAAAGTGAGCCCTTTGAAGGAGTTTCAGTCAATGTATGCTGGATCCCAATGTTAGTGGGAGTGAAAGATTTGATTCTCATTCTGCTCTGCTACTGAATGCAACGTATGTCTGCATCATTCATTCATCTGCGAGCACGATTTCATTCTTTTCTCTGACCAGTGTTATTGTCCTTTTTAGTACCTCTAGTTAATACCGTCACACAAGTTTTTCTTGCCAAGCTGATCATTCCCATTTTCTTTTGGCACGGTATGGTATTCAGAGTAAAGGAAGCAAAATAGTAGCGTTAAGTACATCAAGCTGTTTCCTCTACCAAATGAATGTGTGATTCCACCGCTTCTAAGTGTTCCCCAAAAACACTGTCATCTGAGCCTTGCAAAAGCTACCTTTAACAAACATAGCAAACCGGCAGCGAGCTAATGTTCGAACCGCGGAAAACCGTGAATCATGTCGAATCGCATCAATCGCGGCTCCTGCTGCTTTTGCCGCTGAAGAAAGAAGCCAGTCACTTGAAAGACGTGCACTGAATAGCGTCTTCAGTAATCAGCCGGCAGCGTTTCTATTCCAACAAATCGCGGTTGAAACCTGAAAGTGACTCCAATTCTGGTGTTGTAAGTGAATGGATGCTGGATTCCAAAGTCAGTGAGAGGAAAAATTATTATTCTCATTCTGCTCTGCTACGTAATGCAACGTATGTCTGCATCATTCATTCATATACGAGCACATTTTCATTCTTTTCTCTGACCAGTCTTGTTATTCTTTTTCCTACCTCTAGTTAATACCGTCACACAAGTTTTACTTGTCGAACACAAGTACCTTTCCGATTCTCTTTTGGAACGGTATGGTATTCAGAGCTGAGGAAGTGAAATAGAAGCGTTAAGTCCGTCAAGCTGTTTCTTCTTCCAAATGTATGTTTGATTCCACCTCTTCTAAGTGTTCCCCAAAAACACTGTCAGCGGAGCGTTGCAAAAGCCACTTTTAACAAGCAAAGCAAACCGGCAGCGTGTTAATGTTCGAACCGCGAAGAACCGCGTCTCAGGCTCGAATCGCATCAATCGCGGCTACTGCTGCTTTTGCCGCTGAAGAAAGACGCCGGTCAGACGGCAGCAGTGCACTGAATCGCGGCTTTTCAAAAATCAGCCGGTAGCAGTCTAATTCCAACAATTCGCGGTTTACACGTGAAAGTGACTCGGTTTCAGGAGTTGTAAGAGAATGTGTGCTGGATCCCAGTGTTAATGGGAAGGAAAGTTTTGATTCTCATTCTGCTCTGCTACTGAATGCAACGTATGTCTGCATCGTTCATTCATCTGCGAGCACGTTTTCATTCTTTTCTCTGACCAGTGCTGTTATCCTTTTTACTTCCTTAATCTAATACATTCACTTCAATTTTCTTACAATACCCGCGGATCTTTCTCATTCTCTCTCAAAAAGGTATGTTTTTCAGAACTATGGAAGCAATGGAGAGGCGTTAAGTACGGAAAGCTGGTTCCTCTCCCAAAGGCATGTGTGATTCTACCGCTTCTAAATGTTCCCCAGAAAACCTTGTCACCGGAGCATCGGAATAGCCCCCTTTAAGAAGCAGAGAAAAAGCGCCGAGAGTTTGATGCTCGAACCGCGCTTAGCCGCGGATTCCGATTCAATCGCATCAATCGCGGCTCCTGCTGCTTTTGCCGCTGAAGAAAGACGCTAGTCAGCCGGTAAAAGTGCACTGAATCGCGGCTTCAATAATCAGCCGGTAGCGGTTCTTCTCCAACAAATCGCGGTTTACACGTGAAAGTGGCACCGTTTCAGGAGTTGTAAGTGTATGTATGCTGCATCCCAATGTTAGTGGGAGGGAAAGTTTTGATTCTCATTCTGCTCTACTACAGAATGCAACGTATGTCTGAATCGTTCATTCTTCTATGAGCACGTTTTCATTCTTTTCTCTGACCAGTCTTGTTATTCTTTTTTGTACCTAGAGTTATTACACGAAAAAAACTTTTTCTTGTCGAACACAAAGTATCTTTCCGATTCTCTTTTGGAACGGTTTGGTATTTAGAGTTAAGGATGCGAAATAGTAGCGTTAAGTACCTCAAGCTTTTTCTTCTACCAAATGTTTGTGTGATTCCACCGCTTCTAAATGTTCCCCAAATACACTATCATCAGAGCATTGCAAAAGCCACTTTTAGCATGCACAGCATACCGGTAGCGAGCTTTATGTTCGAACCTCGCAGAAGCGCGGATTCAACTCGAATCGAACCAATCGCGGCTACTGCAGAGTTTGCCGTTTAAGAAAGATGTGCATCATCCAGCTGCCGTGTACTGAATCGCGTCTTCAATAGTCAGACGGTAGCGGTCCTATTCCTTCAAATCGCGGTTTACACGTGAAAGTGACTCCATTTCAGGAGTTGTAAGAGAATGTGTGCTGGATCCCAGTGTTAATGGGAAGGAAAGTTTTGATTCTCATTCTGCTCTGCTACTGAATGCAACGTATGTGTGCATCGTTCATTCATCTACGAGCACGTTTTCATTCTTTTCTCTGAGCAGTCTTATTACCTTTTTTAGTTCCTCTAGTTAATATCGTCACACAAGTTTTTCTTGCCAAACAAACAATTCATTCCCTTTTTCTATTGGAACGGTATGGTAGGGTATTCAGAGCTAAAAAGTCAAATAGTAGCGTTAAGTACGTCAAGCTGTTTCTTCTATGAAATGTATATTTGATTCCACCTCTTCTAAGTGTTCCCCAAAAGCACTGCCAGCGGAGATTTGCTAAAGCCACCTTAAACAAACATAGCAAACCGGCAGCGTGTTAATGTTCGAACCGAGAAGAACTTTGAATTCAGCTCGAATCGCATCAATCGCGGCTACTGCTGCTTTTGCCGCTGAAGAAAGACGCCAGTCAGATGGCAGCAGTGCACTGAATCGCGGCTTCAAGAATCAGCCGGTAGCGGTTCTTCTCCAACAAATCGCGGTTTACACGTGAAAGTGACTCCGTTTCAGGAGTTGTAAGTGAATGTGTGCTGGATCCCAATGTTAATGGGAGGGTAAGATTTTATTCTCATTCTGCTCTGTTACTGAATGCAACGTATGTCTGCATCATTCATTCATCAGCGAGCACGATTTCATTCTTTTCTCTGACCAGTGTTTTTATTCTTTTTAGTAAATCTAGTTAATACACGAAAAAACTTTCTCTTGTCGAACACAAGTATCTCTCCGATTCTCCTTCGGAACCGTATGGTATTCAGAGTTAAAGAAGCAAAAGAGAAACGTTTACTACGGAAAGCTGTTACTTCTCCTAAATGCATTGTGTGATTCCACAGCTTCTAATGTTTCCCCGAAAACACTGTCATCAGAGCATTGCAAAAGCCACCTTTAACATGCAAAGCAAACCAGCAGCAAGCTTTATGTTCGAACAGCGCAGAACCGCGTATCAGGCTCGAATTGCATCAATCGCGGCTACTAAAGATTTTGCCGCTGAAGAAAGACGCTAGTCAGACGGCAGCAGTGCACTGAATCGCGGCTTTTCAAAAATCAGCCGGTAGCAGTCTAATTCCAACAATTCGCGGTTTACACGTGAAAGTGACTCGGTTTCAGGAGTTGTAAGAGAATGTGTGCTGGATCCCAGTGTTAATGGGAAGGAAAGTTTTGATTCTCATTCTGCTCTGCTACTGAATGCAACGTATGTCTGCATCGTTCATTCATCTGCGAGCACGTTTTCATTCTTTTCTCTGACCAGTGCTCTTATCCTTTTTACTTCCTCAATCTAACACATTCACTTCAATTTTCTTACAATACCCGCGGATCTTTCTCATTCTCTCTCAAAAAGGTATGTTTTTCAGAACTACGGAAACAATGGAGAGGTGTTAAGTACGGAAAGCTGGTTCCTCTCCCAAAGGCGTGTGTGATTCCACCGCTTCTAAATGTTCCCCAGAAAACCTTGTCACCGGAGCATCGGAATAGCCCTCTTTAAGAAGCAGAGCAAAGCGGCCGAGAGTTTGATGCTCGAACTGCGCTGAGCCGCGGATTCCGATTCAATCGCATCAATCGCGGCTCCTGCTGCTTTTGCCGCTGAAGAAAGACGCCAGTCAGCCGGCTGCCGTGCACTCAATAGCACCTTCTCTAATCAGCCGGCATCGGTCCTATTCCAACACATACGCTAAAGCTAAACCTCACCCTACTCTCACCCTTACACACCAGCTAACCCTGCCTCAATCCCTACATACTGATCAAATCCGAAACCTAAACCTAACCCTAAACCTCAACTTCATGCTAACATCAAGACTCAACCTAATCCTATCCCTAAATAGAATCATCACATTGAGAAACACTTTCTCCCTAACCCTAATCCGAAATCGAATCCGAAACCTCAAAGAATCCCAAACCCTTTCCATAGCTCTAACCCAATGCTGAACCCTCCCTGACCCACTTTCACTACCCCTTACCATAAAACTCAATCAACACCAAAACCCACCCCTGACACTAAACCTAACACTAATTCTTATCCTAACCCTAACCCTAACCCAAACGCTTACCCTAATCCGAACCAAAACCCAAACCCTAACCCGAGCACAAAGCCTTACCTTGCCCCTCATTCTATTCTGAACCCTAACCGGAAACCTAACACTTACCCTAAGACCAACCCTTTCCCTAAACAGAAACCTATCCCTAGCAGAAGCGGAACCCAAGCAAAAACTGCTACTTTAATACCAACCCCAAGTTGATGCCCAAGCCTAAACCTGACACATAGCATCAGATTACCACAACCCTCACCTCAACTCTAACCCCAACCCTAACACTAAGATTTACCCTAGCTATGTGATGGTCCTCCTAGCCTATTCCAATTCCTAAACCCAACGCAAACACCACACCAAAAGCAATGCCTACCATTTTCCAAACCTGAAACTTAAAGTCAACCTAAACCTTACTCTAACCGTATATCAAACCCTGACCATTAGCCTCATTGTGACTCTGTCTGCCTTCAATCGAAATCTGACCCTAAAACCAACCCCAACTCAAAGTCCAACCCTAAACCTAAAGCTAAGCATCAGATTACCGCAGATCTCACCTAACCTATCCCTACTTCTAACCCCAAACCCAATCCAAACGCCAAACCTATTCCTAACCTAACACTAAGCCAGAACCCAACCCAAGGCCTACCCCTTCTCTCAGCCTAACACTCAAACTAACCTGGACCCAAAACCAACCCTAAATCAAATCCTAACCCTCCCCCTTACTCTATCCTGTACCCAAGCAAGGCATAACCCTTCTCTGATCCTAAAACTAAAGAGAGCTCTACCCCATACTCTAAACCTTCATCTACACCAAAACCTAACCCTATCCCTAATCCAAAACCTAACCCTAAACCTAACCCGAACTCTAACCTTAATCCTAAACCTAAACCTTACCCTAACCCTAAGCCTAACCTTAACCCTAAGCCTTCTCTGAACCTCAAACTAAAGAGAACCCTAGCCCTTGCACTAAACCTTCAGCTACACAAAAAAATAACCCTAACCTAATCCTAAAACAAAACCCTAAACCTAACCCAAAGCATCAGATTACCACAACCCTAACCTGACACTTACACTCAAATGCATCCTTCCCCTTATTTGAAGCAAAGTGAAATCCTAAATGGAATTCATAGGAAGAGCGAATTCACCAATCTTCATCGTATACAATGCACAATACATATACAATATACATACAAAGCGTACAAGGAAATGACTGAGTTTTCTCGTCTGTTAAAAAACAAAACAAAACAAAACAAAAAAAACGTTTTACATTTTTCTTAGAGTGGTTTGTAGATCGTCCGAAGTCTTGGACACCTCCCACTGGGGTCCTGTGTCACGGATTGGTCCTTTCACATGGCTTGCATGGATCCATCTGCGCTCAGCTGTCCGGATGGCTGTTTCTGTTGTTAATAAAACAAGAAAAGGTCCTTCCCAGCGGGGAGTTAGAGATGACTCTTTCCACGTTTTAATTTAAACCTTGTCTCCTGGACTGATTCCATGTATTGCCATATCTAGCGGAGGCCGTTGGACCACCAGTCCTTCCATTCTTCATTCATTCCTTCTCTTATTCATTTCAATTCAATATTCCTGTATTTTCTTCTACCTTGGGATGTTCCGATGGGAGTTCTAAATCATATGGCATTCCATATCCCATTTCAAAAGGTGATATTCCAGTCTCTCTTCTTGGTTCTGTTCTTCAGTTAAGTAGTGCCAGTGGCAAACACTTCATCCAAGACATCTTGGTTTCAATCATTCCTTTAGTAAGCCGCTTTGGAAGTTCCCCATTCGACCTTTCTACTTTTCCAGAGCTCTGTGGGTGCCATGGGGTGCGATATTCCCATTTGGTCCCCATTGGAGCTAAAGCCTCTTACACTGCCTTTGATACAAAGTGAGGGTCTCTAGCTGAATCTGCAACTTCCATGTTCCCATATCTGGGGATAATATGTTCGAACAATGTCTTGATTACTGTCTGGGCTGTTGCCCTAGCGATGGGGTAGGCCTCCAGAAAATGTGTTCAATGGGCGATTCTTCCTAAGAAGTACTTCTATCTTCCAACCTTGGGGAGATCTGTGAAGTCTATCTGCATTTGAGCAAAAGGTCTGACAGCCCATTCCCTTCCTCCCTGTATTTTTTCCCTCAGTTGTTGTTTCTTTCCTTTCCTCCAAATCATACAATGATCTACAATTCCTTTGGTTATGCTAGAAATGCCTATACACATCTATTTCATTGTGAATTGGTCCACCAAGGCCTGAAGCCCGCAATGAGTCTGCTTAGGAAATTCTCCTCATCTTCTCCAAGCTTTAGGCATTACCTCTCTTCCATCAGCTAATAACCATTTTCCCTCCTTTTCCTCAACCTCCATTTGTCGGAGCCGCTCTTTTCGCTTCTTCATCAGCAAAATTAGTTCCCCTTATTTCAGCCGACATCGCCCTCTGGTGCCTTTCCGTGTACTACTGCGCTTTTCTCTGGTTCTCTTCTTGCCCTCAGAGTTTGTCTTCTTAACGACTGGTGAATTAACCCTTTCCCGGGTGAGTTTACCAATCCTCTTTCCTCCCATCTTTTTCCCAAGGTATGGACTACCCCATACGCATACCTAGAATCTGTAGAGATAGTCCCAATGCTTCCTTTCAACATTTGAAGGGCTGTAAGGATTGTATAGAATTTCACAGCCTGAGCTGACCACGTTCTGTCCAATGGTCCCGATTCAATTACTGGAAATGTTTTCCCGTTTAGTAGAGCATCCCCTGATTTTCCTTTTCCTTCTACCACCCGGGAGGAGCCATCTACAAATCATTTGCCCCCTTCTAATAACTTCTCCTCTTCTAAGTCCTCCCCTCCTTTAGCCTGATACTCTATACACTGAATGCAATCATGGCTTAAATCTTCATCTGGTTCCCCATAGAAAAATTGAGCAGGATTTGGCAAACTTGGAGTTTCTATTTCTAATTGAGGAGAATGGATTAGGATTCCTTCCTATTTCAATAGTCTAGCATCTGTAATCCACTTCTCTGCTTTTTCTTGTAGTACTCCCCTTATTGTCATGTGGACTATACACTTGTAATTCACCCCTGAAAGTCATCTTCCCTGCTTCTTCTACTAACAGAGCTACAGCAACTATTGCTCGTAGACAGGTAGGCCACCCACGGCTAACGGGATCCAAGAGTTTTGAAAAGTATCCTGCTGGCTTCTTCTTCCCGGCCCATTCCTGGCTCACTACTCCAAAAGCGATCCCTTCGTCTGTATTTACAAAAAGGGAAAATGGGCTTTTTAGATCAGGTAAGCTTAACGCTGGTGCATGAAGAAGATCTACCTTGAAGTCTTCTAATCTTTGCTCATCCTCCTGGCTCCACTTTCTTCAGCCATCTTGTACTAGTTTCTGCTATAAAAGCTTTACCTTACTGCTATCATTCTCAATCCATTGTCGACAGCATCCTAGCAGCCCTAACATCTGCCTCACCTGCCTCTTGCCTCTTGGGGCTTTTCAAGATCAAATCCCATTTGCCCGTTCTGGATCTAATGTCTTATTTCCCTTGCTTAACCAATGTCCCAAATATTTCACTTCCTCTTCTGTAAATTGGCATTTTGCCTTTGAAACTTGGAACCCCTTTGAACCAAAGAAATTCAATAGTTTAATCCTCTCCTGGCTAACTGTCTCCTCGCCTGCTCCAGCTAATAGTAAGTCATCTACATATTGCACTAAGGTTACCTGTGGGTTTAGTTCATCAGTTTTTAGTACTTGCTCAAGGGCTTGCCCAAACAAGTTAGGGATTCTGTGAATCCCTGTGGGAGCACTGTCCCTCTGAGTTGTTGTTTTCTATGGGGGTTTGGATCTTCCCACTCGAAGACAAAGTAGTCTCTGCATTCTGCCGTCAGGGGGCAGGTCCAAAAAGCATCCTTGAAATCAATTACACTATACCACTGAGATTCTGGCTTCAATTGACCGAGCAGCGTATAGGGGTTTGCCACTACTGCGAAGCGGGGAATTGTTCTCTCCTTAATTTCCCTTGAGTCGTGGACCAACCTGTATGTGCCATAAGGTTTTTTTTTTTTTACATGGAGTATGGGAGTATTCTAGGGAGACATACAAGGCTCTAATAGTTCTTTAGATATTAATCTCTCCATTTCAGGTTGTAGCCCTGATTTACCTTCCTGTGAAATGGGATATTGTTTCATCCTAATTGGAATGCCTGGGTCCTTTAGAATCACTTCAAAGGGTTCTATGTCTAACTTCCCTACTGATTCTGGACTCTACCAAACTTCTGGGTTAATTCTAGCCTCATCTTCTATCGTTAGAGTACGTTGCTGAACAGTTAATTCTCTATCTTTTACTTCCAAATTTATTCCTAACTCCACAATTCAATCTCTCCCTAGCAAATTCTATTCTGCTTCAGGTACCAATAAAAAAGACTCAGTTCCATAGGTGCTAGGTGATTCTATTTCTACCTGCTTTACAACAGGTACCATAAAAGGTTCCCCTTTTGTTCCAATTACTTGTAGCTCTTCCGAGGATAAAGAACATCCTCTAGGTAAATATTGAACAGTCGATCTTTCTGCCCCAGACTCTACCAAAAATTCCATTTCCTGACGCTGAGAACCCAATTTCAATTTTATCAAGGGCTTGTTTCTTTCCCAGGTCCCCAGCACGTAGAGTCCCTGACCCCCTCAGTCCTCCTGAAACATTTGCTCGTCCCAGATTCTTTCTACAGTCTTTCTTCATGTGTCCCTTTTTCTGACAGTAGAAGCATTCAACTGTCCTCATATCTCTGGGTCTGTTCTGCTTGGGTTGAAGCGCATTTTCTGCCCGAGGAATATTCCCTCTTCTCCTTGCCTGGAACGCCCCCTTCTGTCCTTCTCTTACCGCGGCTATCAGACTTCCAGCTTGCCTCTTCTGAGTCTCCTCCTCTCTCCTTAACGTATACTTTCTGAGCCTCTCTCAGCAATTCATCTAATCCTCTCTCCTGCCAGTCCTCCAGCTTCTCTAGTTTCCTTCCAATATCTGTCCAGGACCTAGCTTCAAACCGCGTTTTCAGGAGAGCTCGCCCCACGGGGTAGCAGGATCTAATCCTGAATAGAACTGTACATTTCTGCATAGTCTCTCTAACCACTCAGTAGGAGTTTCATCTTTTTTCCGTTGCTTGCCTTATTTGCCTTATTGATATTCTGTCCCCGAGGGACAGATTCTCTAATCCCTTGAATAATAAGAACTCGCAAATCTGCCATGTGAGTACCATGTTCCTGGCTCTGATTATCCCAATTGGGCCGCTGTAAGGGTCACTTTAGATCTGCTCCTGGGCCAGCCGGGTGTTGCTGATCCCAGATTCACGTACCTGCCCTCCTGATCATATCCCTTTCTTCTGCTCTAAATAGTATGCCCAAAATTGCCTGTGTTTCATCCCAAGTTTAATGGCTGGGACCTGAAGATTGATCTAGCCTCTCGGAGACCCCTCAAGGATCCTCCAGCAAATTCCCCATCTCCTTCTGAAATTCCCTTATGTATCTCCTGAGTTGAAGGGAACTGAAACATAGCCAGCTCCTGGCTTTGATCCTCCGCTAGCTACAGGTATTTCTCTTAAAGGGAGAACGTTTCCTCCTTGACCCCTCTCCTGCCTAGCTTGCCTTCTAGTGATCCTTCTCCTAGGGAAGTCTAGGGGTTCACATTCAGGTTCGTCTCCCAAGTCAGATTCAGCTTGCTCCGGCGGAGCCGCTGGATTCTGTTCGGGGGGAGCGTAAGGCGGGGGGGTAATGTATAATGTCCTCCTCTGTTGTATTCCTTTTTTTAATTAGGGGGAACAGAAAGGTTCCAATGTCAGATTCTACACATCATTTGCATACTCACCATCTTCCAGATTCAAAGGCTGTTTTTCATTTGCATAAGCGTTTAGAGCCTGGCAGATCCGGTCCTCAAAGGACCCAAATACTGGCCAGAACAGCTGATCTGCCCTTCTCTGCTTTCCTCCCCATACCTCCATACAATCATGTACCATCTTCACCTCACTCTTTCCTCGTCTAGAGGGAGAATCACCCCAATGTTTTAACATTAAACCTAGGGGACTTTCTAGTGGTATGTCCGGTAGCTTTACCTGCGAGCTGTACCTAGAGTTCGGAGCTACAGGTCTCTGCACAGAAGTTCCCCAGCCCAGGGGCCGTCCGAAGACAGGGTGCTCCCCTGGAGTGGAAATTCCACAGCAGAGTCGCCTGGATCCGAGTCACGGCACCAAATTGTTAGAGGTGTGAAGAGAACGATACGCACCAACTGTTGCCAACAGTAAGGAATTTATTGAGCAAGCAAGAAATGAGCGGAACAGCGCTGGGCGGCTGGGAGTCTCCTCTGCACCAGAGGTGCTCAACAGGGCCCCCCAACCCCTCTTTTCATTGTCCCTTATCTCTGCATTCATGTCTTATCTTTCTCTTCCTGGGCTGCGCTGGCTGTTATCTGGGGGTCGTTCTCTGCCTCCTGGCGATCGAGATGATGAAGGCCATAGTTTTCCTCAGCTTCGATCACGCGCGCTCAAGAGGAGATTTTCACTTCTTTTTCTTTTGCAGTTTCTCCAAAGGTCACTGCTATCTGTTGTTCATTGTCCAGGTGTTAGAACTAAGCGCTGTGGCTCCAACTTGCACAAACTACAGTTTTTAGACAAAACATCGATATATCTCTTTTGAGACTTCTACAAACTACATAGTTCTCAGAAAAAAAACACGCTGAAAAACACTGACACATCTGTCTCGAGTCGGTTTGATTAACAAGTAGAGAACTCATTTTTACCACAATCCTTACCCTAAGCCTAACACTCACCTTAAACCTAACCCGAACCCTGTACCTAGCCTGAACCCTAAGCATAACCCTAAACCTATCCCTATTCCTATCCTCAACAGTAACCCAAACCCTAATCCTAACACTGACACTCAACCTAGTTCTAATGCTGTATCTAACCTTAGAACTCAAACAAACCCTATCCCTAAGCCTAATCCTAAATCGAATTCTAACCCTTACCTATACACTATCCCTATCCCCAAAACCCTTTTCCTATACCTAACCCTAACCACAAGACTTACCTTAACCTAACCCTAACAGCAATCCCAGGCCTAACCCTAATACTAACCTGAAACCTAATCCTATTCCTAACCTTAACCCTAACCAGAGGCCTAACCCTAATCTGACCCTTACACTCAAACTGACCCTGCCCCTAACCCTAAACACAGATCGCATCCTAAACCTAAACCTAAACCTAAAACTTCCCCTAATGCTAACATGAACACTCAACCTAATCCTAGCACTAAACACAATCATAAAACTGAGAAAAACTTTTTCCCTAACCCTAATCCTAAACCTAATCCAAAACCTAAAACAATCCCAAACCCTTTCCCTATCTCTAACCCTAACCCAGAATCTAAACCTAACCCTATTACTAAACCCAATCTTACACCTAACCCTATTCCATAACCTAAACTTACCCTAACACTGTATAACTCAATCTTTCCCTAATCGTAACCCTAACCCTAAACATAACCTTACCCTAGTACTAAAACAAACTTACCCATAACCCTAACCCAAAACCTAACAGAACCCTAGTCCTAACCATAATCCTAACCCTAACTCAAACCCTAAATCTAACACTAATCCTTACCCTAAACAGAACTCGAAGCATTTCCCAAATCCTAATTCTAACTCTACCCTAACCCTAACCCAAAGTCAGACCCTACCACAAAACCCAAGTGGAAGCCCAACCCTAAACCTAACCAAAAGCATCAGATCACCACAACCCTCACCTAAATCTATCCCAAAACATGTTCCTAATATTAAACCAAATCCTAATCCAAACACTAACCCTACAACTATTCCTAAACCTTTACTTAACACAAAGCCAAACCCGAGGCCTACCCCTTACCTCACCCTGACACTCAAACTAACCCTACCCCTAACCCTACATACAAATCCAATCCTAAGTCTAACCCTAAACTTAACCCTAATGCTACTCCTAACATGAACACTTCACCTACTTCTGTCCCTGACGCTAACACTCAAATTATCCCTAACCCTTACCCTAAACCGAAATCTACACCAAAACCTAACCCTTGCCCTAACCCTGACCCTGAAGCTGACCCTAACCCTAGCCTAAACCCTAACCCTAACCAGTCGCAGAAAAGGCCTGAATCCATACAGCCTTTTCACTGTGAAAATCTGGGAGAGAAAATCTGGCTTACCATGGAGATCTCAGCTTTAAGGAAATCTAAAAACAAAACAAAGCATGCAGTTCCCAGATTCCCAGCAACATTTTTCCCCATACTTTCACCACCATAGATTGAGAAGACCATTTGCTGGACTTACACAGTGTCAGCAGGGTGAACCACATTTGGTCAGTGCACAACATTAATTACCACTTGCTCCACAGGCACAGGACAGACGGCCTCAGCGGTTAAGCACCCAGCCACTACAGGGATACACTTTCTGATTCACACTGCTGCAAAACGGCACCCATCTATTGTGCAAGTACCTGCTGTAAACCGTAACACAGAAACTCTAGCAGCTACGGAAATCAGGAAAGAAATACTTCAAGAACTAATCAATACTTCTACTCAAAGGACGTATGAATATACTTCAAGTAGACTTCAGCTTCCAGGACCACGACATCCCAAGGTCCTGGAACAGAAAAACAACTCCGAATTTAATTCCAGAACTGGATCAAGAAATTAAGTCAGTGAGATCAAGACATTCACCCAGACAGCCACAGCTCATCAACCTCACCTTCATTTCCACCCAACAGAATAATGCTATGTAAACTACATAGCATAACACGCCCTGCCCCCTTTCTTGCAATATCCTGAATATAAAATCCCTTTTCTTTTTTTTTCCGTTATCCAAAATTTACATAGAAATACCTTCTTGATCATATTTAACGTGCACTCAAAAACAGCATCAAAGATCTGAGGTATTTCAGCAGCAATGTGCCCACCCAGCTTGTTTACAGCCACAGCCACAGCACCCAGTACTGCAGGCTCTCTAGCAGCTGGAACATTTCTCTGGTAGTCAATGAGAGCGGCACCCAACAAGGGAGGAACAAAGTTTTCAGCAACCTACATCAAGAGCAAGACATGCTTAGAGCAGTGCAGTTACCCAACAAAGCCTCACACAGCAGTTCGGAAAGAAGCTAAAAATGAACTTACACGCCCACATGCTTCCCACACACTGTGTTCATCCAGCAGTGCTTGCCTGAGGGCTCTCCTACACCTTCCTGCTTCCCCTTAGGACTGCTCTCAGCTGACACTACCTGAAGCACTCAAAACACAGCTCAGGCCTACCCCTGTATGATCACAGCTTATCATCCTTCCTGCAGATATTGCAGTTCTGAAGCCAGTTCTTGTGAACAGAACAGTGTTAACTGCACTGCAGCAAAAGAGCAGAGTTCCTCCTGAATGTGTCCTATCAACTCTTTGGATGCCATATTTACTTACCATCTGAGGATCGTTGGACCTGCTCACCCAGCCAGAAATCAGTTCTAAACTTTCCCTTTTTACAGTCCTCATCCTTCTAACCAAGGGCTGCTTGGTTTCCACTTCGCCTGAAAGGTAGCAAAGCTGCACTGAATCTGGGTTAAGATGCGTCAACAAACAGATTCCCCTCAACTCCTTCCAGAAGATTGAGAATGTTTCATTTTTATACCCAAATGACAAAGAAGGAAGATCTCTCGTTCATATTATGCAGATTAAAACCATTTTCCCATTACTTCAGCTCCATGGATCCAAGTTGCAATTTAGTATTCCACTGCTACTGCTGACAGCACACTCTGCCAGCACAACTCAGAAACAATGCTGCAGCTTCTTTTTCAAGGAAGGGAATGTTCCTTCAGCTCTCAGGATCATGCTTACCTCTGGCTCTCACTGCGTGATGAGAAGAACCAACCTATACAGTGTTCTAAAGCACGCTCCTGATTTGGTCACAAACATAATTGTTCCAACTTGTCTTTACTACAAGGAGCCTAATTCTTACTTCATTTTCTCACGTCCAAGTCCATGCAAGTCTCGTCAGTAGAACTTGCCCTAACTGAGTGCACAGACACACACTCATAACAGTACATCCAAGGAAAACCTCACCAGACTGCAGCCAGGGAAACAAAGGCAGAACTGCTCCTGCTGCCATCAGAGATAACAACTGTGAGAACACACTCTGAGCCGAGTGCCATCTCAATAGCTGTTGCTCGAGTAAAATCTCACCACTACAAGTCCTAGCAGCTGCTTCCTATTTCTCTCGTTGTGTTTTCTTTTTGTTTTAAGCACCTTCTGGCAATTAGAGCTGCAGAATCAAAAGAATGCATTAAGTTCTGAGAAGCTACGTCAAGGTGTATTCATTGCATGGGTAAGAAAGTCTGTCAGAACACAGCTCCAATAACCGAGTCACTTCATTCGTCAAGGGATGCTCCAGCAGCACATTCTACTTGGATATCACAGACCCAATTTTTTCCAGGTAACAGTGGTTAGGTAACTCGAGTAGCTCCTAATTCCTCCTCAGTGATTACCAGTCTAGTTTGTGACAAATCTGAGGCGCCTTCACTGAAGTTACACTTCTGTAAGAAAGCTGTTTCAGTAGTAGAATATCACCAAACCAAAACTCTGCCAACGTCCTAGGGTCTTTTCTTATCTAAAACGATGAAGTCAGAACTTACAACTGTGTCTCCACAAGACTGCTATTAGTCAGCAGTCTCCGGTACCCTTCCTAAACTCACACTTGAAGAGCTTTCCTCCTTCCGGAATCAGAGTTTCTTTGAACAAAACATCTGGCTAACAAAAACAAGAACCTAAGCAAGCACATTTTCAGGCATTCTCTTGCCCAAACGCACACACAAAGAAGCAACAAAAACCACCACCACCAACAGACACGCAATGAGATAAGCCCAGCAAATTCACAACCTGATCACGTGCACTGCCCATCCCGCTGTTAGGAAGGACGTGGAATTTCTTACCGTCAGCCTCAAGAGCTGCAGACATGTTTTCACTTGGGCACTTGGACATATTCAGCATATCTAAATCAATTCTTCCCAGCTGAATCACAAAGGGGCGGCCAGCTGCTTTCCATGCCCTTACGCTGCTTTTCAGAATGCTACCAAGCTGCGTAACGGCTTCAGGATCCTTCAGAACATCAACATTCTGTGGAAAAGAACTGAGCTAACTCCATTCAGTCAATGAAAACGCCATTTATCTTCTAATACAAAAACGGTCACTTTCACGTGTTTATCTTACACGCTGTGTTAAAGCATGTTCTGTCAAGTTCTTCAACTGGATTTAAACCAGTCTCAGTTGTTTAGGTCTCCTTCAACACTTCTACTGCCAGATCAACCATTGCTTTATAAAAGTTCAGCACAGCCAAGTTCACTTCATTCCACAGATGAAAAAAAATGGAATAACAACAAACATTCAGCACTTTTACTTTAGTTGAATACACAAAATGTACCGTCTGACTTTTGTTGCCTGCCGAATTCTGCAGTCCTATACTGGATTAGGGAGCAGCATGTGTTTTTCTATCAGATGCTCCTGTACAGTCCGGTCTGTCTGCGCCCCAACCACGTATCCTACTGCTCCACAGAACGGATGCACCTGATTGAAAAACAAGAAGTCCAACAGAAAGTTAAGGAAGACTAACCCAAAATGTACAGCGTTCAGGTAGTAAAAGTTCAAAATGGCTTTCCAATGACTAAATACCCACTTCCCACCTCAGTTCACAAGATCCTTCTCCATCCTTTCCTTCCTTACTCCACATTTAAAGCAAGCCTCTGCTCCCCTCCAATACAGGCAGGAAATTAGAAATGCAAAAGCCCAGCTCCAACTTAGACTGGCTACTGCAGTAAAGCAGAGCAAAAAAATCCTTTTACAAATATATTAACAGTAAAAGAACTAAGGAGAATTTCTCTCCTTTACTTGATGCGGCAGGGAATGGAACCACAGAGGATAAGGAAAAGGCTGAGGTTCTCAATGCCTTCTTCACGTCTCTCTTTAATAGACAGATCAGTTAACTCAGGATACTTTTTGCCCTGACCTGGAAGTCTGGGACGAAGCGCATCATACACCCCCTGTGATCCTAGCAGAGACAGTCAGAGACCTGCTCCTCCATCTGAACTGCCGCAAGTCCATGGGACCAGATGGGATTCAACCAAGGGTGCTGAGGGAGCTGGCAGAGGTGATTGCCAAGCCGCTTTCTGTCATCTATCAGCATTCCTGGTCATCTGGAGAGGTCCCACAAGATTGGAGGCTTGCCGATGTGACTCCCATCTACAAAAAAGACCGTAAGGAAGTGTCATGGTTTTATGATTTTTTGGTACTGGTATTCCACATCATGGCATCATGTGGTGCATTGGGAGTCAGGGAGAAAACTACATTCCCCAGAGGACTTGGCAATGCTTTGTATTTTTTCACGTGTTTTCCGCTCAGAGGGAACAGATAAAAACTCTCTGCGGTCACGGGACGTTCTCTCTTTCCTCTAGGATCACTTAGGAGTGGGTGCTCGCTGCCGTCCGCCTTCAGCGTTAGCGTAAGGCCTTCGGTTTATCGGGCACTCACTCTCTCTCTCTCTCTCTTACTCGTTTTGTTTGATTATTGGGCTTAATTCCAAATTGTATTGCATTATATTGTGTTATTTACTTCCTGATGTCTTATTTAGTAAATTAGCTTTTCCCCCTCAGATCGTTGCCGCTGTTTTGTTTTGGGACTTATCTCCCTTTTTTCCCTTTCCCCCTTCCCCTTGTCCGGGGTGTGGGCCTGTGGGTCTCCTTCCTCGGTTGTTGCAGGGCCGGGCCGAACCGGCCCACAAACCCCTGACATTTTTGGCGCCCAACGTGGGGCACGACCAGCTGCCTTAGCCGGGCAGAGACAAACTTTTAGAGTACATCTCTGTCTGTTGTTAACAAGCTTATCTGTACTGCAAGTGCTGTACAGCAAAACACGACCTTGAAGTCCGGGCGTACTGTCAGTTGTTTTGGGATATCTGTAAACTTCTTTTGGGTACTGCCAGATTGTTTTAGTACAAGAAAAAAAAAAAATAATAATAAAAAGATGTCTTTTCTGTTTCTGTTAAAACTGCCCTTACAGGGATTGTACTTCACCGCTTTTTCCCTCTTAATGCTCAAAACGTACTGGAACTAGGTTAAGTTTGCCATTCTGTTCCATTGGGTCTGGTCCCTGTATGATAAATTAAAAGCAATGATAGAGGAACCTGCCAGATACCAGGGCATCTCAGCTAATGGAACAAAGGATAACATGTTAACAAACCATGTGATGTTTGAATGGGTATCCAGGTTCCCCTCTCAGTTTTTTATGAATTTTCAAGATCACAGCTTAGGGATGGTGTTAATAATTGGGATATTAGTCCTCCTGCATGTAGTAGCACTTTACATCATGTGCAGGAAGCTTCTCCCAGAAACAGAGAATGTTGAATGGCAGGGAGAGTGGAGAGTTTTAGGAAAGAAATGAGAAGGATGGGGACACCCGGTGTCATGGGATTTTTCTCCTGAACAATTGCAGGATCCTGAGGAGCTAGGCCTGTATCTGAGTAAAGGGTGCTGCGGCTCAGAAAGATCTGAGGTGGAACACTTATTTGGGGCTTGGCCTATGCTTACCGAGGTTTATATACTATTATGAAGAGAGAGAGTGTCCAAACTGAGGCCCAAACCAAAGAGGAAAACCTCCCGGTCACACCTGACCAGCCAAAGGAAGCACCAGTATCAAAGTCAGTTGCCCCTGTGGAAGGCAAGAAATGGAAACGTGTGTCCTCGCGCCTAGAACGCAAAGAAGAGGTGCCGAAAGAAGAGGAAGATATAGGTGAGGGGGTGGCCACAACCCCACCACCATCGAGAAAGGCAACAAAGAAAAGTGAGAGACATGGAGAAGAAAGTGATGATGAAGGTGAAGAGAAAGTTAAAGTTACGACGTTTCGTTGGCCCGTGAAAATGTCTGAGATCCAAGGCTCAAGAAAGGAGTTTATTCGACGTCCAGATGAGAGTATTGTCACTTGGTTGCTTCGGTGTTGGGACAACCGGGCCAACAGTGTGTCCCTTGATAGTAACGAAGCTCGCCAACTAGGAAACATTGCCCGAGATCCGGCTGTCGACAGAGGAATCAGCAGGTATATCGATGGAATCGCCAGCCTCTGGCAACGAATGCTAGTAGCTGTGAGGGAAAGATATCCCTACAAGAGTGACCTGGCACCTAAAGTGAAAAGGTGGAAAACTATTGAGGAAGGCATCCAGTATTTGAGAGAAACAGCTGTGGCGGAAATGCTGTATGATCCCACCTTTGATCCTGACGATCGGGACCATGATCCGGAGAAAGTAAGGAGTACACCCGAAATATGTCAGAAGCTTTCAAAGTCAGCACCAGAAAGGTACGCCGGTACACTAGTGACAACGTTCAACAGATATGAGGACCAAGACAGAAAACCCCCAGTTTTTTGAACTAATTCTTACACTTCAAAACTTCGAACAAAAATTTCCGCCGCCATACGCGTCCATTTCAGCCATATCAAAGTTCGAAGGACAAATGGAAGATATACTGGGAAAATTATCCCAACTGATTGATAGGGTTGAATCGGTTGCAGCTATCAGAAGCAAACGCCGTCCTGCTCGAGCAAATGACAGCACTAACTTCACTAACTTCATGTCGCGTGCGGCTTTGTGGAGTTACTTACGTGCAAATGGAGAAGATATGAAGGAATGACATCAAAAACCCACCCCTGCACTGCGAGTACGGGTGAGAGAATTACAACACAGACCAACTACCAGCGAAGTTGTTCCCGTCACTACAGGTAATGAATAGAAGGGCCCTGCCCTCAGCCAGAGGAGGGAGAGGGATAATAGAGTGTATTGGACTGTGTGGATTCGGTGGCCTGGCACATCAAACCCACAGAAATATGAGGCACTGGTGGATACTGGTGCACAATGTACTCTAATGCCTTCAAGTTATAAAGGGGCAGAATTGATTCATCTCTCTGGAGTGACTGGCGGCTTTCAGGAATTGTCTGTGCTGGAGGCAGAAATAAGCCTCACGGGTAAAGACTGGCAGAAGCACCTTATAGTGATTGGACAGGGGGCCCCACGCATACTTGGTATAGACTATCTCAGAAGGGGGCACTTTAAGGATCCCAAGGGGTAGCGATGGGCTTTTGGAATAGCTACTGTGGACACCGATAGCATTAAGCAACTATCTGTTTTACCTGGCCTGTCAGAAGATCCATCTGTTGTGGGGTTGCTACAAGTGGAGGAGCAACAGGTACCAATTGCTACAAAAACGGTGCACAGACGGCAGTACCGCACCAACAGGGATTCCTTGCTCCCCATTCATCATCTGATTCGTCAGCTAGAGAGCCAGGGAGTGATCAGCAAAACTCACTCCCCGTTTAACAGCCCCATATGGCCAGTGCGTAAAGCCAACGGAGAATGGAGGTTGACGGTAGATTACCGTGGCCTGAACGAAGTCACACCTCCACTGAGTGCTGCTGTGCCGGACATGCTTCAACTCCAGTATGAACTGGAGTCAAAAGCAGCCAAGTGGTATGCCACCATTGACATTGCTAACGCCTTCTTTTCAATTCCCTTGGCCACAGAATGCAGGCCACAGTTTGCCTTCACCTGGAGAGGCGTTCAGTACACCTGGAACCGTTTGCCCCAGGGGTGGAAGCACAGCCCAACCATTTGCCATGGGTTGATCCAAACTGCATTGGAACAGGGTGCTGCTCCTGAGCATCTGCAGTATATCGATGATATTGCTGTATGGGGCAATACAGCAGAGGAAGTTTTTAAGAAAGGAGAGACAATAATACAGATCCTCCTGCGAGCTGGCTTCGCTATTATTCCCTATAGCCAACCCATAGCTTCCTCATAGCTCTCTCACTGCTTCCCCATAGCTGCCCCATGGCTGCCTTGTAGCCGCCCCATAGCTGGTCCATAGCCTCCTCTTAGCTGCCCCACTGCTGCCCCATACCTGCCCCATAGCCTCCCCATAGCCTCCTCATAGCTGACCCATAGCCGTCCCATAGCTGCCTCACTGCTGCCCCATAGGTGCCCAATGGCTGCCTAATAGCCGCCCGATAGCCTTGCCACTGCTTCCCAATAGCTGCCCAATAGCTGCCCCACTACTGCCCCATAGCCGCTCTATAGCTGCCTCATCGGCTTCCCATAGCCTCCTCATAGCTGCCTCATTGCTGCCTCACTGCTGCCCAATAGCTGCCCCATAGCCTCCCCATAGTCTCCTCATAGTTGCCCCACTGCTGCCCCATAGACGCCCCATAGCTGCCTCACTGCTGCTACATAGCTGCCCCATAGCCTCCCCATTGCCTCCTCTAGCTGCCACACCGCTGCCCCAGAGCTGCTTGATAAATGCCTCATAACTGTCCCATAGCTGCCTCACTGCTGCCCCATAGCCTCCTCATAGCCTCCTCATATCTGCCCCACTGCTGCTCCATATCCGCCCCATAGCTGCCCGACTGCTGCCCCGTAGCCTCCCCATAGCTGCCTCACTGGTGCCCCAAAACTGCCTCACTGCTGCCCCATAGCCTCCCCATAGCCTCCTCATAGCTGCCCAACTGCTGCCCCATAGCTGCCTCACTGCTTCCCCACTACTGCCCCATAGCCTCCTCATAGCTACCTCATAGCTGCCTCACTTCCTCCCCTTACCTGCCCCACTACTTCCCCATAGCTGCCCCACTAATGCCCCATAGCTGCCCCATAGCCGCTCCTGAGCCGCCACACAGCTGCCTCACTACTGCCCCATAGCTGCCCAACTGCTGCCTCATAGCTGCCAAACTACTGCCCCATAGCTGCCCAAAGCTGTTTCAAATCTGCTCCATAGCTGCCCCATAGCCTCCTCATAGCTGTTCTATAGCTAGCTCACTGCTGCCCCATAGCTGCCCCATAGCCTCCTCTTAGATGCCCCACTGCGGCCCCATAGCTGCAGCACTAATGCCCCATAGCTGACCCACTACTGCCTCACTGCTGCCCCATAGCTTCTCAATAGCTACCTCAACGTTGCCACATATCTACCCCATAGCCTCCCCACAGCCTCTTCATAGCTACCCAATAGCTACCTCACTGGTGCACCATAGCTGACCCATAGCCTCGCCATAGCCTCATCATAGCTGCTCCACTGCTGCCCCATTGCTACCTCCCTGCTGCCCCATAGCCGCCCCATGGCTGCCTAATAGCCGCCCAATAGCTGCCCCACTGCTGCCCCATTGATGCCTTATATCTGCCCGACTACTGCCACATAGCCACTATATACCTGCCCCATAGCCTCCCCATAGCCTCCTCATAGCTGCCCCATAGCTGCCCTCTAGCCTCCCCATAGCTGTCCCACTGCTGTCCCATAGCTGCCCCATGACTGCCTCATAGCTGTCAAACTGCTGCCCTAAAGACGCCCCATAGCTTCCTCACTGATGCACCATAGCTGCCCCACAGCCTCTCCATAGCCTCCTCATAGCTGCCCAACTGCTGCTCCATAGCTGCCTCACTGCTTCCCCACTACTGCCCAATAGCTACCCCATAGCTGCCTCACTGCTGCCCCTTATCTGCCCCACTACTTCCCCATAGCTGCCCCACTAATGCCCCATAGCTGCCCCATAGCCTCTCCTGAGCTGCCACATAGCTGCCTCACTACTGCCCCAACTGCTGCCCAACTGCTGCCTCATAGCTGCCAAACTACTGCCCCACAGCCGCCCCAAAGCTGTTTCAAATCTGCTCCATAGCTGCCCCATAGCCTCCTCATAGCTGCCCAACTGCTGCCCCATAGCTGACTCACTGCTAACCCATAGCTGCCCCATGGCTGCCTTATAGCCGCACCATAGCTGCTTCACTGCTGCCACATATCTGACCCATAGCCGCCTCATAACTGCCTCACTGCTGCTTCATAGCCGCCCCATAGCCTCCTCATAGCCTCCTCATATCTGCCCCACTGCTGCCACATAGCTGTCTTACTACTGCCCCATACCTGCCCCACTGCTGCTCCATATCCGCCCCATAGCTGCCCGACTGCTGCCCCATATCTGCCCCATAGCCTCCTCATAGCTGTTCTAAAGCTAGCTCAATGCTGTCCGATAGCTGCCCCATAGCCTCCTCTTAACTGCCCCACTCGGCCCCATAGCTGCAGCACTAATGCCCCATAGCTGACCGACTACTCCCTCATTGCTGCCCCATAGCTTCCCCATAGCTACCTCACCGTTGCTGCATATCTACCCCATATGCTCCCCACAGCCTCCTCAAAGCTACCCCATAGCTGCCTCACTGTTGCACCACAGCTGCCCCATAGCCTCTCCATACCCTCCTCATTGCTGCCCCATAGCTGCCCCATAGCTTCTCCACAGCCTCCTCATAACTGTCCCACTGGTGCCCCATAGCTGCCCCATGGCTGCCTCACTGGTGTACCATAGCTGCCCCATGGCTGCCTCACTGGTGTACCATAGCTGCCCCGTAGACTCACCATAGCCTCATCATAGCTTCCCAACTGCTGCCCCATTGCTACCTCCCTGCTGCCCTATAGCTGCCCCAGAGCTGCTCCATAGCCTCCCCATAGCCTCCTCATAACTGCCCCACTAATGCCCCATAGCTGCCGCACTAATGCCCCATATTTGACTCTCTACTCCCTCACTGCTGCCCCGTAGCCTCCCTATAGCTGCCTTACTGGAGCCCCATAGCTGCCCCATAGCTGCCCCATAGCCTTCTCATAGCTGCCTCACTACTTCCTCACTACTGCCCCATAGCTTTCTCATAGCTACCCCATAGCTGCCTCACTGCTGCCCCATATCTGCCCCACTACTTCCCCATAGCTGCCCCACTAATGCCCCATAGCTGCCACATAGCCTCTTAATAACCGTCCCATATCTGCCCCACTGCTGCTCCATTGCCTCCCCATAACCTCCTCATAGCTGACCCATAGCTGCCCCATAGCTGCCCCACTACTGCCCCATAGCCACCCCATAGCTGCCTCACTGCTCCCCCATAGCTACATTTTGTCTGCCTCAGAGCTGCCCCATCGCTTCCCCATGGCCTTCCCATAGCCTCGTCATAGCTGCCAAACTGCTGACCCATAGCTGCTTCACTACTGCCCCATAGCTGCCCAATGGCTTCCCCATAGCCGCCCTATAGCTGCCCAAGTACTGCCCCATAGCCTCCCCATAGCTGCCTCACTGCTCCCACATAGCTGCCCCATGTCTGCCTCATCGCCGCCCCATAGCTGCCCCATAGCCTCTCGATAGCTGCCCCATAGCTGACCCATAGCTGCCCCATAGCCTCCTCATAGCTGCCTCACTGCTGCCTGATTGCTGCCTCACTTCTGCCCCATAGCTGCCCAATGGCTTCCTCATAGCCTGCCAATGGCTTCCTCATAGCTGCCCCACTGCTGCCCCATAGCTGCCTTATAGCTGCCCTACTACTGCCCCATAGCTGCCTTATAGCTGCCCTACTACTGCCCCATAGCTGCCCCACTGCTGCCCAATAGCTGCCCCATAGCTTCCCCCATAGCCTCCTCATACCTTTCTTTTCTCTTATTCTGGCATTCTGACATTCTGACATTCTGACATTCTGAGATACTCTCATTGTCACATTGCAACATTGTTACATTCTAATATTCTCCCATTCTGAACTTCTGGAATTATGACAACCTGCCATTGTGACATTCTCCCATTCTGACATTCTAATATTCTCACATTCTGAAGTTCTGGCATTATGACAACCTGCCCTTGTGCTATTTTCACATTCTGACATTCTGACATTCTAGCATTGTGACATAGTGACATTCTGGAATTGTGACAACCTGTCATTCTGACATTCTGTCATTGTGATACTCTCACATTCTGCTATTGTGACATTCAGATATTTGGACATTCTGAAATTCTGGAATTGTGACATTCTGAAATTCTGGAAATGTGACAATCTGTCATTCTCACATTGTGACAATGCAAAATTCTGATACTGTGAAATTCTGACTCTCTCTCATTGTGACATTGTGAGATTCTCACATCGTGGCATTGTGGCATTCTCACTTTCTCACATTCTGACATGTTAACATTGTGACATTCTAACATTCTCTCATTGTGATTTTCGGCCATATTTATCATCTGACATTGTGACGTTCTGTCACAGTCATATGTTGTCATTGCGACATTCTATCTTCATGACATACTGATATTGTGACTTTGTGGCATTGTGATACACTGACATTCTGAAATTGTGGCAATCTGTCATTGTGACATACTGACATTGTGACTCTGTGACATTCTCCAATTCTGACATTCTCACATTCTGACGTTCTCACATTGTGTCATTCGGTCATTGTCATATTCTCACTTTCTGATATTCTCTCATTGTGATATCGTGACGTTGTGACAATTTGACATTCTGACATTAAGACATTCCGACATCATGAGATTCTCTCTTTCTCTCATTCTGACATTTTGACATTGTGACATTCTCACTTTCTCATATTCTGCCATTCTGATATTCTGGCATTGTGACATTCTGAGATACTCACATTGTAACATTGTGACATTGTGACATTCTAACATTCTCACCTTCTGAAGTTCTGGCATTATGACGATCTGCCATTGTGATATTCTCACTTTCTGATATTATGACATTCTAGCGTTGTGACATAGTGAAATTGTGACATTGTGACATTCAGACATGTTGACATTCTGAAATTCTGGAATTGTGACAACCTGTCATTCTCACATTGTGACAATGCAACATTCTGATATTGTGACATGATGACATTGTGACACTGTGACATTCTGAAATTCTAACTCTCCCTCATTCTGACCTTCAGACATTCTCACATTGTGACATTGTGACATTGTAAAACTCTGACTCTCTCTCATGGTGACATTCAGACATTCACACATTTTGACATTGTGACATTCTGACATTCTGGCATTCTGACATTCTCACAATGTGTCATTCAGTCATTGTCATATTCTCACTTTCTGATATTCTCTCATTGTGATATTGTGACGTTGTGACAATTTGACATTCTGACGTTAAGACATTCTGACATCATGACATTCTCTCTTTCCCTCATTCTGACATTTTGACATTGTGACATTCTGAGATACTCTCATGGTGACATTGTGACATTGTGGCATTCTAATATTCTCACCTTCTGATGTTCTGGCATTATGACAATCTGCCATTGTGATGTTCTCACCTTGTGACATTGTGACATTCTAGCATTTTGACAATGCGTCATTCTGACGTTGTGACATAGTGACATTCTGGAATTTGGAAAATCTTTCATTCTGACATTCTGTCATTGTGACATTCTCAGAATCTGACATTGTGACATTCTGATATTTTCACATTCTGAAATTCTGTAATCGTGACAATCTGTCATTCTCCCATTGTGGTATTTGTGACGTTCTTACACTGTTACATATTGATATTCTGACATTGAGACATTGCGACATTGTGACATAGTGATATTCTGTCATTCTGACATTTTGACATTCTCACATTCTCACTTTCTTACATTGTGACACTCGGTCATTGTGATATTCTCTCTTTTTCATCTCCTCTTATTGTGACTTTTTGACACAGTCATATTCCCTAATCTTGTAGTTGTGACACAGTGAAGATTTGACATTCTGACATTAAGACACTCTGACATCATGACATTCTCACTTTCTCCCATTCTGACATGTTGACATTGTTGCATTCTAACATTCTCTCATTGCTATATTCTGACATATTTCTATTCTGTCATTGTGACATTCTCTCACAGACACATGCTGCCATTTTGACATTCTATCATTGTGACATTCTGACATTGTGACATTCTGAGATACTCTCATGGTGACATTCTGACATTCTAATTGTATGGGAACTGTTGAATCATGGCCTGAACCACTGATTGATCACCTGAGGCAAGCCCTGAGTCAGCTGCAGGGGCACAAGTGAGTGTGATTGGAAGGGGTGGAGTTTGACTCCACCTCTGCCAAGACCCCATTTAAGGGCTGACCTCCAGCAGGGAAGGTTCTCTTGTTAGAGATCCCTCCCTTTTGGAGTTATTAGCGAGCCTCGACCATCATCACGGTGAGCTCCTCTCTTTTATTCTTGTTTGTATACCATTTTCTTAAGCCTACCTAAAATATACCGCCTTTCGCACAATTTCCATGGAGTGCTTTTTTGGGGGTTATTTGCCCTATACTAATATTCTGACTTTCTCACATCGTGACATTCAGTCACTGTCATAATTCTCACTTTCTGATATTCTCTTACTGTGCTATTGTGGCATTGTGACAAGTTGACATTCTGACTTCATGACATTCTCTCTTTCCCTCATTCTGACATTGTGACATTGTCACGTTCTGACATTCGGTCGTTGTGATATTCTCACTTTTTCATATTCTCTCTTTGTGACATTGTGACACAGTCATATTCCCTGATTTTGTAATTCTGATATTCTGACGTTCTGACATTCTGATATTCTCACAATGTGTCATTCATTCATTGGCATATTCTCACTTTCTGATATTCTCTCATTGTGATATTGTGACTTTGTGACAATTTGACATTCTGACATTTAGACATTCTGGCATCATGACATTCTCTCTTTCCCTCATTCTGATATTCTGACATTGGGACATTCTCACTTTCTCGTATTCTGACATTCTGATATATCAATAATCTGTAATTGTGACATTCTCTCATTCTGACACTGAAATTCTGAGATTTGTGATATTGTGACGTTCTCATACTGTGACATTCAGGCACTCTCACATTGGTTCATTCTGACATTCTGACGTTATGACATTTTGATGTTGTGACATTCACTCACTCCCATTCTGGCGTTTTCACATTCTGACATTCTCACAATCTGGCATTCTAAAATTGTGACCATCTCTCATTGTGACATTCACTCATTCTCACATTCAGATAGTTTGACAGTCTCTCTTGGTGACATTTTAAGGTTCTCTCGTTGTGACATTGTGATATTCTGACATTCTGATGTTCTGACATTTTGACATTATAGCATTTGACACTCTGGCATTCTCTCCTTGTGACATTCTGACATTCCGATATTTTGACTTTCTCTCATTACCACATTCTGACATTCTGAAACTGTGGGAATCTGTCATTCTGACATTCTGTCATTGTGATATTTGGACTTTGTGACATTTTGACATTTTGAAGTTCTGACATTCTGAGATACTCTCATTGTGACACTGTGACATTGTCATTCACTTTGTGTTATTATCTCTCATTGTGACGTTGTGACATTTTGATATTCCCCGATTTTCTAATTCTGACATTCGGTCATTCTGACATTCGGTCATTCTGACATTCGGTCATTGTGGTGTTCTCACTTTTTCATATTCTCTCATTGTGACGTTTTGACACAGTGTCACGCTCCAAAATAAAGGAGGGAGACGAGGTTCTTTATGTGTATACCCGATGGTGAGATTAAAAGGCAATGGTTGAAATTTTAGCCCAACCAGTTTATTACAATAAGTAGTTTTTTAGGGGTATGGGGAAGGGAAGATGGGTGATAGAAAAGAGATGAAAAGCGAAGAGACTTGGCAGAAAGCAAGAAAGAGAAAGAGAGAGCATCACCACCGTGGATCTGGTGAGGTCCGTAGTCCGTTCGTCTCAGGAATTTGTCTGGTCTCTGCGGGGGATGGGAGAAAGCCGGGAAGATTCACAGCAAGCAGGCGCTGTGCAGGGGGGTTCTTCCAAAGAGGTTTTTCCCTCAGGAAAGTCTCTTCTTCAAAGTCTTTGGTTTAGTGGTGTCGAGAAAACCAACTGAGCAACTCGACACACCAATGAGTTCTGTCAAGCGGTGCGCTGGGTTCATGGGGGATTGCTTCACCAAACATGCGCACGTAAGAGAGAAATGAATAGCTATTTAAAGGTATAGCACATGCATATTCATCACATTCCAGACTCTGGTTATCGAGGGGATTAAACCTAAAGGTCAGTTTTGCTTTAAATTTTCAAACCTTGAAGGAGGAAAGCTCCTCACCATTCATGTGGGTGTTTTGTTTTAAGAGAGGCTTATCTTGTAGGGACAACAGGGTTTCTATCCTGCTTTCTTTAGCTGCCTCCGTGTTCTGGCATTAGTTTATTTGTGCCCACCCAACATACCTGGCCCAACAGATAAATCAACAGGGAGTAGTACTTTCGGTGCCATACAAGTATTATTGTCCTTTGTGATGATCAGCTTCTCCAAACAGTTGTCAATTAGAGTCTTCTAGCCAGAAAGACCTCATGAAGCAAGCTTTGAGACAACAGAAGTAAAAAAGTTTCTGTCTTTCACACACAGTCATATTCCCTGAATTTTAATTGGGAGGTTGTGACGATTTGACATTCTGACATTAAGACATTCTGACATCATGACATTCTCTCTTGCTCACATTCTGACATGTTGACGTTGTGACATTCTAATATTCTCTCATTGTGACATTCTGACATTCTTATATTCTCACATTCTGATGTTCTGGCATTCTGACAATCTGCCATAGTGACATTGTGACATAGTGACATTCTGACATTGTGATATTGTGATATTATGACATTGTGGCTTTGTGACTTTGTGATATTCTCGCAGTGTCAAATTCTGTGATTCTGACATTCTGAGATTGTGACATCGTGGCATTTTGGGAATCTGGCATAGTGATATTGTGATATTCTCACATGTTGTCATTCTGACATTCTGACAATCTGATAT